>SKCR01006935.1:0-355877 GCA_019454045.1 Zanthoxylum bungeanum | reverse complement strand
CGCGTTCGAACGGTACGGGATATGATGCGTGGTAAAACAGAATGCATGTGTTCGAGTAACGTTCAAAAAAGCGTTCGAACGAAGATGAGACAGAATGTCCGCGTTCGTATAGCGTTCGTAAACGCGTTCGAAATGGATAAGACCTAATGCATGATAAAATAAAATACATGCGTGTTCGAGTAACGTTTGTAAACGCGTTCGAACGAACTAAGACATAATGCATACGTTCGTGTAGCGTCCGTAAACGCGTTCGAATGAGATTACCAAAGTGGTATCCAAATGACACAAAGACACGCGTGAATGTTTCTCAAGCGGTACGTGGAATTGTATCCCAAGTACAGACCGCACAATCTTCCATTCGGATTCGGTACGGAATTTACGTCTGGGTTTCCATCTGATATACCGTAATAGATAGTAAGCACTCAAACATAAACATGACATGAATACGAAAATGAAAAATATGAAACAACGACGAAAACAAAGACGAATAGCGAAGTCTATAGTATGCAAAAGGTAAGTAACATGATGATGAAAGAGATGCGACCACGGCAACATCTATATAGGACCTGGTATGCCCGATTGAACGTATCTCACGTCCAATCAAACGTACTTCGTCCGGCGCGGCAAAACATCGTGGTAAAGGTAGCCTTTAGGCGTTTCCCTCGAATGGAGGACCTTTAACCCACATGATTAGCCCATGCGCACTAGATTATCAATGTATGAATAAACAAATAAATAATATGGGACCTCGTTTGCCCGATTTAACATATATCACGTTCAATCAAACATATTTCGTCTGGCGCGGTAAAACATCGCGGTAAAGATAGCCTTTAGGCATTTCCCTCGAATGGAGGACCTTTAGCCCACATGATTAGCCCATGCGCACTAGATTATCAATGCATGAATAAAAAAATAAATAATATGGGACCTCGAATAGAGGACCTTTACCCCACATGATTAGCCCATGCGCATCAAGATTAACAATGCATGAACAGAGAAACAATACGCAGAAAATAAATAGCGGAACAATAAACACAAAATTAAATACCAAAATGTAACACGTGCTTGAAAGTTTCTCAAGCGGTACGTGGAGTTGTATCCCAAGTACAGACCGCACTACCGTCCATTCGGATTCGGCTACGGAATTTACGTGTGGGTTTCCATCCTATATACCGCAAGAGATAGCACACTATCATCAACTCAACACAAACAAAACTATGCGTAAAACATAACGATGCATGCGAGTGATCGACAAAGAATAACTGAAAAGATAAATGGTAATAAGGGGGCCCTCAGGTCTTACCTTTTAATTCGGTTCTCGGAAGTGCGTTACGTCGTCGTCGGAAGGGTTAATGCTCTGCAACTTTTCTAGTTTTCTGACTCGGGTTCGCTGCTATTTTAATCACTGTTTTCTCTGCGTTCCGTCGCTATTTTGGACTTTTTTGCTGTTTACGACGCTACACGAACGTATGTATTCTGCCTTAGTCTTTTCGAACGTGTTTACAAACGCTACTCGAACCCACATGTATTTTGTTTTATCATGCATCAGGTCTTATCCCGTTCGATCGCATTTCCGAATGCTATACGAACGCAGACATTCTGTCTCATCTTCGTTCGAACGCGTTTATGAATGTTACTCGAACAAATGCATTCTGTTTTACCACGCATCATATCTCGTACCGTTCAAACGTATTTCCGAACGCTACACGAACGCACATACAGTGAACAAACTTCTTTTTATCATATTTTATGCATGTTTGCCTCTTTGGTTATTTCTTTTACATTACGCACTTAATCATTTCTCTTCATTATTAACGCTTTTACTGTTATTATTTATTTAATTTTCGCATTTCTTTGTTTAATATGTTTATGGAATTATGTATTTGCCTTCATTTTTATTTACGTTTATGGGTGTGCAAACTTGTGTGTTGATTAAATTATCTTGCATGTGTTGTATAAGACTTGGTTATATTATTGCATACATCCTTTCATTACAATTGTCATAAGTAATGGACCATTCCGAACCCAACGGTTTGAGGTCTTCCCTTGCGAGGGGTGAGTGCGGCCTTAAATCATTTCCCAGTTCACACTGGGTGGTGACTTCATTTATTCTCCGGTTTAGTCCCCCGCGGGCTACTCCGTACTCCCAACGGGCCGCGAGCCCGGACAGCGCCGCACACCTCTGTACCATGTCTACAATACCATAAGACAAATGCTCTCAAACGGCATAATTTCAATAGATTATGTCAATTCGAATGAAAACCTAACGGATCCACTAACTAAAGGTTTACCTAAAGTGCAAGTTGAGAAGTCATCGAGGGGAATGGGCTTGAAGCCTATAAATTAAGAATTGTCACTTTAGAAACCCAATCTAGCTTCTGGAAATCCCAAGATCTAGGTTCAAAATGGACAACTGAAACTTTATGCAATTCAAACCAAGTATTGTAGAGTTTTATACTCTTTCTCATTCCAGTGATTACGCAGAGTGCTGTCTGTCAAGGTTAAGTTAAGCTTAGGCTTTTAATGATCATTATATTAGGATAACAGTCCTAATAGGGGTAACGATAGAATACCCTATACAGTAGATCACCTATTTCAAGTAAGAAGTAAGGCCGCTTCCATTGGAATTTTTGAAAGACTGGATTCCCTAAAGTAATTGATGAAGCCAAGACCGACGTTCATGGCCAAATTGAACACAACCGTAGAACGAGAAACGGTCGAAGTGAAACTGTGTGATGGCTATTGTCTTGGTTTACACCAACAGCGGAATAGTTCAAGACTATGAGTTACTAGTTTGCCAGGTAAATCCGATATACATTTACTAGGAAAGGTTCAATACAAAAGCTACCTATTTCGATGCAGATTCATTCCAAGGAAACTCTTTTAAGGGTCTACATTAATAATTAGAAAATTATGGGGGATTGTAGGAAAAGTTTCTAATATTTAATGTATTTATACAATGCATTAGTGAAAAGACATGCTTCTAATATATTCCTTTTAAGAAAGTCACAAATTAAAGGGATATGTCTCTTAGAGTGAAAGGTTATAACCATTTGTGTTGTAAGAATGCATTGAAAAAATATAACCCTTCAAAGAATTACATCTTTGAGTCCTAAGGTATCTCTTCAATGGCATCCTTCCATCTCTATAAATAAAACCCTTGGGTTATTTATTTTTCATTCACTTGGGAAAAAAATTAATTGTTAAAGTCTAGAAAGAGAGTTTATATCATCATTCTCAGCTCGTGTTCTTGATTCAAGGAGTGCCCCTAAATCAAGAAGTCACCTAAAATCTTGAGAAAACATTAGCTACAAAATCTGTAGTGCACTGAGGCGGGGCTAATAAGTTCTTAATGATATAGTAAAACTCGACTTGGTATAATTTACATCTTATACATAATATTTTAAAGGTTTTTCTAAATCCTTGAGTTTGTATTGATTCTAGGATTGTATATTAGTTTGCTTGAATTTATACATGATAAAAGTGAATTACAACACATCCATCCTACAACAGGATCTACAGCACAACACAACTCAGGCAAATTTCCATAATTTACACGATCAAGAACATAAATAGCATTTAGATTTTCAACACAATATATATAGAAATCAAAACTGAATTCTACCGGACAAGACGCTGGCCCCAGACTAATGCACAGTAAAACCTTTATAAATTATTAATGTTGACATCGTGAAATTTTATTAATTTAGAGAGGTATTAATTAATCGATAAATTAATAATTTATCAATTTAAAGAGTGCTTTTTTGATTGTGCGAATATAAATTTAATTATATTCGCTTGGACGATAACGGTTCAATAGACAATAACAAAATTATTTCCAACACTTCAAAATTCGAGAAGACGACATCGGAACTTTTGAATGCAATGAGAAAAGTTAGAGATGAAATTCAGTTAAATTTAAATTTCAAGAAAAAAAAAATAATAGATTCATAATTACTAAATTGTCCTAGTTATGTTTGTAATTTTAGAGAATTATTAATTTATGATATTTATATAAGGGACTTCCGAAAAATTATTATCTTATTAATTTATCAAAATTACTAATTTTGTAAACGTTGGAACTGAAAAAATATTATTTTAGAGAGATTATTAATTTATTGAGTATTAATTTATGAAGGTTTACTGTATATCGAATGAGATGTGCACCGCTGCGACTTGTTACTATATATTTGGTTTCTCCATATACACCAAATTTTAGTCAGGTATTTTGCCATCCAACATATGTACAATAATTATGTTAGTAAAACTTTTTGAGCCAAAAATTTAATATTTTAATCAAGTGATGACTGAATTTTTAATGAGAGGTTTAACAAAATTTTGTAGTAAAATATGTGGCCCATTAGTTGTATTGGGAAAATATGTTGAGTATCTTTGTCTTTGAAATTAAGTGTTGCAGTTATTGCACATGGGAACAACTCTCACAACAAACTAAAAAATAAGTAAGCTTTTTAAATTGACAAAGACCATTGTCGTTTGGGTATTAGATAAAGATTTGAAGCTTTCTTCCAATTTACACTACTACATTCACTCATGATTTGTTCTACTTCTATCTAGCAATCATGTTATGCTACATTTGCAACTACAGATTCTTTAGCACAACCAAGCCCTTTTTACAGGCTCGGTTCTAATTTGGGGACTTGCATATTCTAAATTCAAGTCTCTTGCAAAAAAAGGCACCACTCAATCCGGATCCAAGGCCACTTTTAATGAGTTGACAATGATCCTAGTAGGACCTATAATTTGCTTTTCACTGCGGAATCAGCTTTGTTACAGATAAGGTATTGATAAGGGTACAGGATTTTACAATTTAAAATGTAAAATTTAATACTCTGAAACTTTAAATTTATAACCCGCTAAAGTTACTTGTCCATACAAGAGATTCTACATCTTACATGCGATATCCTGTGAGTGTGAGCAAAGAACTACTCATTTGTGTTTATTATTTACTCACTCAAAAGTGGAATCCAACTGCAACTAAGGTCATGCTTGCACTGGAGAAAAAGCACTTGATTCCTTCTATTATATCGACTTTGGCTAATTGGCGGTGATCGTGATTTTCACACGTTACGCAAGCGCACGTATATCGATCCCACGAGGACTTATCACCTACGTTATTAATTGTTAAGACTAATGACCTACGAGTATCTAATTAAATTAAATGTGATTTTATTTCGAGTTTGAACTAAAACTAATGCAAATAAATATAAATTAGAAGTTTGTAGAGATAATCAAAGAGAGAAAGCATCCTGGATTGTGAATCTACCCAGTATTATTCTAAAGATGAATTGGTTGTCCTATATTTGTGTAATATATTGGTTTATTAACCTGGAACACTAAGATATCCACAATCATCTTTCGAATGGTCGAGTGAAAATATCCAAAATAAATTAATTAACTATATTTCTATGTTAACTAAATCACCCTAAATTCATTAAGAATATGTTCCAATTATGGCTCCACCCGCCCTATAGTATATTTATATCCTGGAGGGAAATCCCTAAGATGAGATCGTGTGCTATTGAATCTAAGGCTAAACCTAAAATTCATTTGTCAAGTTCATCTAAGTTTACCACATCAATCCTAATGGTGATCAGGCAACAGGAATCATTAGGCATAAGATTCAATAAATAAACCACAACATCACACAAAATATAAGAAAATCAATTTATAAGTTCATAAATACAGGTTTCATCGCAACCCCAGATTAGAGGTTTAGTTACTACACATGCTCAGAAACTCTAAATAATTAAACAAAGATAAACAAAACATTAAGGAAGTAAATGAAAGAAGAAACTATGTCGAGATCGCCAGTCCTTCGCTTCTTCCTGTTGAGTTCCTGTGATGTGTTTTTGTCTTCTCCTTTAAAAATCTCTTTTGGAGGCTGTAATTTTAGGTTATGAAAACTCCTCTCTAATTTCGTCACATGCCTCTGTTTATAATGTCTCAATCTTATTAACTTAAATAAATTAAATCATCAATGCTTCATGATTCTCTATATTTTTTGTCATTTAATTTAATTTGTTTCCAAATTAAATTATTTCTTCAATTGCTTTCCTTATGGCATGAGAATTTCCCATTTAAAAGGTTTTATTACCATCTTGCTTATTTCCAAAATCTATTTAAATTAAAAAAATAAAATAAAATAAATTATAAACTAACTTAAAATTAAGTAAAAAAAGGTAATGAAATAATAGATAAAATATAAGCTCATCAAATATCCCCAAACTTAATATTTTGCTAGTCCTCGAGCAAAAACTAAAAGAAATAAAATTAATAAATTCAAAAAAAAAACTAATTAACCTAAGTAACTTTCGTAGGGATAACGATTGCATTTAGTGTATGCAACAAACTTTTAAACCCCTAGGCGACCCTAGTGGACGAGTTATAGTCTCGTGAGGATTTACAGCGATGACACCCACAAATTTCATTTACACACACATGCAATCACACACCAATATAAAAATTAAATACTAAACAAAGTCGTCTTAGGAGTTGCACATAATATTGTCATCAGAGAATACTTTAGTAACAACAACCAAGAATCTTCAAAGTGCCCAACATAACTCAAATCCAAATTCTTGAATAAATTATCTAAGCCAGACTCACAATGTGTGTGTGAAGATCTAGTCACAGCTCGATTCCTAAGTAAGTATATTTAGTGATTTCATCTTAAAAATTGGGATCTGATTGGTCAAACCAACCTAGATATCTTATAATATGATTTTATTTGCTTTTTTTTTTCTACTCAGTATGGTACAATTATTATTATTTTTTCTCTTTCTTGTTTTTTTCATACACTTACCCTTTAAGGTAGCATTTTTCTTCATGGTGATCCTAACACTCGCCCATGGTTAAATTCACGCTTATCGGTTATAGGTGGTTTATCTTTTTTTTTTTTTTTTTTTTAACCATACCATACATTTTAACACTATCAAATAGAGATAGACATCTAGGCAAACAGTCATTCATCGGAAATTAATTTCGCTAACTAGTCACTTCGCTACCCACATAGGTTCTTACTGCTAGAAACATATTGTGCATTTTATACGATTCTAACCTAAATCACCTACTCAAGGCATCAGATAAAAGTACATTGAGCACTTATCGCTTCTAAGATATTGTAGAACATAGAAATCGGTGACGCTGTCCGGGCTCGCGGCCCAGTCGGGAGTACGGAGTAGCCCGCGGGGGACTAAATCAAAGAAATAAAATGGAGTCGCCACCCAGTGTGAACTGGGAAATGATTGAAGGCCGCACTCACCCCTTACAAGGGAAGACCTCAAACCGTTGGGTTCGGAATGGTCCCCTACTTATGCCAATTGTAATGAAAAGATTTATGCAATAGTATAACCAGGTCTTATGTGAAACATGCAAGATAATGTAATCAACACACATCGCACACCCATAAACGTAAATAAATAAACAAAAGGAAGACAAATGTATAATTCCATAGACATATTAAACAATGAAGCGCAATAATGTAACTAATAACAACTATAAAGGCATTAATAATAAAAGCGGATAATTAGATATGTAATGCAAACAGGATGACCAAAGAAGCAAACATGCATGAAATATGATGGAAGGAGGTATGTTCACTGTATGTGCGTTCGTCCAGCGTTCGGAAATGCGTTCGAACGGGATAAGGTCGGATGTATGGTAAAACAGAATGCATGCGCGTTCGAGTAGCGTTCGGAAATGCGTTCGAATGGAAATGAGACAGAATGTTCGCGTTCGTATAGCATTCAGAAACGTGTTCGAAGGGGAATGAGATAGAATGTTCGCGTTCGTATAGTGTTCGGAAATGCGTTCGAACGGGATAAGACTTGATGCATGATAAAACAGAATACATGTACGTTCGAGTAGCGTTATGAAACACTTTCGAATGGAAAGAAGACAGAATATTCGCGTTCGTATAGCATTCGGAAATGCGTTCGAACGGGATACGACCTAATGCATGATAAAACAGAATACATGCGTGTTCGAGTAGCGTTCTGAAACACGTTCGAATGGACTTAGGCAGAATGTATACATTCGTGTAGCGTTCGGAAACGCGTTCAAATGAGATTACCAAAGTGGTATCTAAAATGACACAAACACATGCGTGAATGCTTCTCAAGCGGTACATGGAGTTGTATCCCAAGTACAGACCGCACTATCGTCCATTCGGATTTGGCTACGAAATTTATGTCTGGGTTTCCATCCGATATACCGCAAAAGGAAACACTCAAGCACTAACGCAACATGAATGTAAAGTGAAGAATGAAAATATAACAACCAAAAAAAGGGGTAAATGACAAGATCAACGAAAGAATGGTGCGACAAAACTATGGTAAAGGTAGCCTTTAGGCGTTTCCCTCGAATAGATGACCTTTAACCCACATGATTAGCCCATGCGCATCAAGTAACAATGCAGGAATAAACAAAGTAATAATATAGGACCTCGTATGCCCAATTGAACGTATTGTTGGGGCAGTTGTGGAACCCGTAGGGTCAGATCGGTGCCTCAGGCAGCGGAAATGGGTCTAACTCATGGATATCAAGTATGGGTGTAATTTTAAATCATTTGATGAAATACTATATTTCATTACAAGTGTATAGGAAAAACCCGGGACTGAAACGGAGTCTGGAAGCTCCCAAACGAAGGAAAACAAATTCAGCGCGCGGTGTGCCACACGCGCTACAGTGCACGCTAGCACTGTAGCGCGCAGCCCCTTCTTTTTTTTTTTTTTTTTTCACTTGTTAAGCTTCAGCTCTCTAGATTCCAGAGAGCTGATGCAATTAGGGTCTTTGACCCTAATTGCATTCCGGTCTTCCCTAAACACTTCAAAAATATCCAAAAATAATTTTTAATTTCAAAACCAATATAAACACATGTTATAGAATAAAAATCTAGTTTTTCAAAATATCAAATATTTTTCCAAAAACATAAATTTATTCTAAATACGCATTAGCGTAAATTTTGAATCCAATACACAAACCATTTTAGAATCCCAATTAGAAATGTCTCATGAACAATTCTAGTCCACCTAAAGGTTGTCAAGTGAATCTAGAATGGTAGCCATAGCTCTAAGCTTTAATCTAGAGTTCCAAACTCTAATTAATTGTTTCATGTCCAACATGAATATCTTTGACCTAATTACAAGCATGTTGTGTTTATACTTCTAAAGTATCCTAACACAATTAGTTAGCCTAATTCAACATTATGTTGGGATGTATGCCCTAGAGCTACATGTGATGTAAACGGCTTCATGTGTTTATAAATAAAAGGATGCATTATTCATTTATCTAATTGTTTGTTCAATATCGCATATTGTATATCATCATAAATACCATAGATTACATATGTACCTTCAGACTTGGTGTATGAACGTCATGCACCAGAAGATTTAAACTGAAGTTAGTAATCTTAAATAGTCCATAGAGAGCAAACAAACCGGGTACTTTGTTTGTGGTTTATCTATAGCTGCGGTCCATTTTATATTTGGATGACGATCTTAATCCGGATCGTCCATGTAGAGACATGAGAATGGAGGCACCTTATATGATGTGATCATATAGGACTGGGCCTAGATAGAAATGACATTCTTATAATATCCGTTAAACAAATAAAGTCATTTCGATCTACTTGATGGTCATATATGGATTGATCTTAATCCTGAGTATACTACGAACTCCTGCATAATGGGTTGTGTCCTTTGATTTACAAAGGTGAGGTTGGTGTAGCAATCCCAACCAATAACTACGTACTTTGGGGGCATAGTCTGTTATGTGGCTGGGAACGTTTTACATAGACATGGAATTCACTCCTTCTTGCGAGAAGTAGATGAATATCTCTCTTAAGGGTTGATTCGGTACTTGAACGATTAGAGCGCTCAAGTCTTTCTATTACGAATAGAAAGATTATATTCATAACAGTTATGAACGAATCGTTCGTTAGAGAATCAATGGTACTTAAGATAAAATAATTAGAGGGGTATAAGGACATTATGACCCGGCTCTAATTACGAGATATTCGTGAAGGATCAATTCGTATGCAATGACTATATCGGTGGACACCGACTTTGTTCGGCCTTATATTTCATCTACGGCGACGAGAGTGCAACTTCGGGTTTTTAGTGGAATAACCCGGAGTTAATAATTCGTAATATTTAATTAAGAGCTTAATTATTTCGAGATTATTGGAGCTCAGAACCGTAGGTCCACTTGGTCCCCGTGCTATCTCGATTTACTATAGCGGAGCTAATATAATTGGATGGTCCAACTATATACTCACAAAAGGAATAAATATTATTAATATGATTAATAATAATTGTATCACACATGAGACTTTATATTAAAAGTTAATATAAAGTATTAATAATTATATATGATAATTATTAAATTAGAACATTAAATTATATATGATATAATTTAATAAGGCTAAGGATTATTACCAAGGTAGGATTCTTTATTGGATAAGGAATATGATTTGTTTGTTTTGGAAACAAAATCAAATCCTAATTGTCCCCTACCTTGGCCGAATTTTTGGAGTCATATTAGGGATAGGATTTGTTTGTTTTGGAAATAAAATCAAATCCAAATTAAATCCCCCTTGGCCAAAAATTTTGAGTCCTAAAGGGAGTAGGATTTGTTTATTTTGGAAGCAAAATAAAACAAGGATTCTTAATCCCCCATTTGGCCGAATTTCAAGAGCAATGGGAGACTAGCGGTTGATTGGTTTAATGAAACGAATTAACCATAAGTATAAAAGAAAAATTATGATTTAATTTTTCTGATCGAAGAAATCAAAAAACCTAGCCTCCTTCTCCTTCTCCAAGCTCTCAAGAGTTGAGAATTCTTTTGGGGTGTGCGATTATTCTCTAAACCGTTTAGAGATTAATTTGTGAGTGTAGCCCACACTACCCTCTGTTAGTGTCGAGACATAGTTCGGAAGACCTCGTGACGTTGAAAAAACATCCCCAAATACTTAACACTTAACACAATCACGGCAACCAGCCCCTGGAATCCTGCAATTTACGCAGATACAAGTTCTCAAGGAGCTCCGTTTTGTTTGTTTTCATTCGGGGACTGTTTCGGGGCTATTCCGGAGCTGAGATTTTGTCCAAAACATCAGTGAATCCACTGGTGTGGTTCGGCCAAGCAAAGGAAGAGCAGAAAAAAATTTCAAGTTCGATCCGTGAGCCTAATCGCTTCCGCTGCGCGAGGGAAAGCGTTTCCTACAATTGGCATCAAGAGCGAGTTGAAAAGTGCTCTTAACCCTTCACTTTTTCATTTAAAGTTTCTGTTTTAATATGTTTATATGAGTTATAATATGATATGCATGTTTAGATGAGTGGGCACATTGTGATATTCATGTGATGAATGGTTTTGTTATTTCATGTGATGAATAGATTTTGCATTGGTCGTAAATTTTTCTGGCTCTTATTTTTGTAGTTGGTTTTGGTTTTGGGATGTAAGGCCATAAGGCCATTGTTTATATTTGTTGTAATTTTAATTTTCAATGTAAAGTTTCAATTCTTTGTAATTTGGAGCACCGAAGTCGCAAAGAGATCCAACACCACTTTGGTGCGGGATTTGAAGGCCAAGGAATGCCTTGGTGAATCTTTTGTACTAATTAGATTAGTATAGAAAAAATAAGAGCTCGGTCAATGCAAAATAATTTTTATTATGTTATATGTATGTTTATTTCGAATTGTTTGAATAACATGTCATATAGTCCTAGGGTGCCCAATCGTGCATTTTACTTGCCATAACATGTCATAGATGCATTATCATTATAGACATAAAATTATGCTTTTATGTAATTTAAAATGTTTAAGTTAGAAAATTATATGCATTGAAATCATTAATTAGATTAATGGGAATAAGTGTCTAAAACTTGAATTCTAATATATTGGACTTAATTAGTGCATAATAAATTCCATTGGTATATAGGATGGAAACCCGGATATAAATTCCATAGCCGATTCCGTATGGACGGATATGTGGTCTGCACTCGGGATACAATTCCACGTACCATTGAATTTTATAACGCACTAAGATTTATTAAAATGTTTAATTAAAATTTTGACCATTTAGAATTCCATGTTTTAGACTTTTAAGTGCCTAGTATTTTAAGGGTTAAAATATTGTAGCTCACTTATACCACTCTAATTAAATTAGTTTAATAGAGTAAAACTGTTAGTAGAGACTAATAGGATATTAGTGACAACAATTTTAATAGTTAAAATTGATTAGCTCACTTATGTAAATAAATCATGCTTTAGCCGCCATAAGTTTATCCACACTAGTTAGGATAAAATATTAGATATTTTAGATAGAAACCTTAAGTTTAAAATAGAGGGAGTGGATAGGGATATACGACAGTACATCCCGCGATCTCTGTTGTTAGTCCAAAAACGTGAGATTCAAAAGGCGCCTCGAGACGGCTTTGTTTTCGTCCCCCTACGGATGGTGTCCATTTTGGGTCAATATCAAGTTTGGGTTCCGAAAGGATAGGGATCCTAGATGTATCTTGTGAACTGACCTACCCTACGGCGGCACTTCACTTGTTAAGTCAAAGAATCCCGAAACGGCGGGTTACACTCACAAAGGAGTTATTAACTGTTAATGAAACTCTTTGATAAAAAAAACGGTAGTTGTTTAATATAGGAATAAGAGTTATTCCCGCATATATTAAAACAGCTGAGATTGTCTCAATCTATCATGCGAGTACTTGACCTACCCTACGGCGGCACTTACTTGTGGGATGATAGATCTCCGTGGCATAGTAATTCTTTTAGGTTTCTTATTCATTATTCATGGTTCATGCATCATGTTTAATTTTATGCCAAAATTCTTTGATGATTTTAATATGCGATGAATGAATGTTAAATGCATGTTTATTTTATTTTCAGCCATGGTTTCTACAATTATTTCCATTCTCTCAAATGATAAGTTGACCGGAGAAAATTATGTAAAATGGAAAAGTAACATGAACACTATCCTAGTCTGTGAAGACCTAAAGTTTGTCCTGACGGAGGAACGTCCTCCTGAGCCGGCCAGAAATGCCGGCCAATACCTATCATAAATTGGTCGCAGCAATTGAGAAAGCCCGCTGCTACTTGCTAGCAGGGATTTCTGAGGTTCTTGCTGCAAAGCATGAACCTATGGCTCTAGCATCACAGATGATGGAGTCATTGCAGGGCATGTTTGGACAACCTTCGGAGCGTCAACGCCATGAGGCCATGGTCTCAGCGATGACTGCTAGGATGAAGGATGAGACATCAGTCCGAGAGCATGTCTTAAAGATGATGACTTATCTCAATACTGCTGAAACCCATGGAGCTCGTATTGACGAGCGTAGCCAGGTGACCATGATCATGGAAACTCTTCCGAAGAGTTTCTTGCAGTTTAAGAGCAACTATGTTATGAACAAGTTGACTTTTACTTTGACCCAACTGCTAAATGAGCTCACCCATTACGAGTCCAGCTGGTGGATCCTCGTAAATCCAGTGCAGAGGCAAATGTTGCCGAATCTTCTAAATCTGCCAAAGAAGAAGAAAGGCACTGAAAGGCTAAAGGTAAAGCCATGAAAAAGAAGAACAAGAAAGGCTCCAAGGATTCCAAGCCCAAAGGAAAATGTTTCCATTGCGACAAGAATGGGC
The DNA here is from genome assembly GCA_019454045.1 of Zanthoxylum bungeanum. NCBI lineage: Eukaryota > Viridiplantae > Streptophyta > Magnoliopsida > Sapindales > Rutaceae > Zanthoxylum > Zanthoxylum bungeanum. The sequence continues at coordinate 342,207 of SKCR01006935.1, read as the reverse complement.
ATTGGAAAAGGAACTGTCATAAATACCTTGCTGAGCTAAAGGAGAAAAAGGAAACAAGTAAATATGATTTACTCGTTATTGAATCTCTATTGGTGGAGGATGACAAATCCGCTTGGATTATTGATTCCGGGGCCACTAACCATGTTTGTTCTTCTTTACAGCTACTTGATTCATGGAGGGACCTTGCTGAAGGTGACTACACCATGAGATCGGGACAGGGGATGCCGTTTCAGCAAGAGCAGTGGGAGTTTCTAGTTTAAGTTTTATTAATAATAGTTATTTAAATTTGAACGATGTGTTATTCATTCCTGGTTTCCACAGGAATCTGATTTCTGTTTCTAGACTTATAGATGATGGTTATTCTATTTCTTTTAATAGCAATTTGGTTATTATTGGTAGAAATGGATTGACTATATGCACAGGCAACTCAGAAAATAACTTGTATGTGTTAAGACCGTTAACGCATAAGTCACTGCTCAACATTGAAATGTTTAAGGTTGAAAAACCAAAACGAAACGGCAAAAGATTTCTCACGATGACACATATCTATGGCATCTTAGACTTGGTCACATCAACCTTGACCGAATAAATAGATTGATAAAGGACGGAGCCTTAAACCAGTTAAAGCTCGGGACTTTACCAGTTTGTGAGTCCTGTCTAGAAGGAAAAATGACCAAGAGACCTTTTTCTGGAAAAGGTATAAGAGCCAATCAACCACTAAAGCTAATACATTCGGACGTTTGCGGACCGATGAATGTAAAAGCCCGAGGTGGTTATGAATACTTCGTCACATTCATTGACGACTATTCAAGATATGGGTATGTCTACCTAATGCATCACAAATCAGATACCTTTGAAAAGTTCAAAGAGTATCGTGCTGAGGTTGAGAACCAATTAGGTAAGACAATCAAACTCTACGATCGGATCGTGAAGGAGAATACCTCGACAGAGACTTCCGAGGAATTCTTAGTTGAGCACGGGATAATATCCCAGCTCACAGCACCTGGAACACCACAACAAAATGGTGTTGCAGAAAGGAGAAATCGAACCCTACTAGATATGATAAGATCTATGTTTAGTTATAGCTCACTACCTAGTTCATTCTGGGGATATGCACTGCAAACCGCAATGTATATCTTTAATGTAGTTCCATCTAAGTCTGTTCCTAAGACTCCCTTAGAGTTATGGAATGGTCATAAAGCTAGTTTACGACATTTTTGCATATGGGGGTGTCCAGCACATGTGCTGAAGAATAAGACTACAAAGTTGGAACCACGTTCTCAGGTGTGCCTATTTGTAGGCTACCCGAAGGAAACTAGGGGAGGATTCTTCTACAGTCCCGATGATAACAAAGTATTTGTATCGACAAATGCTACGTTTCTAGAGGAGGACTACATGAGGGAGTTCAAACCTCGTAGTAAAATGTTACTCGAGGAGTTACTTACTGGTTCGACCAGCGCACCATCGTCAACAAAAGTTGACAAATACATAGCACCTTCGACATCTGATAGTCAGATACTTCCAAGTCAGAATAATCTACCACCCAGAGGTAGTGGGAGGGTTGTACGACAACTTGATCGCTACTTAGGGGTTGGAGAGGCATAATTTGTCGCCTCCATCGATGGTGTAGATGATCCATTGACCTACAGTAGTGCAATGGATGATCTTGACAAAGAAGAATGGCTCAAAGCCATGAACCTGGAGATGGAGTCGATGTACTCCAACTCAGTCTGGGAACTTGTAGACCAACCTGATGCAGTGAAGCCCATAGGTTGCAAGTGGATCTACAAGAGGAAGAGGGGATCAGATGGGAAGGTACAGACCTTCAAAGCTAGACTAGTGGCCAAGGGTTATACCCAGAAAGAGGGAGTTGACTATGAGGAAACTTTCTCGCCAGTAGCTACGCTAAAATCCATCCGCACTATTCTATCCATACCCGCATATTATGACTATGAAATCTGGCAAATGGACGTCAAGACTGCATTCTTGAATGGAATCTTGATGAAAGTATCTATATGATACAACCAGAAGGGTTCACGGCCAAGGTCAAGAGCAAAAAGTTTGCAAGCTGCAAAGGTCCATTTATGGACTCAAGCAGACATCTCGATCTTGGAATATAAGATTTGATACAACGATCAAGTCTTATAATTTTGAGCAAAATATTGATGAGCCTTGTGTATACAAGCGCGTCATTGACGAGAATGTGGTTTTTCTTGTCTTATACGTTGATGACATCTTACTTATATGGAATGATGTAAGAATATTATCAGACGTAAAAACCTGGCTAGCTGAGCAATTCCAAATGAAAGATTTGGGAAATGCAAGTTATGTTCTTGGGATCCAGATACTTCGAGATCGCAAGAAACGACTATTAGCTATGTCTCAGGCATCCTACATCGACAAGATTCTTTTGCGATTCGGGATGCAGAATTCCAAGAAAGGCAATCTGCCTTATCGGCATGGAATTCATTTGTCGAAGGAACAGTCTCCTAAGACACCTCAAGTCGTTGAGGAAATGAGACATATCCCATACGCCTCAACAGTTGGTAGTCTCATGTATACCATGTTATGCACGAGACCGGACATCTGTTTTGCAGTGGGAGTAGTTAGTAGGTTTCAGTCAAATCCGGGATTGGATCACTGGGTGGCTGTGAAACACATTCTCAAATATCTAAAGAGAACGAGAGATTATATGCTAGTATATTCTGGAGAGGATATGATCCTAAGAGGATATACAGATTCTGATTTTCAGACAGATGTCGATTCCAGGAAATCAACATCTGGATCAGTGTTCACCCTAGGTGGTGGGGCTATTGTTTGGCGGAGTATAAAGCAATCTTGTCGACTCCACTCCACCATGGAGGCTGAATATGTAGCGGCTTGTGAAGCAGCTAAAGAAGCAGTCTGGCTCCGAAAATTCTTGGGAGATCTGGAAGTTGTTCCAGATATGGATAAACACTCACCCTCTATTGCGATAATAGTGGAGCAGTGGCAAAACTCCAAAGAACCAAGAAGCCATAAGAGGGGAAAGCATATAGAGAGGAAATATCATCTCATCAGGGAGATAGTGCAGAGAGGCGATTTACCGTCATAGATTGCATTCGCAGAGAACCTTGCTGATCCGTTTACAAAGACCTTGCCGGCTAAAGTGTTTGATGGTCACCTAGATGGTCTAGGTTTGCGAGACATGTCCCATTTGCTCTAGTGAAAGTGGGAGATTGTTGGGATGTATGCCCTAGAGCTACATGTGATTTAAACGGCTTCATGTGTTTAGAAATAAAAGGATGCATTATTCATTTATCTAATTGTTTGTTAAATATCGCATATTGTATATCTTCATAAATACTGTAGATTACTTATGTACCTTCAGACTTGGTGTATGAACGTCATGCACCAGAGGATTTAAGACTGAAGTTAGTAATCTTAAATAGTCCATAGAGAGCAAACAAACCGGGAAATTTGTTTGTGCTTTATCTATAGCTGCGGTCCATTCTATATTTGGATGACGATCTTAATCCGGATCGTCCATGTAGAGACATGAGAATGGAGGCACCTTATATGATGTGATCATATAGGATTGGGCCTAGATAGAAATGACATTCTTATAATATCCGTTAAACAAAGAAAGTCATTTCGATCTACTTGATGGTCATATATGGATTGATCTTAATCCTGAGTATACTACGAACTCCTGCATAACGGGTTGTGTCCTTTGATTTACAAAGGTGAGGTTGGTGTAGCAATCCCAACCAATAACTACGTACTTTGGGGGCATAGTCTGTTATGTAGCTGGGAACGTTTTACATAGACATGGAATTCACTCCTTCTTGCGAGAAGTAGATGAATCTCTCTTAAGGGTTGATTCGGTACTTGAACGATTAGAGCGCTCAAGTCTTTCTATTACGAATAGAAAGATTAATATTCATAACAGTTATGAATGAATCGTTCGTTAGAGAATCAATGGTACTTAAGATAAAATAATTAGAGGGGTATAACAGACATTATGACCCGGCTCCAATTACGAGATATTCGTGAAGGATCAATTCGTATGCAATGACTATATCGGTGGACACCGACTTTGTTCAGGCTTATATTTCATCTACGGCGACGAGAGTGCAACTTTGGTTTTTAGTGGAATAACCCGGAGTTAATAATTCGTAATATTTAATTAAGAGCTTAATTAATATTTCGATATTATTGGAGCTCAGAACCGTAGGTCCACTTGGTCCCCGTGCTAGCTCGATTTACTATAGCGGAGCTAATATAATTGGATGGTCCAATTATATACTCACAAAAGGAATAAATATTATTAATATGATTAATAATAATTATATCACACATGAGACTTTATATTAAAAGTTAATATAAAGTATTAATAATTATATATGATAATTATTAAATTAGAACATTAATTATATATGATATAATTTAATAAGGTTAAGGATTATTACCAAGGTAGGATTCCTTATTGGATAAGGAATATGATTTGTTGTTTGTTTTGGAAACAAAATCAAATCCTAATTGTCCCCTACCTTGGCCGAATTTTTGGAGTCATATTAGGGATAGGATTTGTTTGTTTTGGAAACAAAATCAAATCCAAATTAAATCTCCCTTGGCCGAAAATTGGAGTCCTAAAGGGAGTATGATTTGTTTATTTTGGAAGTAAAATAAAACAAGGATTCCTAATCCCCCCTTGGCCGAATTTCAAGAGCAATGGGAGACTAGTGGTTGATTGGTTTAATGAAACGAATTAACCATAAGTATAAAAGAAAAATTATGATTTAATTTTTCTGATCGAAAAAATCAAAAAACCTAGCCTCCATCTCCTTCTCCAAGCTCTCAAGAGTTGAGAATTCTTTTAGGGTGTGTAATTATTCTCTAAACAGTTTAGAGATTAATTTGTGAGTGTAGCCCACTCTACCTTCCGTTAGTGTCGAGACATAGTTCGGAAGACCTCGTGACGTTGAAAAACATCCCCAAATACTTAACACAAGTCACGGCAACTAAGCCCTGGAATCCCTGCAATTTGCGCAGATACAAGTTCTCAGAGAGCTCCGTTTTGTTTGGGTTTCATTCGGGGACTGTTTCGGGGCTATTCCGGGCTGAGATTTTGTCCAAAACATCAGTGAATCCACTGGTGTGGTTCGGCCAAGCAAAGGGAAGAGCAGAAAAAATTTCAAGTTCGATCCGTGAGCCAATCGCTTCGCTGCGCGAGGAAAGCGTTCCTACAAATTAAGTCTATGTGATCATACATCTAATACACATATAAACATAGCTTTGGAGAAGATCAAACATTACCTAGTAAGCTTGATGCAAGATCCAATCTACTTCTCCTTGTTGAACTTATTGAAAAACCTCCAAGGTGTGCAAGCTTGACTTCAAGATCCAATCTTGTTTCCAATGCTTCCAAGCTTCACTAAACATTTCTCTAACTTAGGCTAATCTCTCAAGAATTTACTTATGCTTGTATTTGAACTTGTAATTAAAACCTTCCTAAAGCTTGCTATTTATAGCAAAACTTAGGCAATTTTAATTAATAAAAGTTGTAATCAACTTTTAAGTGAGCTTAATCTAATTTGTCCAAATATGTATAATTAAGTGTGACTAATCTCCATTGTCTCCCACTTTAATTTAATACAATTAAATCAAGCCAAAGATTAGGAAATGGAATAGTTAAATGTTTTCCACCTTGATTTAATCCAATTAAATCAAGCCAAAACCACATATTATTACATACTTATAATTACCATAATATCCTCAAATGGTAGAGATAATTATGATTTTACAATTAAGCCATTGTGTAATTATTGAATTAATCCAATTAGGTCAAAGTGAATAATCAATGTTATCCAATAACACTTGATTATCTTAGTTGATAATTATAATATCGAATATTATATTTTATCAAAAATAATCGGCTACCCAAGTGCTCAACGAGTACACTTCATATTGGGACTCTCTAAGTTCAGATACGTTCGTCATATAAGCCTAGCTAATATGTACGCAATTCGGCCACCTCCGAATTCTCGAAGAACACGAACGACCTTTCTGAACTATACAAGTCGAGGTAATCACATATGTTTAACAATCCATCCGTCGTAGGCTATCCGAGTTGTGCTTAGGAAACATAGAATATACCGTCAAGTTTCCAAGACTCACATCTCATGTCGACATGTCCACGATTCTTCATAAATGATGTGATCCACCCTAGGTGATCGACTTTGGCCAAAGATTTAAGAATCGTGACTTTACTAACATGGATACCTAAATCCCTTATGATACACATACGGGCCGACGGATCCTATCTTGCTTCGCACTTGATTACTGTGTGCATCGGTCCACACCCAATGAACATCTAGAGGCCATACCATTAAAGGTTTCTGACATACATGGCATCTAAGTGTGGAGGATCTCACACAAAATCAATGCTATCCTATAGTTAAAGGATTACATATGCTACTCTGTAGGGGTTTTTAGGGGCAGAATCCGGTAACGCAGCGGAAACGGTGGAAAATCAAAATTTCCGATTTCAAAATTTTTTCTCGGATTAATTAAATAAACATATTTATTTAATTACCCAATAATAAAATTTTGAAATAATATTCAATAAATCAAATTTATGTGAATTTACCGAATTGCCCTTACACTTGGCATTTTGTTCATTTTAGTCCGAAATTGTTCAAATCAATTTTGGATGATTATAAATCATTTCTAAGATGAAATTAACATGTCCTAAATGTCAAAACACCAAAATCAACAAAAAAACCCATAATTTTTGTCCTTGGCCGAGAGCCCCTCCAAGGTGGCTTAATGTGCATTTTGCACTTCCATGCTTCAAAACACATCAAGATGAAATCCAATCAACATAAGATTTCATATGTATCATATACACATCCAAATACACAACATAAATGAAAAGCCCCAAATTTGGATGAGGTCTTAAACCCTAATTTTTTAATTTCTTCAAATTGGACAAATTAGACCAAATTGGTTAAATCAATTACTTTAATCATGTTTCTTCCATCCAATTAAAGTCTCAACACAATGAAATAACTATAGATCAAATCTAGGTCATTTAAGAGTGGGTCAACAACTCTAGATTAGCAACAAGGTTCTAAAACCATAAAAGAAAACTTATTACTACACTAGTAACAATCTTCCAAGTTCATACATGCTCAACACTTTCAACAAACTTCCATTGAAAAAAAACACAAAGAATAAAGAAAGGAATAACATGAGAACATCACAAGATGTAGCCTAGAACTTAAGGAACATTTTCCTTTCTAATAGCAAGTTAAGAAAACTTACTAAAAACCAAGCTTTTCTTTGTTTTTCTTTTCTTCCTCTCAAGCTTCCTTTTCTTTCTTTCAATGGAGTTTCTATTAAAGTGTATTAGGTTATCTCACCAAATGAAATTAAAACAAAATACTTGCCTACTTTTGGCCTTGGCCGAATTTGGCCTAAGCAAAATACAAGACAATTAATTTCAATTTCATTTGGATTTCATGTAATCAACATGTTAAAATATCAAAAAAACACTTTAAAGATATTTCTAACAAAGTCAACAAAGGAAACTTAGCCATTAAAACAAATATCTAAATCTTAAGATATTTATATTTTAATTAATTTAATCATTTAACAATTAAATAATTAATTATTTAATTAAATACAAATATATTAAATATATGTATTATATTTACATTAAATATTAAATACATATATTCACTTATGATATTTAGTCAAATATCTCAATTTGAAAATTAATTAATGTGCATTTAAATTAATCAAGTATTAAATGTAAATACACAAAATTAAGGAAATGATTATCGGGTCCCTAAACATGTATTTTGCGTTTAACCTTTAAACGACTTTATAAATAATCAATATCATTTATAAAAGTTGCTCTAGTGCTGTACGAGTATATTTCATTATTGAGACTCTCTAGATTCAGACATATCCGTCACGAAATCCAATTTCGTGTCCATAATTTATCCACTCGTAAATTATGACGATCACGGATAAACTAACTGAATCATACAGGTCGAGGTCATGGCAAATGTATAATTCCTCCGTCACATGTATCCGGATAAATCCCAGAGATATAGATGTAAACGTCAAATCTCTATAGGGATTATCCAATCGACTATTCTATTTGCAATCTCAAAAAGAACATTTAGAACTAGCTTCTAAATGGTACCACGGGCCCATGGTTTTTATCTGATTGCTAATCATATGGACTACCTATGCTCTGATACACAGAACTGACGGATCCAATCTTGACACACACAAGACACCTTGAGATCTATCTACACCCAACGAACAGGCGGAGGTCTGATCTTAATAGATCGGTGACGTGACTACCATCTAATTGTAGAGGATGTCTCATGTGCCCACAGTGGCATCTCAAGTCTAAGAATCACAAGTGCTACTCAACCCGACAAGATTCTTATTGACGTTGGTGTACCATCCATTAAGAATCTTCGGTGAGTCGTTCAGTGTTTATCCACTATAAACACCTACACGTCTACACGAGTATCCCTAGACTCATGGTTCATTGGGATAAACCATCGGACCAAGTCTCGATATACGACATGTACTGGTCTCAACAGATTTGACTAACCGACCCGTGTTAGTGAATCTTGACCATGAACTGTATTTGATAATATACATTTAGCAGTGACACTTCCCAATGCAATTACAAACTATCTTTATAACTGTGTACTACATTATATATTATCGGGCCTTTATCTAATATATACATATCATTAAACCACATTTAGTTTCAATCTAATCGTAATCAGATCGAATGCGTATATATAAAAACAAGAGGTGCAACCATAAATAAGTAATATTATGGAAAAATGGATTGTTCATATTCATGAATCAGACATAAATACGGTCCGGATTGGCGCTCTGAGCACGAACCCCAACATACTCGACTCGAGGAGATTCCTATTGACGATGGTGTGTACTTCGAACTATTAGGAATCACCAATGAGTCATTCAGTATTCGCTCCAACGAATACCCAAATGTCTATACGAGTTTCCAAAACTCATGGTAGCGTTAAACCATTGGAACTCCAATTCCAATATACGACATGTGCTAGTCTTCTAGGTTATAGGAATTCGACCGTATTCCAAAACCAACGACTATGAATATTTACTTTAAGAATAGTTTACACCTAATGTCGAAACTATTCTAAGTTTGATGTCATTCTTAGCATAACGATACATCAATTTAATACGCGTAATGACAATATCATTAATAGGGTATGAAATGAAAAATATAGTTATTTTATTAATAAATAATAAAATGTACAATTCGGATTGGCACTCCAAGCACCAACTCCATAAAACTCCCACTTGCTTAGTGCCAATCTGGATGGTACCGTAGTCTCATCTCCTCCACATGTTTATCGAATAACTTAGGAGGTAAGGCCTTTGTAAGCGGGTCTGCTATGTTGTCTTGTCCTTGAACCTTTAAGACCACTATGTCTTTTCATTCAATTATCTCTCTAATTACGCGATATTTCCTTTCCACGTGTTTAGACTTGGAATGCGCCCTCGGCTCCTTAGCCTGCGCGATGGCTCCGTTATTATCACAGTATAATGGGATCGAATCCACAATACTAGGTACAACGCCAAGTTTTGTGATAAAATTCCTAATCCAAACAGCTTCTTTAGCAGCTTCTGAAGCCGCTATAAATTCCGCCTCAGTGGTGGAATCAGCTGTTGAGCCTTGCTTTGAACAACGCTAACTAATTACACCACCGTTAAGGGTAAATATGTATCCTGATGTAGATTTTCTATCATCTGGATCTCTCTGGAAGTCGGAGTCTGTATAACTCTTAACTTGTAGCTCATTTTCTCTATATATCAGAAACTTATCCTTGGTGCCTTTAAGATATTTTAGGATATGTTTCACGGCTGTCCAATGATCATTACTTGGATCAGATTGATATTGGCTGGTCACAGTGACGCCGAAATTGATGTCAGGTCTAGTACATAACATAGCATACATTATACTTCCAATACAAGAAGCATATGGCAAGTTAGACATCCTAACTCTCTCTTTCTCAGTTTAAGGTGCCATTTTCTTCGAAAATGTATGCCGTATCAGAAAGGTACATTTGATGCCTTGCAGTTGGTAAAACTGTACCTTTCTAACATTTTATCTATGTACATCGATTGTGACAACCCTATAAGCTTCCTGACTCTATCTCGGTAGAGCCTTATACCTAGTATATAGGAAGCTTCACCCATATCTTTCATAGAGAAGTTCTTGCAAAGGTAGGCTTTCACACTTTGCATCATCCCTATATCATTTCCTATGATAATGATGTCATCTACATACAAGACTAGGAAAACTATCATGCTCCCACTAACTTTCTTATAAACACATGGTTCTTCCTCATTTTTGATGAATCCAGATAATCTAATTATCTCATCAAAATAACGATTCCAGCTTCGAGATGCCTGTTTAAGTCCATAAATAAAATTTTGGAGCTTACAAACCAATTTTGAAGTCTCGCTGGATATGAAACCCTCTGGTTGTTCCATATAGATATCTTCTTCAAGGAATCCATTTAGGAAAGCAGTTTTCACATCTATCTTCCATATCTCACAGTCGTGATATGCAGCAATGGCTAAAAGAATCCTAATGGATTTTAGCATGGCTACTGGTGAAAACGTTTCCTCATAGTCAATCCCAGGACGTTGAGTGTAACCTTTCGCTACCATTCGGGCCTTAAAGGTTTCCACATTTCCATCGGGCCCTCGCTTCCTTTTGTAAACCCATTTACAACCAATAGGTTTAACTCATTCAGGAAGTTCAACTAAGTCCCAGACTTGATTGGCATGCATTGAATCCATTTCGGATTTCATGGCTTCTTGCCATTTTCCCGAATCAATATCCAATATCGATTCCTTATACGTAGTCGGATCTATTTCCTCCAAGAGGAGAACATCAAGGCTCACATTAGATGTTAAAAATAGTCTCTCAGGAGGCCTTGATATTCTATTCGACTTACGTAGAACCTGTGTTGTAGATCCTTCACCTAGTTGGATCTCTGGTTCCATCTCAGGTTCCTTAATGTTAGGATCAAACTCATCAAGTTTAATCTCTCTACAATTCCCACTTTCTCTCAAAAATTGCTTTTCAAGAAAATTTGCAAAGCGAACAACAAATACATTTCGTTGTTCGGAATCGTAGAATTGATATCCCATGAAATTATCAGGATATCCAACGAACCTATATTTATACCCCATGGGTGCTAGTTTATCCCGCTGCGCAATTCTAACGTATGCAGGACAACCCCAAATCTTTAAATGCTTAAGACTTGGATTTCTACCGAACCATATCTGATAGGAGGTCGTAGAAACAGCTTTCGATGGAACCCTATTAAGTATGTAGGCAGCAGTTTGTAAAGCGTAACCCCAAAGGAAATAAGGAAGAACTGTATAGCTCATCATGGATCACACCATATCCAATAAAGTACGATTTCTATGCTTAGACACTCCATTGTGTTGAGGTGTTCATGGTGGGCTATATTGGGTGAGAATTCCATTCTCCCTTAAATAATTTTTGAATTCTTCACTCATGTATTCACCGCATCGATCTGATCTATGGCATTTGATAAATTTACTTGTTTGTTTTTCTACTTCGTTTCGAAATATTTTGAACTTGTCAAATGTTTCTGACTTATGTTTCATCAGATAGACATATCCATATCTAGACTTGTCATCTGTGAAAGTCACAAAGTATGTGGAACGATCATGAGCGGCATGATTTAATGGACCACACACATCACTGTGTATTAGCTCCAGTAAATCTCCAGCACGGTGTCCAACACCTTAAAATGGGGCCTTTGTCATCTTTCCTTGGATACATGACTTACAAATCAGATAAGGATCTAAGGTAAGATTTTCAATCAAACCATCCTTCACCAATTTGGATAGACGTCTAACACATATATGGCCCAATCTCATATGCCATAATTCAGTATTATTTAGTTCCGACTTCCTACTTGTATTTTTCTTTTTATTAAAGACATCTCTACATGTTTCCAAAACTTAATGACCATTTGATAAAGAACATTCACATTTTAATAAATTTTCTTTATCATACAAACATAAAGTTTCATCCTTAATGTTTATTTTATATCCATCTTTATCTAATATATGCAGTGATATGATTTGTCTGATAAGTGAGGGAACATAATAACAGTCATGCAAATCTAATTTACATCCATTTGGAAGATCTAGAACAACAGTTCCTATGGCCTTGACATCCAATGTCTCGCCATTGCCAACTCTAAGTTGGATCTCCCCTTTATTTAGCCTTCGTTTAACCCTCATTTCCTGCAGGGAATTGCAAATATGAGTGGGACTGCCAGTGTCTAACACCCATCCACTATTTGCATCTAAAGCTAATGAGATGTCAATAATTGGAAAAATACAAAGCGTACCTGAGGGTTCTGTTTTAAGCTCTGGACAGTCCTTCTTCCAGTGTCCAGACTTCTTGCATTGTAGACATTGATCACGAGCTACTTTCGGTTTTGCGCCTTTGCGCTTCTTGGAGTTTTTCTTTGATATCTTCTTCTTCCCCATCTTAATTTTCTTTGACTTCCCAGAAGTCTTTGAAGACCCAGCTCCACCATGGAGATACAATGTGGGGTTGCCTTTCTTCAAATCTTGCTCCGTCGTGCGTAGCATGTTATGAAGTTCTTCGTATGTAGCTTGCATCGAATGCATATGGAAATTCAATACAAAACCAGCATAAGAACCAGGCAAAGAAGACATAATCAAATTACGGCCTAGCCTTTCATCAAACACAATGCCATGTCGTTCAAGATATCGAATTTGGTCAATCATGTTCAAAACATGAGTGCTGATAGCTCCTCCCTCCTTGAGTTCAGCACGGAACAATTCCTTAGACCTTCGATAAAGTTCCATCTCTTGATTTACTTCGAACAACTCCTTGAGTGTTCGTATGATGCTCCAAGCATCTGATACTTCAATGTACTGTCTCAACAAATCTGGAACCATCGATCCTAAGATGTAGGATTTCACCTTTAGGTTATCATCCTTCCATCTATCAAAAGTTTCTCGCTCTTCTGGAGTGGAGTCAGGATCGATATCAACATGCAGTGGATTGATAGTGACATAAGTCAACTTTTCATACTCCAAGATAAGGCGTATTGTAGGCACTACATTTTTGCATATAAATCCCGATGATGAGTCTCATTTGGAGGCACTATCTTTTAATTCGCGGAAGCCGCGGGAAACGGACGTCGGAAGGGAAAATATGGAAATCAGTACTTTGTCGAATTTGACTCGCTTGTTTAGCTTCGGGCTCGCTGGTGGACCTCCGTTTTAAAGCACCTTTAGCCTAAAAAACCCGCAAACACTTAACCTTGGCCCAAAACCCCACATCTAGCCCTCATGCATAAATCCAAGCCAATCTCACCCAAGCCCAATCAAAATAATTAAAACATTTAAAATACATGTCACAAATTAAATTAAACCAATTAAATTAAATAATTAAATCAAATTAAAAGCTAATTAAATTAAACCAATTAAAATAAATCTAAATTAAAATAAATCTAAATTAAATAAAATATTAATTAATTGATATACCAAATTAAATAAGACATAAAATATAATTATACCAAATTAAAATATTGTAACTTCCTAACTTAAAATATTATATACTAAATTAAAGAAATATTATGCCTAATTAAAATCAATCATAACCAATTAAAAATATTGACTTCCTAATCTAACAAATTGTATTCCTAAACCAAGCCAATCAAATATTCAACCTTCCTAATTCACCAAAATTTGTCCCTCAATCAAATATATATTTTCCTTTTGTGACACTAATTAGATATTACAAATCCCTATCCATGCAAACCCTAATTGACAACTATAAAACACACACTAATTTGCAACCCTAAGAGGACACTCACACACGGAAACTTGAAAACAAAAATCACAAAACCCTATTCCTCTCAACTACACGGCAACACCATAAAATAAAATACAAACCAAGACACACAAAAACGACAACCAGTCCACACACAAACCCTTTCGCCGATTAACTAGCAAACACACTCCATAAACACTCGCCATTCATAACTGCCCAGATTCTTCTCACGTAGATAGCCCTCTCTCCAATAGTCAAACAGCCCCAACGCACTAACTTCAGCGCATCATCAACTGCCTCACGCCCCCTACGCAAATCATCCTCAGGCCTGACTGCTAGCCTTCACGCCCAGTTCACGTCCCTCCATAGACAGCACACAACAACATACGCACCCAGGCCATTCATGGCTTCACCTACAATAAGTCAAACCTGAACCCTAACTTGCCCCATCAGCTGCATAATCACCGAACTGCATGTTGAACCCACTTTGAGACCATCACGTAACAACCTTATTCACGCAGTCCAGTCGCACCTAAAGCCCTCCCTGTACTGCCCAAAAACCAAACACACAAGTCCCCCTACTGCCCAGTCCAATCGCACCTCAAAAATCCTTAAAACAGTAAGTAAAACAACCCATTAACCAAGAGTACACCTAACCCCGAAACTGCCCCGAAATTACCCTGAATTAACCCAGAAACTGTCCAGTAAAACAGTCCAGAAACCACCCCGAACAGCCCTCCAAAATCGAGCCAAAACAGTCCACTAACATGCCTGAATAGTGAGCAGAAAATACATCACAAACAGCAGCAAAATGAAGTCAAAACAGTGGCTTGAGCAGCGAAACAGCGAGAGAAAAAGCAAACCAGTGAACCGGGAAAGTTAAGGAGCTTTAACCCTTCCGATCTCCGTGAAACGCAAGTCCGAAAGTCGACGAAAGAGGTTAGACCTGAGGGTATTTTCCACATTCGTTTTCTGTTTTATTTTTATTATTCATTGAGTATTGTTCGAATGATTATTATGTTAAAATGCATGTTGTGGCCCATTGAGTAGATAAATATGCATGTATTACGAAATATTGTATGTTGTGGCCTTGGAATAAAATGAAAGATGTGTCAACTCTCGCGGTATATCGGATGGAAACCCGGACATAAATTTCATAGCCGATTCCGAATGGGCGGTAGTATGATCTGTACTCGGGATACAACTCCACGTACCGCTTGAGTAAACGGCACATTCTTTTGTTTTATGTTGCTTTGATTTATTTATTATTCGTCATTTAAATTCTGCATGTTACTTGTTTATGCATGATGCGATCGAGCGCATGGGCTTAGTAAGTCGGATTAAAGGTCCCCTATTTGGAGGGGTTAAAACCCTTTACCACGATGCTTTGCCGCGTCGGTTGATGTGTGTTCGGTTGAATGTAATATATGTTCAATCAGGCATACTAAGTTTGATATTATTGTCTTTATTCTTTGTATGCATGATGCAATCGAGCGCATGGGCTTAGTAAGTCGGATTAAAGGTCCCCTATTTAGAGGGGTTAAAACCCTTTACCACGATGCTTTGCCGCGCCGGTTGATGTGTGTTCGGTTGAATGTAAGATATGTTCAATCGGGCACACTAAGTTTGATATTATTGTCTTTATTCTTTGTATGCATGATGCAGTCGAGCGCATGGGCTTAGTAAGTCGGATTAAAGGTCCCATATTTGGAGGGGTTAAAATCCTTTACCACGATGCTTTGCCGCGCCGGTTGATATATATTCGGTTGAATGTAAGATGTGTACATTTGTCATTGTACGCATTATAATGAAAAGCGCATGGGCTTATTGTGTTGGACTAAAAAGGTTCTCCATTTGGGGGAAGAAAAGCCTAAAAGGCTACCTTTACCACGATATTTGCCGCGTCTTTCATATATTGGATGCATCATCTACCTTAGTCTTGGCTTAACGTATTACAATTCATATATCCATGTCATGATAGCATTTGAGTATTATTTCTTGTGGAATATCGGATGGAAACCCAGACATAAATTCCGTAGCCGATTCCGAATGGACGGTAGTGCGGTCTGTACTTGGGATACAATTCCACGTACCACTTGGAAAAGTGCTCACATGTGTGTTTGTGTCAATATTAGTTATCTTCTTTTGCACCACGTCATAGCATGCTTACTTTAATGCCTAATTGCATCCTTAAGTGTCTTTTTGCATTATGTACTTAGTTGACTCTTTTATTTGTGCATGGACATGTAATGGCTATTTGTTTATGATATGTCTATGAAATCACATGTTCCCCATTATTTGATTCGCCTTTATGTGTGCTTGTGTGGTTAATGTGTGCTTGTGTTTCCATGAATATAATATGCCAATGAAGTTGTATGTTCGTTGCTACTTTGATGTACTTTCAAGCATGCAATCTTAGATGTGAAATATATGAAAATTTAGGTGTAAGTTTTATTTTTGTGCATACGGATTTAGAAGCATGATACTCTTGGAAATAAGTGTTACCTAAGCTTGATTAAATTATTACACAAATCCTTTCATTACAAGTGACATAAGTAAGGGACCATTCCGAACCCAACGGTTTGAGGTCTTCCCTTGCGAGGGGTGAGTACGGCCTTAAATATCATTTTCCCGGTTCACACCGGGTGGCGACTCCATTATTCTCCGGTTTAGTCCCACGTGGCTACTCCGTATTCCCGACCGGGCCGCGAGCCTGGGACAGCATGCGTCGTCCAGTTTCTGTGTCCCACACGTATGTTAATTTCCCATTCGAAATAGTTCTCGGTTCCTTTTAGCTTATTGGAATCCAAAAGTTTCATCAATAGATTAGCGGCAGCCATCTACAAGACAACATTTTTTAGTAGTAGCAGAACAATTTTCATTTCAAAAGTGATAACACTAATTGATTATGGAATTTTAAATCTATCAGTGCCCTCCCACTACTTTACATAATTCTGTAATCTCCCTTAACGGAAAAATAGAAATTTGACTATCAAAATTTCATAGCGGGAAGTGGATCCCATGACATTTACTCCAGCCTCACACTAATGACGATATTGGCCTTTGTAAACTCATTAGGTAGACCTTCAAGGTCAATCACTTCATGTGACTCCTGGTTTGGTCCTGAACCGTTTCTTATCCTCACACTAATGACGATATTGGATTAAGACGTGTTCTAGGTGTATACTTGTCAATGTACACTAATGAACTTCGTATGTACACCCTCACACTAATGACGATATTGGGTGACTACGTTAACTCATCACACTACATCTAATGTTTTACCGGAGCGACCTAAGTTCCGAGCACTTATACCCTCACACTAATGACGATATTAGATATAAGTAGTAAGAACACATTCATCTCCGTATTGACAAGACGGACCATCCAATAATGCTCCAACATTATTAATACTATTACTTAAAAGTAATCATCTAATCACGGGAGATTTATGACAATCAAGTCATTAACTTTATTATGTCCAAATTTTAATTTAAAACATGCAATACATATCCAATATGTCATATGCATAATTAAATTAAAATTACTATGGCATAGATTAAAACATGTGTTGTGTGATTAAGCCTTTGCTACTGATACCATTCTGTTGGGGCAGTTGTGAAACCCCTAGAGTCGGATCGGTACCCCGGGCAGCGGAAATGGGTCTAACCCATGGATATCAAGTATGGGTGTAAATTTAAATCATTTGATGAAATACTATATTCCATTACAAGTGTATAGGAAAAAACCGGGACTGAAACGGAATCCGGAAGCTCCGGAACGAAGGAAAACAAATTCAGCGCGAGGGAAAAGAGCCACGAGCGTGTGCCACACGCGCTACAGTGCGCGCTACAGTGAGCGCGGCACTGTAGCGCACAGCCCCTTCTTCTTCTTCTTCTTCTCTTTTTTTTTATTATCATTTCACTTGTTAAGCTTCAGCTCTCTGGAATCCAGAGAGCTGTGCTTCTGGTCTTCCCTAAACACTTCAAAAACACCCAAAAATAATTTTTAATTTCAAAACCAATATAAACACATGTTATAGAATAAAAATCTAGTTTTTCAAAATATCAAATATTTTTCCAAAAACATAAATTTATTCTAAATACGCATTAGCGTAAATTTTGAATTCAATACACAAACCATTTTAGAATCCAAATTAGAAATGTCTCATGAACAATTCTAGTCCACCTAAAGGTGGTCAAGTGAATCTAGAATGGTAGCCATAGATCTAAGCTTTAATCTAGAGTTCCAAACTCTAATTAATTGTTTCATGTCCAACATGAACATCTTTGACCTAATTACAAGCATGTTGTGTTTATACTTATAAAGTATCCTAACACAATTGATTAGCCTTATTAAACATTAAGCTATGTGATCATGCATCTAATACACAAATAAACATAGTGTAGACAACAGGAGCTGGGCGACGCCGTCCTAGGCTCGCGGCCTAGCTGAGAAATATGAAATAACATGGAGTCGCCACCCGGTGTGAACCGGGACAAAGATTTAAGGCCGCACTCACCCCTCGCAAGGGAAGACCTCAAACCGTTGGGTTCGGAATGGTCCCTTACTTATGTCACTTGTAATGAATGGATTTGTATAATTTTAACCAAGTCTACTCAACATACATGCCTAAATCTAAGTTCACATGCTTTGAAAGTAAAAACAACATTACAACAATCTAATCATGCTTCAAATACAAATTTGAGTGAAATGAAAAATGTGAGTCTTTTAAGTGGTACGGGGCGTTGTATCCCGAGTGCAAACCATACTACCGTCCATTCGGATTCGGCTATGGAATTTATGTCCGGGTTTCCATCCAATATACCACAAAAAGAATACATATTCCATTCACTCAAAACCACATCACGTACTAATTAATGACATTCATGCGACAGAAAAAACAAATTACATGCAATCCTACCTTATAATTTATGTAACCTAAATTAATTAACATGTTAAATTAACTATTCATGCTAGCATTATTAAAACACATATTCTAAGTCAATATTTCATGTAAACTAATCCTAAATAACATGCTTAAATAGCCATTTAAATTAAACATACTTCCTACGTCATTACTCCATGTAAACTAATAACATGCTCAAACAAGCATTCTAAATCATTATTTCATGTGAATTAATCCTAAATGACACGCCAAGCTAATCATTCATGCTAAACAAATAAAAATACATTTCCTAAATCATTATCTCATGCAAATAAATTTAATACAACATACTAAACTAATTAAACACATTAAACACATTTTAAACCATTATTTCATGTGAGCCAATTCCAACAACATGCCAAGTTAACTACTCATGTTAAAATGCCATAAAATATATTTTAAATCATTATTTAATGTGAGAAAATTCTGTGATAAACCCTCAGGTCTAACCTTTTTTGTCGTTGCTCGGAGGCGCGTTACACGGCCGTCGGAAAGGCTAAGTCACCACGATTCCACCGATTCACTGTTTTGACGTTTTGCTCACTGTTTTGCCATTTCGTTCGCTGTTTTGAGTTCGTTTCACTGCAATTTAATTCTCCACACTTGGCTCACTGGTTGGCAGTGTATTATGGGATGTTTTGGTGAATTTGAGGGGTATTGGACTCCCGTTTGGTCGGTTTCTCGAAGACTTTCAAGTGCAGTTTTTTATTCACTGTTTTGGCAAATGGGGACTGTTTGGGTGTGTTTGAGCTGCTGTTTGGGCGTGATTAAAGAGGGTGTTTTGAGGGCTGCGTGCACTGGTTTGAGGGGCTAAAATGGGGTGGTTTAGGCGCAAGTTTCAGGGGTTATGTGGAGCAGTGGCTGGGATGTGTAAATGGGACTGTTTGGGCGTGAAATAAGGCTGGAGAATAGGGCTGTTTTGCTGCTGGATTGGCGTGAGGTGTAGGGCTATAATGGAGTCAGTATATGCATGGAAATGAGGCTGAATGAGGAGGCTATTTGGCGTGGAAATGAGGGCTGCAGTGGGGGGGAAGAATGTGCGTGTTTCAGGTCTTAAATGAGGCAGTGAATGGCTTGGAGATGAGGGTTGTATGGGCGTGACTTGTTAAGGGAAGTGAGGGGCTGTTTTGATCTCCAAATGCTTAAGTGTTTGATCAATGTATGCTTGTTATCTCTTGATATGTGTTAGGGGTTTCAAGGTGGAAAAATGGTTTATATAGGCAAATGGTGTAGTGGAGGTGTAAGTGTGAATGAGTGAGGTATGGGGTGTGAATGAGTGAGGTATGGGTTTGAATGAGTGAGGTATGGGCTTGGCTTGATGATGAGTGAGTGTGTGGTGTGTGAATGAGTGAGGTATGGGTTTGAATGAGTGAAGTATGGGTGAGGTATGGGTTTGAATGAGTGAAGTATGGGTGAGGTATGGGTATTGAATGAGTGAAGTGTTATTTATTTAATATTTTGTTAAAGTGAGGTGGTGGAATGGTTAAAGTAAGTTTGGTATATGGGTAAATCATGTTGGAATAGTGTAAGGAGGGGTAATTTTAGTGTTATGGTCGTGGGCCTAATGGAGGGTGGGCTTGGTGTTTGATTTATTTTGGTTTTATGGGCTTTGGATGTGGGTTTGGGTACTTAGGTGGCTTTAGAATGGTTTGGGGTGATTTCGGGTTAAGTGATACGTTTAAAAAATGAACTTTCAACAAGCGAACTCCGAGCGAATTTAAACAACACATGTCAATTATTGACTTTGCCTTTCCGACAACCGTTTTCCGCGACTCCTACGACTTAAAGGTGGTGCATCCATACGAGACTCCTCATCGGGTTTCACATGCAAAAATGCAATGTCTACAGTCGCCCCACTTTGATGGGACTTGTGTAGTGTGTGACAGTGACAATCCTATCAAAGTCTATGCAGTGCATTTATACTTACCTGGCTCGCCAGCTGCCACCTGACTCGCCTGTTGTTGATGTTTGATGGTGCTAAGCCCCGTACCTAGGGCGTTGCAGTAGTCCACAATTCTTCAGAATAGTCCACGATAGTCCCACATAATCCACGATAATCCACGGTGATCCACATAATCCACGTAATCCACATAATCCACGGTAGTCCACATGATCCACGGTAGTCCACAGTAGTCCACATAATCCACGAAAATCCACGGTGATCCACATAATCCACGTAATCCACAGTATTCCAACAATCCACATAATCCACGGTAGTCCACGCAATCCACATAATCCACGGTAGTCCACATGCTCCACGGTAGTCCACAGTAGTCCACATAATCCACGATAATCCACGGTGATCCACATAATCCACGTAATCCACAGTATTCCACACAATCCACATCATCCACGGTAGTCCACCACGCAATCCACATAATCCACGGTAGTCCACGCAATCCACGGTAGTCCACAGTAATCCACAGTAGTCCATATAATCCACATAATCTTCATAACATTCATAATCCACAGTAGTCCACAACGCTTTTATGATAATTTACGCTAATCCACATAATCCACGACGCTTCATGATAATCTACGATAGTCCACAACACTTCATGATGATCAACGGTAGTCCACAACACTTCATGATAATCCACAGTAATCCACAAAACTTCATTATAATCCACGGTAATCCACAACACTTCATGATAGTCCAGCGTGCTAACCCCATACCTAGGGTGTCGCGGTGACGTCTCCATACCTAGAGAGCCACAAATGTCTGAGTGCTAACCCCGTACCTAGGGTGTCGCTGAAATGTCTCCATACCCGGAGTGCCGTACCTGGCTGAACTGATCTGATATCTCCGTACCCAGAGTGCCGTACATGGCTGAACAACCTGATGTCTCCATACCCGGAGTGTCGTTCCTGGCTGACTGATCTGATAGCTCCATACCCGAGTGCCGTACCTGGCTGAACTGATACTGAAATAATGTGGGCCTCGCCCCCTGAATGCCATTCCCTGTAAAAAAATTGATCTCAGCTGATGTGGGCCCCGCCCCCAAGCCGTACCCGCCAAGACTGGCGGCAAGACTGGATAACTGATATAATGCTGATATTATGTAGGCCTCGACCCCAAACTGATATGGGCCTCGCCCTCAGCTGATATGGGCATCGCCCTCGAACTGATACTGAACTGGGCCTCGCCCTCAAACTGATATGGGCCTCGCCCTCAGACTGCTATGGGCCTCGCCCCCAAATTGATGCTGATATGGGCCTCGCCCAAACTGATATGATATCTACCTCACACATTGCACCACCTCTCACGAGATAATCTTTGATAAATAGACATATTTTTGTCTTCAACCAATGCTTTCGCGTCGAAACCGAAGAACCTTCGAAGTACTCGACATACTCAAGTCCAATCATCTGAATAGGTGATCTGAGCTAGACTCCATGTGTGTGTGTGCCAAGGCTCTTTCGCAGCTTAGTCCTTAAGCAAACTAACTCGGTGATTTCGTTTCAGAGAATCCGAACCAGTGGGTCTAACCAACCTGGATGTCTTAATCACATTCTGTGATTACTTCAGCATACTCAACATGATATGGTTTTCATCTTTTTTTTTGTCTCTTTTCTTTTTTTTCTTTTCTCTTTTTTTTTTTTTTTCTCTTTTCTTTTTCTGACATACCTACCCTTTAAGGTAGCATTTCTCCTCATGGTGGTCCTGATACTCGCCCATGGGTAGCTTCACGCTTATCGGTTATAGGTTGTCTATTTTTTTCAGAGACACACATTTTTTTTTATTTCCAACCATATCATATATCATAGCATCCGCAAACAAGTGTGGACATTCAGGCAAACAGTCAT
This sequence comes from Zanthoxylum bungeanum, assembly GCA_019454045.1. Classification (NCBI taxonomy): domain Eukaryota; kingdom Viridiplantae; phylum Streptophyta; class Magnoliopsida; order Sapindales; family Rutaceae; genus Zanthoxylum; species Zanthoxylum bungeanum. Next base: position 319,525 of record SKCR01006935.1, on the reverse strand, counting down.
TCACCAATACATCATCTCTTCAACTAGTCACCTAGCTAACCACTCAGGCTTCTACTGCTAAGATCCCATAATCAAGTGCTCGTGAGTCTAACTGAGATCAATCCATTCAAAATACCAGATGAGAGCACGTCTCGCACTTATTGTTTCTAGGGCTTCTCCCTACATCATGCAATGTCATCACAGGACATACGTCTGTCTATCAAAGACTTCTCTCACTCATTTTCATTTTTTTTCTCTTCATTCTTTTTCTCTTTTTTTTTTTCATTTTCATTTTCATTTTTCTTTTTTTTTTTCTTTTTTTTTTCTTTTTCTCTTTTTTTTTTCACACTCATTGTTTAACAATTTAAATTAAATACAACATTTTCAAATAAAATACAAACTTTCAAATAGGCCTTGGAATACCTGGTCAGGAGGGAACCTCATCGATTCAGATCAATGTCCAGTCTGCGTTTCTTGCTTGGATCACTGTCAGTCCAGTCCAATCTGGAGAGGATGGGGTCGAGCTTCGGCTCAAAAGCCAGGATCTGATCAATCAACTCTTCGACCTTTGTTGCCGTCAGGAAAATGTCTTCCACAGGTTTAGTGACAAACTCGTGTCTCTTGGCTTCTGCAAGAAACACGAACAGGAAATCGAAGAAGTGCTCAATATTAAGCAGTCCAATGGGCTTCCGGTGAATGTTCAAGTGTCCCCATGATGCCACTGTAAATATCTCTTCGAATGTACCAAGTCCACAAGGTAATGCAATGAACGCATCCGCAACACTGATCATTTCACGAATTTGTTCAGATATACCTGGCACAATGCGTTCGTCCCCATTTGTTGGTCCAATTAATTTCTCGTCTGCCAAAGGCCTTGGGATGATTCCCAAAACGTGACCGCCACCATCCTGAACGGCTTTTAATATTGTTCCCATCATTCCCATATTTCCACCGCCATATACCAGGTGTATGTTTTTCTCAGCCATAACTCGCCCCAATTCCCTAGCAGCTTCTGTGAATTCAGGTTTGTTGCCAGTGTTGGATCCACAGAAAACACAGATTCTCTTGAATCGCTGCTGTGAAGTAGCTTCCATTTTTTTTTTCTTACTTGGATGTATATTTGAATGTGTTGAGGAGAGCAATGCCGAGCTGAATTTATAGTACCTGAAAAAGAGGTGAACAATAATTGCAATAACGATAGTTAGCTAAATCACAAAAGAAGTCATCAGAAGTCAAGAAAGGCCATCGGATCATGTCTGCAAAAACAACAAGAGAAATCGTGAGATGTCAAAAAGTTGTGGATTCGTTCCAGGAAAATAACAGAAAATAACAAAGGGAGTTCTAAAATGTCAAAAAGTTGTGGATCTCTTCCACTTCAACATGTCGTGAATGGTCCAAACAGTTATAGGTTTCTGCCACCATTAACGAATTATCTCTCATTCTTGTGATTGCCAAGCACCAATCCCTCTGTCTTAACTTTCTCCGCCTTTGCTTTCACCTTCGTCTTTTGTGCTCGCGCCGCTTTTCGATTTTCTGATTCTTACTGCTTTCTCTCCTTTCTTTTTTTTTTTCTTTAAACCTGCAAATACAAAACAACAATATGAATACATGTGCATGTAAATATGAAAGTGAAGAGATACTCCCTTTTGTGATGGGTTGGATCCTCATTGTGCTCCTCGGCGCCATATGTCCCTGGTCGCTCTTTGCTGGTTTTCTATCTGTTTGACATCTGTAAAAACAAAACACAATACAAGAATGCAAGTTACGTGTATGCATGTATGCATGGATGAATTTCTTATCCCGTTGGGTTAGTTCTTCTACAGGTGACTATTCAGTCTTTTCTCCTTCAGGCAAAACATAGCTTCAATCTGTTAACATTGATTAGCTCGGTGAACTCATTCTTTTCCAAGTCCAATAGTCTCACTGCCTCATTTCCCAGTCTCTGAATGGCTATCTCATCTTTCTGCTTTTACGAAGATTCCCCATATTCTAAACATTACTGAGTATCATAGTGCCAAGGTTGAATGCTTTTCTCAAATATACTCATGTTGCAGAAGAGATTCGGTGAAATGAACATCTTATTATCATTCAAGAAAATAGTTCAAACAGGTAGACTAAGTTAACGTCTACATTAAAAGGCTGAATTGAAATCACACAAACTAAGGGGAATAGTCTCATCATTCACAACATTGCTTTCTTCCTTGGCTTATGGTTCTTCACTGCTATCATCCCCTATCTCCAGGTGGAAAGCTTGGCGGCTGAGAGTTTGGAGGACAAAAGTTTCGGGTAGGCCAGAGTTGATCATGTAGGTGGGTGGTGGAACTGAGTGATAATTTGGTAGGGGATTTCTCTGTGTGTTTGGCTGTTCTTTTTCAGGGTCAGGGATCTTATGGGAGTCAATTAAATCTTGGATCTCATAGCGAAGAAGACGGACACAGCTATCGGTGTCATGACCAGGTTGTTGGTGGTGGAGTTGCAGAAGCGGTTCATATTGAGGTTCGGTGGGGGAGGATTTGGGAGTGGTCTAGGCTCCAAAGGTTTTAGGAGTCCTTGCCTTGTCAACCTCTCAAGCACTTTGGACAAGGGTCTTCCTAGGTTGGAGAGAAACGCCGGTTTCTGACAGTAGCAACCTCGGCAGTAGTGGGCTTGGTCTCAGAATGCCCCCCAAAAGTCTTCCTATTTTGGCCATAGAACTTCCGATTCTCGACTTATTCCTCCTCGATATCCATAACAGTCTCTCTCAGCTGTCGAAAGTCCGTGATCATGGAGGCCATCCTCCTCAACTTACCATAAATAGAGGGCTTGGTACCCTTGAAGATCATCTTTATCTGGTCCTTCTCCGAGGGCCGAGTCTGCATCTTCAATAACTGTCCTTTCCATCGGTCCACATACTCTTTAAAATTCTCCTCGGTTTCTGCTTGATGTTCTCCAGATCACGGAGTGATAGATCAATCTCCAAATCAGTGACATACTGTTTCAGGAAGGCATCAGCTAACTCCCTCCAATCTTCCTTCACTTTCTTCTCAAGGCTATGATACCAAACCACAGGTGCCCCCTCGAGTGACATCCCGAACATCTTCTGTACTTGGCGCTGAGATAAGCCAACTGAACTCATAACTGATACATACTGTCGGAGATGCACCCTCGGATCCCCATTCCCATTGAACTTAGCCATATCAGGCATTTTGAACTGTGCTGGCAGCTGTTCTTCGAAAGTCATCGATTCATAATCCAGCAGATCTTCATCTTTACCCTTCATCTTGCGGGTAAATGTTTCTACCTGATCCCGGAGCTTCTTCTGCAATTCTGTCTGAGACCCGGCCATTTTCCCAGCGGCATACTCAGCCATATCATCATCAAACATTGGAATATCATCATTAACCCTGTTTGGAGGCTCCTCATGCCTCACATTTTCAGAACCTCCCCCAGCACGGGGCACAACTATATTAGACACGGCAGCAGTCAGAGCTTGCAACTGTTCGGTAATCTTGGCGAAACTATTTTCCAGCTGATCCACGCGGGATACCTCGTTTCTGATCCACTCATATTTGTTATTGTCCTCTTGACAAGTCTTCCTTCTTCCCTAACCCAACGGGAATCTATGATGGCTTTTTAAACACAAGGGTTAGCATGATGCATGTATGCATGATGTGCGTGAGATGAGTCAATGCACGAAATAAATAAGCTCGTAAAAGAATTTACAATAATCGGCCCGTTATCATTTCAAAGTATTTAGTCACACTATTGCGTAATGCAAACTTGTCCCAGTTGAAAAGGCCCAACAAGTTTATACTTTGCGATAACATGGTAAAATAACTTCAAATAATAAAAGGCCCTAAACATAAAATGGCTCATTAGCATTTTAGAAGCTTTTGGCCTAATTGTCAATAGGACATGAACTTGTCCCTGTTTAAATGGCCCAACAAGTTCATATTTATCGACAAAAAGTCTAACTGAATCCAAATGATAATGGTCCAAAACACAAGCATAAATAAGTAATTTTTACTGGTCACAAAACTAAGGTTCATGTGTAAGTTCTAGGAATGTAAACAAAGGCCCTTATTGACAAAGGATTACCCACAACTGGACTCCCCACTCAAGGGTTCAAACGACCAAGTGAGTGCACCTTATATGTCAACAAGTTAAGGTATGTGACTAACTGTCAAATGGACTTCCTGTTGTAGATTCCCCAGAGGGAGGGCGGAGCAAAGCTCACCGTGGATACCCAAGCCCCTTAGGCTCTTATCGCTTGGTGACAGGAATAAACAACGAGTCCTCCAAATTAGTCTATCACATGAGATGATTATTTAGATGCCTTCGCAGCTTTTCCTTATAAAAAGGTAGTGAGTGAAGGAAGACACCAACCATCCCCTAGGAAAATGATTATCTAGGTGCCTTCACAGCTTTTCCTTGTAAAAGGTAGTGAGTGAGTGAAGGAAGACACCAAACATCACCTAGCCCTAACAATGCCTTTGATTAAATTCCCTAAACTTACAGTAAACATGGTTAATTAAAACACAAATCCAAACATTACAAGACTATTCGAGGCCAATTCTCTTATCCCCAGTGGAGTCGCCAGACTGTAGACAACAGGAGCTGGGCGACGCCGTCCTAGGCTCGCGGCCTAGCTGAGAAATATGAAATAACATGGAGTCGCCACCCGGTGTGAACCGGGACAAAGATTTAAGGCCGCACTCACCCCTCGCAAGGGAAGACCTCAAACCGTTGGGTTCGGAATGGTCCCTTACTTATGTCACTTGTAATGAATGGATTTGTATAATTTTAACCAAGTCTACTCAACATACATGCCTAAATCTAAGTTCACATGCTTTGAAAGTAAAAACAACATTACAACAATCTAATCATGCTTCAAATACAAATTTGAGTGAAATGAAAAATGTGAGTCTTTTAAGTGGTACGGGGCGTTGTATCCCGAGTGCAAACCATACTACCGTCCATTCGGATTCGGCTATGGAATTTATGTCCGGGTTTCCATCCAATATACCACAAAAAGAATACATATTCCATTCACTCAAAACCACATCACGTACTAATTAATGACATTCATGCGACAGAAAAAACAAATTACATGCAATCCTACCTTATTAATTTATGTAACCTAAATTAATTAACATGTTAAATTAACTATTCATGCTAGCATTATTAAACACATATTCTAAGTCAATATTTCATGTAAACTAATCCTAAATAACATGCTTAAATAGCCATTTAAATTAAACATACTTCCTACGTCATTACTCCATGTAAACTAATAACATGCTCAAACAAGCATTCTAAATCATTATTTCATGTGAATTAATCCTAAATGACACGCCAAGCTAATCATTCATGCTAAACAAATAAAAATACATTTCCTAAATCATTATCTCATGCAAATAAATTTAATACAACATACTAAACTAATTAAACACATTAAACACATTTTAAACCATTATTTCATGTGAGCCAATTCCAACAACATGCCAAGTTAACTACTCATGTTAAAATGCCATAAAATATATTTTTAAATCATTATTTAATGTGAGAAAATTCTGTGATATAAACCCTCAGGTCTAACCTTTTTTGTCGTTGCTCGGAGGCGCGTTACACGGCCGTCGGAAAGGCTAAGTCACCACGATTCCACCGATTCACTGTTTTGACGTTTTGCTCACTGTTTTGCCATTTCGTTCGCTGTTTTGAGTTCGTTTCACTGCAATTTAATTCTCCACACTTGGCTCACTGGTTGGCAGTGTATTGTGGGATGTTTTGGTGAATTTTGAGGGGTATTGGACTCCCGTTTGGTCGGTTTCTCGAAGACTTTCAAGTGCAGTTTTTTATTCACTGTTTTGGCAAATCGGGGACTGTTTGGGGTGTGTTTGAGCTGCTGTTTGGGCGTGATTAAAGAGGGTGTTTTGAGGGCTGCGTGCACTGGTTTGAGGGGCTAAAATGGGGTGGTTTAGGCGCAAGTTTCAGGGGTTATGTGGAGCAGTGGCTGGGATGTGTAAATGGGACTGTTTGGGCGTGAAATAAGGCTGGAATAGGGCTGTTTTGCTGCTGGATTGGCGTGAGGTGTAGGGCTATAATGGAGTCAGTATATGCATGGAAATGAGGCTGAATGAGGAGGCTATTTGGCGTGGAAATGAGGGCTGCAGTGGGGGGGAAGAATGTGCGTGTTTCAGGTCTTAAATGAGGCAGTGAATGGCTTGGAGATGAGGGTTGTATGGGCGTGACTTGTAAGGGAAGTGAGGGGGCTGTTTTGATCTCCAAATGCTTAAGTGTTTGATCAATGTATGCTTGTTATCTCTTGATATGTGTTAGGGGTTTCAAGGTGGAAAATGATGGTTTATATAGGCAAATGGTGTAGTGGAGGTGTAAGTGTGAATGAGTGAGGTATGGGTGTGAATGAGTGAGGTATGGGTTTGAATGAGTGAGGTATGGGCTTGAATGAGTGAGGTGTGGGTGTGAATGAGTGAGGTATGGGTTTGAATGAGTGAAGTATGGGTGAGGTATGGGTTTGAATGAGTGAAGTATGGGTGAGGTATGGGTATTGAATGAGTGAAGTGTTATTTATTTAATATTTTGTTAAAGTGAGGTGGAATGGTTAAAGTAAGTTTGGTATATGGGTAAATCATGTTGGAATAGTGTAAGGAGGGGTAATTTTAGTGTTATGGTCGTGGGCCTAATGGAGGGTGGGCTTGGTGTTTGATTTATTTTGGTTTTATGGGCTTTGGATGTGGGTTTGGGTACTTAGGTGGCTTTAGAATGGTTTGGGGTGATTTCGGGTTAAGAGATACGTTTAAAAAATGAACTTTCAACAAGCGAACTCCGAGCGAACTTAAACAACACATGTCAATTATTGACTTTGCCTTTCCGACAACCGTTTTCCGTGACTCCTACGACTTAAAGGTGGTGCATCCATACGAGACTCCTCATCGGGTTTCACATGCAAAAATGCAATGTCTACACATAGCTTTGGAGAAGATCAAACATTACCTAGTAAGCTTGATGCAAGATCCAATCTACTTCTCCTTGTTGAAATTATTGAAAAACCTCCAAGGTGTGCAAGCTTGACTTCAAGATCCAATCTTGTTTCCAATGCTTCCAAGCTTCACTTCAAGATCCAATCTTGATTTCTCCTAGATGAAATGTTGTAGAGACCTCACAAGCTTCTCTAAACACTTCTCTAACTTAGGCTAATCTCTCAAGAATTTGCTTATGCTTGTATTTGAACTTGTAATTAAAACCTTCCTAAAGCTTGTTATTTATAGAAAAACTTAGGCAATTTTTAATTAATAAAAGTTGTAATCAACTTTTAAGTGGGCTTAATCTAATTTGTCCAAATATGTATAATTAGGTGTGACTAATCTCCATTGTCTCCCACTTTAATTTAATACAATTAAATCAAGCAAAAGATTACAAAATGGATTAGTTAAATGGTTGCCACCATGATTTAATCCAATTAAATCAAGCCAAAACCACCTATTATTACATACTTACAATTACCATAATATCCTCAAATGGTAGAGATAATTATGATTTTACAATTAAGCCATTGTGTAATTATTGAATTAATCCAATTAGGTCAAAGTAAATAATCAATATTATCCAATAACACTTGATTATCTTAGTTGATAATTATAATATCGAATAATATATTTTATCAAAAATAATCGGCTACCCAAGTGCTCAATGAGTACACTTCATATTGGGACTCTATAAGTTCAGATATGTTCGTCATATAAGCCTAGCTAATATGTACGCAATTCGGCCACCTCCGAATTCGCGAAGAACACGTACGACCTTTTTGAACTATACAAGTCGAGGTAATCACATATGTTTAACAATCCCTCCGTCTTATGCTATCCGAGTTGTGCTTAGGAAACATAGAATATACCGTCAAGTTTCCAAGACGCACATCTCATGTCGACATGTCCACGATTCTTCATAACTGATGCGATCCACCCTAGGTGATCGACTTTGGCCAAAGATTTAAGAATCGTGACTTTACTAACATGGATACCTAAACCCCTTATAGTATACATACGGGCCGACAGATCAGATCTTGCTTCGCTCTTGATTACTGTGTGTATCGGTCCACACCCAACGAACATCTAGAGGCCAGACCATGAAAGGTTTCTGACATACATGGCATCTAAGTGTGGATGATCTCACACAAAATCAATGCTATCCTAAAGTCAAAGGATTAAATATGCTACTCAACTCGAGGAGATTCCTATTGACGATGGTGTGTACTTCTAACTATTAGGAATCACCAATGAGTCATTCAGTATTCGCTCCATCGAATATCCACATGTTTATAAAAGTTTCCAAAACTCATGGTACATCGCGTTAAACCATTGGAACTCCAATTCCAATATACGATATGTGCTAGTCTTATAGGTTATAGGAATTCGACCGTATACCAAAACCAACGACTTGGAATATTTATTTTAAGAATAGTTTACACCTAGTGTCAAAACTATTCTAAGGTCGCTGTCATTCTTAGCATAACGATACATCAATTTAATACGCGTAATGACAATACCATTAATAGGGTATTAAATGAAAAATATAGTTATTTTATTAATAAATAATAAAATGAACAATTCGGATTGGCACTCTAAGCACCAACTCCATCACGTATCTCACGTTCAATCAAACGTACTTTGTCTGGTGCGGCAAAACATCATGGCAAAGGTAGCCTTTATACATTTCCCTTGAATAGAGGACCTTTAACCCACATGATTAGCCCATGCGCATCAAGTAATAATACATGAATAAATGAATAAATAATATGGGACCTCGTATGCCCGATTGAACATATTTCGCATTCAATCAGTGTACTTCGTCTGGCGCGGTAAAACATATGGTAAAGGTAGCCTTTTGGCTTTTCCCTCAAATGTAGGACCTTTAATCGAACGTGATTAGCCCATGCTCACTAGATTGACAGTGCATAAATAAAGAAACAACACATAGAAAATAAATAGCGGAACAATAAACATAAAAATACCTAAGACATGGTAAAGGAACATGTCCAGAATGCCCACGTTCGTGTAACGTTCGTAAACACGTTCGAACGGGGTGAGGCAGAATACATGCGTTCGAGTAGCATTCAGGAACGTGTTCGAACGGGACGACGAAAGTGGCATCCATAATGCAATAAACACATGCAGGAATGTTTCTCAAGCGGTACGTGGAGTTGTATCCCAAGTACAGACCGCACTACCGTCCATTCGGATTCGGCTACAGAATTTATGTCTGGGATTCCATCCGATATACCATGAGAGGCGACACTCAAGCGTTAACACAATGCAATCCTGAAAATAAACGTGAAGTATGACAATGCATATGACAACACATAAACGAAGAGACAAACATGCGGAATGATAAAAAGCTAATAATATGAAATAAATATGCGATAAATAAATAACGGAACGTTAAAGAAAGATGTGACCAAGAGTTTGGTCGTCTTTGATATAGGACCTCGCACACCCGGTTGGACATATTTCATGTCCAACCGAGAGTGCCATATCCAAACTACAAAATAAAAAAGTAATAAAGTGTGCCCTCAGGTCTTACCTTTTAAGTTGCTCCTCGGAAGTGCATTACATCGTCGTCGGAAGGGTTAATATTTTCCCTCGCTGTTCCGCTATTTTCTGGTTTTCTGGTCCAATATTTTCCCTCGCTGTTCCGCTATTTTCGCTATTGTTTTCTTTGTTGATCTCTAAGACAATCCAAGATCATAATAAGCAATGAAAAAATAAAGTGAATACATAAAGAAGTATGGCGGAATCATACTTACATTGAACGGAATTAGGATGCGTCAAAAAAAAACTTTTTCTCCTCCAAGTTTTCGGCCAAGCTCAAGATCCAAGCTCCAAGCTTTGTCCTTTGATTCCAAGCTTTTGGGATGGTTTCCCTATCACCTTGGATGATCCTTTGATGTGCTAGCAACTTAGGAAATTTGCAACAAATTTCCTTCTTTCTTCCTCCTAGGTTCGGCTAAGATGAACGAAAATGGAGAGAGTATTTTTTACATCAAAAACTGTGAATGATGATGAAAGAAAATGAATTGATTTTGTTTTCTTGTATTTTAATTTCCAAAATTAAAAAAATGATATACCAAATTGGTATATGTCAACAACAAATCAAGCTTGAGTGTGGAAAAAGTCATCACCAAAATCCTCACTAACATCCATCACCAAAAAGGTGAAAGGATGACTAGTGATGTGACATGTGATGTGACATGTGTGCCCCACTTAATTCAAAATCTGAGTGGGCCCGCAAACACTCCCGGGCTCGGGTTCGCTAATTCTGAATTAACGAATTTTCCGTTGCGACGTAATTAAAACAAATTTAATCAAATAATTATGCCAAGCAAAATTACTATTCACATCGCTCGCGAATTAATTTTAAATTAATTCGTTTGCCCGAATTAAAATCCAATTTTAATTTCACGTCGAAATCTAATTTCGTTTAATATATCGAATATATTATTTTATCGATTAATTCCAAATTAATCATTCTCTCTCTTCAAATAGTATTTTATCCTAGATAAAATCTCTCCGTAATTAATACCAGATTAATTATGCTCGAATCATACATAATCGGTGAATATTCGGGAAGCGACCCAAGAGATCCCTAGATATGTTGGTAGTAAATCCGGTCGTCGGACTATCAGAACACGTACATACCTCGTACTACGTTTTTACCGATTTACGAGACATGGTTGGCTTCTAGCAAAGCACCGTGCCTACCCAATTCTCCAGAAATATTCTTAATGAAATACATAATCTATATCAGGCGTAGTATACGTAGTATTGCGTATTACGATCCAGTATCGGATGTCACATGCAAGGCCTGGGGCTGGAATAATGTCTGCCCCGTACGAAGCATATATCGGATTACAAGCAACTAATCTCTTTAATCGGATAATCATGACCATGTCATATTATCCCGATGGTTGCAACCATTTAGAGTACCAGTTCTGTATCCCTGCGTGATCATCACTCCATATGACTGAAGTGATACTTCCATCTTGACATCACACCCAATACACTACGATTCTCAATATACCCAAAAGAGGCGTACACAGAACCTGTTAAAGTACTGGACGACCAATTGTCGCAAGTACTAGTGATGCAAGTCTCAGGTTAAGACCAAATACACATATCCTGATGCAGACTCCCATAGACACATAGTCATACTACCAATGGGATTCCGCGGGGTCTATCCAGAGTGAAGTTGTTTTCGTACCATCGGTAAACACAACCTCCAATCACACTTGCATAAGTATTTAATACTTAAATATATGAGAACTATGTCGTTAGGCTTCCATAACACGCACAAGTGCAATACTAGTTTATTCCGCATTATCGATGTCCAATCTCGATAATACTACGACTAGGGATATTTAATGATTAAACTGTTATGGATTGATACTGTCTCATGTCTTATAATCCAGAACTAATCATAAGGACTTTTATCATTTATTTATTTAAGTAATCAAATTACAAAATGATAAAATGCAATTTCCATTGCTACATAATTAATTTGTACAAAAACCACAATGTCTTTTACAAATAATTATCTAACAATCTCCCACTTGGCCTATTGCCAGTCACTCAAGCATCTAATACCTGAACTATATACATGTCGCTCAAACTTTTGCTGAGTAATAGCTTTCGTCAGCGGATCTGCAATGTTGTCCTCTGATGCGACCTTCTCGATCTTCACATCACCACGATGTATGATCTCACGAATCAGATGGAAACGTCGAAGAACATACTTGGATCGTTGATGAGACCGCGGTTCCTTAGCCTACGCTATAGCCCTGTTATTGTCACAATACAATGGAACGGGCTCAGCTGCTAACGGTACTACTCCTAATCCAATTAGGAATTTACCGATCCAAACTGCCTCGTTTGCTGCTTCAACTGCAGCAATATACTCCACTTCTATTGTTGAATCGGCAATAGTCTCTTGCTTGGAAGATTTCCAGCTTACTGCTCCGTTATTCAAACAAAATATGTAGCCGGATTGCGACTTGCAGTGGTCTTTATCATATTGGAAACTTGCATCGGTATACCCAGTTACCTCAAGTTCTCCATCTCCATAGATTAAAAAAGCATCCTTAGTTCGTCTAAGATACTTAAGGATATTCTTAACCGCCATCCAGTGGCCATCACCTGGATCGGCCTGATAGCGACTACACATGCTCAAAGCATACGAGACATCAGGTCGCGTACATATCATGGCATACATGATCGATCCGACTGTTGAGGCGAACGGTATCTGACTCATGTTGTCTATCTCATCTTGAGTTTTAGGACACATGTCCTTAGATAGAGTGATGCCATGTGACACTGGCAACAGTCCCCTCTTGGAATGATCCATGTTGAATCTCTTCAACACTTTGTCAATGTACGTGCTCTGGGAGAGTCCAACCAGCTTTCTAGATCTATCCCGGTAGATCTTTATTCCTAGAATAAAGGCTGCTTCTCCCAGATCCTTCATGGAGAATTTTAATGAAAGCTAAGCTTTCACCGATGTTAACTTGGGAATGTCATTGCCAATAAGCAATACTTCATCAACGTAAAGGACAATGAATGTCAGTGCGCTCCCACTAACCTTCTTATATACATAAGGATCATCCTCATTTTGCACGAAATCATATTCTTTTATGATCTCATCAAAACGTTGGTTCCAAGAACGCGATGCTTGCTTCAATCCATAAATGGATCGATTTAACTTACAAACCTTGTTTGCAAGTCTTGGTACGAGAAAACCGTCAGGCTGTTGCATATAAACATCCTCCAAAAGATTTCTGTTAAGGAAAACGGTTTTGACGTCCATCTGCCATATCTCATAATCGAAATATGCAGCAATAGCAAGCATTATCCTAATGGATTTAATCAAGGCAACAGGTGAAAAAGTTTCATCGTAATCGACACCATGTCGTTGACAATACCCTTTCGCTACAAGCCTAGCTTTGTACATTTGTACGTTGCCATCCATGTCGGTCTTCTTCTTGAAGACCCATTTTCAACCAATAGGCTTTACGCCTTCTGGTGCATCAACCAATGTCCAAACTTGGTTGGTGTACATGGAATCCATTTCGGAATTCATGGCATCTTGCCATAAATCGGAGTCGATACCTTGTATCGCTTCCTCATACGTAGCCGGCTCATCTTCCTCAATAAGATTAATATCCATAGGAGGTGAGATCAGAAACACATACCTCTCAGGTTGTTTTCTGACTCTCCGACCTACGCGGTCCTTGTGTATTCGAAGATTGTGGTACAGTCTCATCCCTGATGGACTGTTCATGTTCCGTGAAGGATTCTGTGCCAGGAACAGTATCACTCCGATTTTCATCGAGTTTTACTTTCCTCCCACTTATCACTATATTTAGGAATTCCTTCTCAAGGAAAACCGCATGTAGAGCAACAAAAACAGTGTTCTCTTGTGGGTGATAGACGTAATATCCTTTGTTTTCCCTAGGATATCCTACAAATAGGCATTTATCCGATTTGGGTTCAAGTTTGGTACCTTCCAAACGTTTGACGTATGCCCAGCAACCCCAAATCTTCAGGAATGAGAAACCCATGTTTCTTTCCTATCCATATTTCATACGGAGTCTGTTGACAGACTTTGACGGAACCTTATTCAAAATAAGTATTGCATTGTTCAATGCATATCCCCAGAAGGAAATATGTAGCTCTTTGCGACTCATCATAGACCTTACCATGTCTAACAAAGTTCGGTTTCTCTGTTCGGACACACTGTTTAATTGCGGTGTTCCGGGAGGAGTCCACTGTGAAAGAATACCATATTCTTTCAAGTAATCAAGAAACTCATTGCTTAAGTATTCGCCACCACGGTCCGACCGTAATGTCTTAATACTTTTACCGGTCTGTTTTTCTACTTCGTGTCGAAACTCTTTGAATTTCTCAAAAGTTTCTGACTTGTGTCTCAGAAGATACACATAACCATAACGTGATGTATCATCCGTAAAGGTTACAAAGTATTCATATCCACCTCTAGCCTGGCTAGACATGGGCCCAAAAACGTCACTATGAACGAGGGCTAATAGTTCAGTGGCACGTACACCTTTACCGCTAAAAGGTGATTTAGGCATCTTGCCTAATAAACAAGATTCGCAGACGTCATTGAATTTGGATCAAATCCGTCCAAGTACCCACTCTTCGAAAGTGTGGATATACGTGTCTTGTTTATGTGTCACAGACGACAATGTCACATGTAAGTTTCATCTTTGTTACTTACTTTAAGCCTTTTATTTGTTACATTATATGTTTGAGATTGATTCATATTCAATATATATACCATTATTTACATTAGCAGTGCAAATTTCTATATCATTTTTATACATAAAACACCCAGTGTTTCGAAATACAAAAGTATACCCACATTGGGCTAACATAGATACATAAATAATATTCCTAGTCAAACTAGGTACATAATAACAGTCTATAAGTTTAAGTACATGCCCCGAGGGCAGTTCCAAAACAAAAGTGCCAACGGCCAAAACGGCGACATGTGTCCCATTTCCAATGCGGAGGTCAATCTCTCATGAGGCCAGTCTCCTGCTAATCTGCAGATCCTGCACATCAGTACATATATGAGTTCCACAACCAGAATCAAAAGTCCAATTTTTAAAACTAGTAGTAGACATGTTTATTTCTATAACAAACATACCTGAAGCCGGTGCCTTGCCCGCTTTGATTTCCTTCATGTGTGCCTTGTACTCGCGGTATTCACACTTCCAGTGACCCCGTTTCCCGCACTGGAGACAAACATCTTGGGATTTGTCCTTAGGTTTCCCAGAACCCTTTAACGATTTGGCCTTGCCCTTCTTCTTATGCTTCTTCTTCTTAACACCTCCAGTCGCCTTGGGCCAAGCCCTCAGAGTCTGAGACGTTGAAGCAAAGTACGCCTCGCGCTTCTTACCCTTAAGGAGCTCCTTTTCGGCTTCACGCAGAGTGGACATCAACTCTCCAAGAGTTTGGTCTTGGTTCAACATGTTGTAGTTCATGATGAACCCACTCCAAGTGTCGGGGAGAGACTGTAGGTACAAATCTACTGAAGTCATAACCTCGAAGACTATGCCCATCTGTCCGAGTTGCTCAATGTCAGCAATCATCTGTGACATATGGTGCTCAACCGATGTACCCTCTGACATTCGAGCGCGGAAGAGCTTCTTCTGCAACTCATATCTTTGCGATCTAAGGTTAGATCGGTGAAGATCATGTAACTTCGCCATCATCTCATAGGGATCCAACCCCTTGTTTTGACGACGAAATTGCGGAGTCAAAGCGGCAAGCATTACCGATTGAGCAGTCGTATTATCATCGCTATGAGTCTTCCAAAGCTCTAGCTCAAGCAACTGATCAGGTCGATCTCACAACCTTGACTTTGGCCAACAAGCTGTATGATATTTAACTAGGTAGATCTCTAAGATCAATTGGATCTCATCCAATTCCTAGATCGGTAGGTGGACCTCCAAGTCTAAAACATTTATACAATATATTTTCCTAACCTTTTTCCTATGAATCAACTAAGCATTGGCTTTGGCACAACAAGCTTAATGATTCTAGTTAAGCGGAACCCATTGACTTTGGAAAGCTTCGTAATCGATGTCGATGGACAAAAAGTGATCTTGACTTTGGCCAACAATCACAACTTGGACAAGACATACGATATGGAACAAAGCCTTCATGATTCAAACACATCCGCGATGGACAAAGGTCTTGACTTTGGCCAACAAACCAGTGCCAATCTTGGATCTTGAGTAAGAATCACTCAATGGAAGGAAAACGCTTAATATTTATTGAGGGTTTTCACGTAAATTGGCAACCAATTATTATCTTTGTTAGGTCTCATCATACACCTTTAAGCATGCATTCTAAAAGCATAATAAGGTGCGGAAATAAATTAATAATGATATGCGGATGGATATCTCACAGATTGTTCCTAGAACAAATCACTACATTTCCTCTCCCCGGCTAGCATTATTCCTACTTCAACCCAATTACATAATACAATGAAAGAAACCTCATTAACATTGAGGGGAATTAGGTGAGAAGAGAATTACAAAGAATCAAGAGATATAAGGATGGACACGCAGGTCCAATTTAATAAATTCTAAATTTACAACAATTTCCAAAATTTCCCTTTCCCTTCTAATATCCGTCTGATATACATTAGTCATTCAACACATCCATGTATTCACACAAATCATGTTATTCAATCAATCTAATCCAATTAATTAATCTTGAATAAAGTGATCATCCAATGTTCAAACAACGATTTGATTTTGCGCGAGTCCAACTCGTTTAAGAATAAGTACTTAAAGTACGAATTATTGAATTATATCGAACTACAATTTAAATCTAATTTAATTCGTATTCAATACTAATTCTATATATTTAATTCCAAATTAAATAACTACACTTTTTAATGTGCCTTTAAGACTTAGATTCCAAATCTAATCTAAATGGGTCTCAAAGCCCAATTAACATCCAATGTCGTTTAATTAAAGTCCAATGGGCTTTCAATTAATTTCTTAAGGCATGGACTTTGGTCAATATGGGTCAAACCCAAATACCAAAGCCCAATTAAGGAATCACCATATTTGCCAAGAAACCAATTTAGGCCCATAAGGCCCAATTAAACATAAAAGGCCCATTTGTCATATTTGGACTTAATGGAATGATTTAGGCCCAATTTGGATCCAATCCAATTGACCTAAACTAATTTGGCCCAACCAAGCCCATTAGGCCCAATATACAACATTATAAGCCCAATTCTAAATTAAGCCCAACTAATTAAATTTCAAAATTCCAAATTTCATAATTTAATTAATTAAAGTGTATTACATTAATTATTTATCTAAATTAACATTTCCAAAATACCAATTTAATCATGCTTGAATTTGTCCAACACATGTCCAACATTATTGAAACAAAAAATCATCCCATTTTCATGCCTATTCAAGGCTCATGATACCATTGTTGATCTCTAAGACAATCCAAGATCATAATAAGCAATGAAAAAATAAAGTGAATACATAAAGAAGTATGGAGGAATCATACTTACATTGAACGGATTTAGGATGCGTCAAAAACAAAACTTTTTCTCCTCCAAGTTTTCGGCCAAGCTCAATATCCAAGCTCCAAGCTTTCTCCTTTGATTCCAAGCTTTTGGGATGGTTTCCCTATCACCTTGGATGATCCTTTGATGTGCTAACAACTTAGGAAATTTGCAACAAATTTCCTTCTTTCTTCCTCCTAGGTTCGGCTAAGATGAAAGAAAATAGAGAGAGTATTTTTTACTTCAAAAACCGTGAATGATGATGAGAGAAAATGAATTTATTTTGTTTTCTTGTATTTTAATTTCCAAAATTAAAATAATGATATACCAAAGTTGGTTTATGTCAACAACAAATCAAGCTTGAGTGTGGAATAAGTCATCACCAAAATCCTCACTAAATTCCATCACCAAAAAGGTGAAAGGATGACTAGTGATGTGACGTGTGATGTGACATGTGGGCCCCACTTGATTCAAAATCCGACTGGGCCCGCAAACACTCCCGGGCTCGGGTTCGCTAATTTCGAATTAACAAATTTTCCGTTGAGACGTAATTAAATCAAATTTAATTAAATAATTATGCTAAGCAAAATTACTATTCACGTCACTCGCGAATTAATTCTAAATTAATTCGTTTGCCCGAATTAAAATCCAATTTTAATTCCGCATCGAAATCTAATTTCGTTTAATATATCGAATATATTATTTATCGATTAGTTCCAAATTAATCGTTCTCTCTCTTCAAATAGTATTTTATCCTAGATAAAATCTCTCTGTAATTAATCATAGATTAATTATGCTCGAATCATACATCATCGGTGAATCTTCGGGAAGCGACCCAAGAGATCCCTAGATATGTTGGCAGTAACTCTTGTCGTCGGACTATCAGAACACGTAAGTACCTCGTACTACATTTTTACCAATTTACGAGACATGGTTGGCTTCTAGCAAAGCACCGTGCCTACCCAATTCTCCAGAAATATTCTTAATAGAATATATAATCTATATCAGGCGTAGTTTACGTAGTATTGCGTATTACGATCCAGTATCGGATGTCACATGCAAGGCCAAGGGCTGGAATAGTGTCTGCCCCGTACGAAGCATATATCGGATTACAAGTAACTAGTCTCTTTAATCGGATAATCATGACCATGTCATATTATCCCGATGGTTGCAACCATTTAGAGTACTGTATCTCTGCGTGATCATCATCTCCATATGACTAAAGTGATACTTCCATCTTGACATCACACCCAATACACTACGATTCTTAATATACCCAGAAGAGGCGTACACAGAACCTGTTAAAGTCCTGGACGACCAAAACAAAGCGTATTGATTGTCGCAAGTACTAGCGATGCAAGTCTCAGTTAAGACCAAATACACCTATCCTGATGCGGACTCCCATAGACACATAGTCATACTACCAATGGGATTCCGAGGGGTCTATCTAGAGCGAAGTTGTTTCCGTACCCTCGGTAAACACAACCTCCAATCACACTTGCATAAGTATCTAATACTTAAATATATGAGAACTATGCTGTTACGCTTCCATAACACGCACAAGTGCAATACTAGTTTATTCCGCATTATCGCTGTCCAGTCTCGATAATACTACGACTAGGGATATTTAATGATTAAACCGTTATGGATTGATATTGTCTCATGTCTTATAATCCGGAACTAATCATAAGGACTTTTATCATTTATTTATTTAAGTAATCAAATTACAAAAATGATAAAATGCAATTTCCATTGCTATATAATTAATTTGTACAAAAACCACAATGTCTTTTACAAATAGTGATGCTATGGGTCATAATTGTCTAACACTCTCAGTCTTTCCTCGCTATTTTTAGCTGTTTTTTTTATGCTGTTTGGTGAGTGAATTTCGGTGATATAGGGGGCTGGTTTTTGGGTGATTTTGGCTCACGGTTTTGGTGATTTTAGGCTGCTGTTTATGGTTATTTTGGGACTAGTTTTTGGTGTAGAGCTGCAGTTTATGGGGCTATTTTCGGTGGTGTGAGGTTGCGGTTTAGGGGGCTTTTTTTTGGTGGTGTAGGGCAATAGTTTATGGGGCTATTTTTGATGGTGTAGGGCTGCAGTTTATGGGCTGTTTTTGGTGGTGTAGGGCTACGGTTTTATGGGGTGTTTTCTGTGGTTAATGGATTAATGGTTGTTGTTCATGTGACGTATGTTTGTTTGGCTTATTCTTTGCCAAGAGAAAGAGTGTGTTCTAGGGTGTTTTTTTGTGAGGAGCTAAGGAGGATTAGGGTTTGTTTAGGTCTCTTTTTATAATGGTGAGCTAGGGTTTCTAGGTAATGAATGAAATCATGCAAATATGGGATGTGTTTAATTAAATTATTTAGGGAAATAAATTTGTGTAATTTTGGTGGGGAATATCTTTAATTTGGAAGGTGATTGGATTTAAATCTTTGGTAATTAGGAAGGTGATTTATTTAATTTAGGAATGGGATTCGATTTAATTTAGACATGTGTTTAATGTGTTTTAAATATTTTGGATAGGATTTGGTGGGCCTTGGGAGTGTGGGTTGGTTCTTTGGTGGGCTTGGGCGTGTGGGTTGGTTGTGTGTGGGCTTGTGCGTTCGGGTTGGTGTGTGTGAGGCTTTTTGGGCCGAGGCTAAACAAACGAATTAAATCAATGATGTACTTATTTTTGAATTTTCCCTTCCGACGTCTGTTTCCCACGAATTCTGCAAATTATCGGGTAGTACCTCCAAACGAGGCTCATAATCAGGCTTTCATGCAAAAATGCAAGTGTCTACAGTCGCCCCCACTTTGATGGGCTTGTGTAGTGTGTGACAGTGACAATCCTATCAAAGTCATGCATGCATTTTTACATACCTGGCTCGCCAGCTGTTGCCTGACTTACCTGTTGTTCTGAGATGCTTCAAACTGTGTTGATGTGGTGGTGAGGTGCTTCGACCCCTGGTCCATTCCCGAACCGTGCTCTATTCCCGGAGCGCCATTCTCAGCTTGCTAATCCTCATTCCCGAGGTGTCACTGATGTGATGGTTCATTCCCAAGCCGTGCTCCATTCCCGGAGCGCCATTCCCGGCTTGCTAATCCTCATTCCCGAGGTGTCGCTGATGTGATGGTTCATTCCCGAACCATGCTCCATTCCCAGAGCGCCATTCCCGGCTTGCTAATCCTCATTCCCGAGGTGTTGCTGATGTGATGGTTCATTCCAAAACAGTGCTCCATTCCCGGAGTGCCATTCCCGGCTTGCTAATCCTCATTCCCGAGGTATCGCAGATGTGATGGCTCATTCCCGAACCGTTACTGCATGAGGAGTGATAGACTGGTCGCCCCCAGGCTTGGTTTATCTTTTTGTTCTTCGTTGCTTGCACTCGGACAAAGTAGATCATTTGATGCTGTGTTCCGTACTGTCATACCATATTACTCTTTTTTATGAGATAGTCCCAATAGTTGTACATATTATTGCCCTCAAAGGATGCTCAGTGTCGAAACTATAGAGCCTTCAAAGTACTCGATGCAACTCAAATCCAACCGTTTGGATAAATGATCTGAACCAGACTCAAAGTCTGTGTGTGCCAAGGTTCTTTTACAGCTTGGTCCTTAAGTAAGCCAACTCGATAATTTTGTTTCAAAGAATGGGATCAATGGGTCAAACCAACCTAGATGTCTTGATCATGCTCTACAATTACTTCTCCGTACTCAATGTGATATGGTTTTCTTTTTCTTTTCTTTCGTCTCTTCATTTTTTTCTCTTTTTTTTTCAACACACCTACCCTTTAATGTAGCATTTCTCCTCATGGTGGTCCTAATACTCGTCCATGGGTAGCTTCACACTTATCGGTTATATGTGGTTTATTTTTTCTGCTTTAGAGACTTTGCTTTTGTATCCAATCATACCACATATCGTAACACAAGTACGTCAGGATGGACATCTGAGCCAACGGTCATTCATCGATCCGCAATCTCTTCAACTAGTCACATTGCTGGCTATTCAGGCTTTCACTGTTAAGATCCTATAATTAAGTGTTCGCGAGTCTAGTCGAGATCAACTACTCAAAATACCGGATGAGAGCACATCTTGCACTTATCGTTTCTAAGGTTTCACCCTAGAGCAAACAATTTCATCATCAGACTTATGCCTAACCATTAAGGACTTCTCTCTCCTTTTTTTTCCTTCACTCCACTGGAATTCTTCCTTTCAACTGCTAACAGTGTAGGCCTCGACCCTGGGGTTCGTTCCCGAAAACTGCTGGTATTGTGGGCCTCGACCCTGGGATTCATTCCCGAAACTGATGATAGTGTGGGCCTCGACCCTGGGATCCATTCCCGAAAACTACTGGTAATGTGTTACTGCTTCCGACTTGCTTGTATTTTACCGCTCTTTCTTTCGAAACCTGCGAACACAAAACAAAAAATTGCAAGTACATCACATGTATGCATGCATGGATGTGTTTCCTATTTCGCTGGGTTAGGCCTTCCGCCGGTCTTCCCGGTGATCGCTCGGTCTTTTCTTCCTCAGGAAAAATATTGCTTCAACCTGTCCACGTTGATTGGCTCAGTGAACTCGTTTCCTTCTAAATCTGATAGTCTCACTGCCCCATTTCCCATCACTTTCTTGACTATGTATGGTCCTTCCCAGTTGGGTCTGAACTTTCCTCTCGGGTCCATCGTCAATGGCTTTGACTGCTTGAGTACTAGGTCGCCTTCTCTGATCTTGGTAGGACGTACCTCTTCTGGTATATCTGCATATGATGCAAGGACTTCATTCTCTTCTCATCTAATCATGCTAGCTGTTCGAATCTCTACGAGGCTCATTCCTGTTCAGGTAACTCTGCCTCCGCTAGTACCCGCATCGACTGTATCTCAACTTTTACCGGTAATACTGCTTCCATTCCATAAACCAATGAATATGGTGTGGCTCCTGTTGCCGTTCTCACAGAAGTTCCGTACCCCCACAGGGCGTACGGCAGTTTGTCCGCCCAATCTTTGTAACTCTCCATCATTTTGGCTAGTATTTTCTTCATCATCTTATTGGCTGCCTCGACTGCCCCATTTGCTTGTGGTCTGTAAGGTGATGACTTGTGATGTCCTACCCCGTACTTCTGTAGCATCGCCTTGGTATCTCCTTGAAACTGAACTCTGTTGTCCGTTACTACGTGATGTGGCATTCCGTATCGATATATGATATTCCGGGCTATGAACTTAGCCATCTGTTTTGCTGTAACATTGTGAAACGACTCGGCTTCCACCCATTTCGAAAAGTAGTCTACCGTAACTACTATGAAACGATGTCCATTTGATGCGTGTGGTCGAATTTCTCCGATCATGTCTATTCCCCATGCTGAAAAAGGCCACGACTCCGATAGCCCGTGCAACTCCTTGTACGGTAGATGGTTCAAGTTAGCGTGCGCTTGACAATCGTGACAATGCTTCACCAGCTTCGCGCAGTAAGCTTCCATGGTCGACCATTAGAAACCTTGTCTCACTATCTTACGAGACAAATTCAAACCGTTCATGTGCGGTCCACATACTCCGGCGTGTACTTCTTCCATCGCTTGTTGAGCCTCTTCCTTCCTTAAACACTTCAGCTGGATGCCATTAGCTTTCCTCTTGTATAGTTCTCCCTTCAAACTCATATACTGGGAGGCCAACTTCTGAATGGCCATCATGTCCTTCCTACCGGCTTCTTCCGAGAATTCCCCGCGTTCCAGGTACTGTTGAATATCGTAGTACCAAGGTTTCCCATCGTCTACTTCTACTTCTAAGACTCTTTCGATCTCGTAACTGGGCCTGCTTGCTGTCGTCAACACTAGAGGTCTCATCACCAACTTCTCCGGGTTCTCCCAAGTTGCGGCTAGGGTAGCCAATGCGTCTGCCATTTGGTTCTCTTCTCGCGGCAAGTGCTGGAACTTACAGTCGGGGATAGCTTGTGCCAACTTCCTGAGGTGAAATAGGTAGGGTCTCAACCGTTCTTCTTTCAATTCCCATTCTCCTTGCATCTGTCGGACTACTAACATCGAGTCTCCATAAACGTCCACGCCTTTAGCTCCTAAGGTTATCAGTGTTGTCAATCCGAAGGCGCATGCTTCATACTCGGCCATGTTGTTGGTTACTCCGACCGCCAGCCTCTTGGCCATAGGCAGGGTTTCTCCTTCGGGGGTTATTATCACGATTCTTATCCCGGCTCCTTTGTAGTTCACTGCTCCATCGAAATCATCTTCCATCATTGGACCATTATTGCATGAATTTCCTCATCTGGGAATTCAAACTTGTATTGGTCTCCTTCTATGGGTTGTAATGCCAGAAACTCTGCTACGGCTCGCCCTTTGATTACTTTAGAAGTGAGATATTCAATATCAAACTCCGTCAGCAATACCAACCATCTACCTAACTTTCCTACTAGCGAAGGTACCGAATGTAGGTACTTCAAGGGATTCTCCTTTGCTACCACTTGGATCTTGTAAGACTTGAAGTAATGACGTAACTTTCTGGAAGCCCATACTACCGCCAAACAGATCTTCTCTACTTCTTGATAGCGAGCTTCATACGGAAGCATTTTTTTCCTGAGGTAGTAGACTGCATGTGCCACCCCTGTCTCATCTGCTTGTACCATCATCGCCCACAGCGCTTTGTTTTTCATGGCCAAATACAGCACTAAGGGTTTGCCCGGTCTTGGAGGTTTCGGACGAGAGGTTTCACTAGGTATTCTTTGATCTTGTCAAAGGCTTATTGGCATTTTCCGTTCCACTTCACCGGCTGGTCTTTCCTCAACAGTTTGAAGATGGGCTCGCAAACTAACGTCAGCTTGGCAATGAATCGATTGATGTACTGGATTTTCCCAAGGAAGGCTCTAACTTCTTTCTACGTCTTCAGCGCGGGCATTTCGGTAAACTTTTCAATCTTCTCAGGGTCTATTTCTATTCCTCTTATTCCTATCGTATGTCCTATCAGCTTTCCCGATGTTACCCCGAACACACACTTCTTGGGATTCAGTCGTAGGTTGTATTTGTCGACTCTTTGAAGGAACTTCTCGAGCGTTTCAATATGTCCGCTTCTAGTCTCTGACTTCACCATCATGTCATCCACGTATACTTCGATCTCCTTATATATCAATTCATGGAACAACGTAGTGGCCATCCGTTGATAAGTGGCTCCTGCGTTCTTGAGTCCAAACGGCATCACTTTGTAACAATACGTGCCCAACTCAGTGACAAAAACAGTCTTATGCTTGTCTTCTTCAGCCATAAGAACCTGATTATATCCTGAGAACCTATCCGCAAATAAGTATATGGCAGATAAAGATGCGCTATCACCCAGTACGTCTATATGGGATAAGGGAAAATCATCATTTGGGCAAGCTTTGTTAAGGTCTCTATAGTCTACGCACATTCTGACCTTCCCATCCTTCTTCGGCACTGGCCCAATGTTCACTAACCACTCGGGGTATTTCGCTACTTCTAGAAATCCCACGTCTATATATTTCTTGACTTCTTCTCTAACCTTTTCGGCCCATTCAGGTCTCATTCTTCGGAGCTTCTACTTTACCGGTCTCATGTTCGCATAAGTCGATATTGCATATTGGGCGATACTTCTATCTACTCTGGGCATGTCCTCGTAGGACCAAGCAAATACCTTAGCGTATTTGATTAACATTCCATCTAATTCCTTCCGCTCCTCAGAGGTAACCTCACTTGAAATTAGAATTTCCTTCGGGCTTTCCGGCGTACCAAGGTTAAATACGTTTGTTTTAGTTGATTTAATGTCAAATATGCTCAAGTCGTGCAAGTTAAAAGGAAGAGATTCAGGCAAGTAAGCGAAATGAATGTCTTTATTATTACCGAATGCGGGAGTACAATCAAATAAATTAGGGAAATAAACGTCTTCGTCGTCTGCAGCCTTGCCTTCCTCGGTCTCCTCGCTCTCCCCGAGCGTCAGGCTCTCTAGCTGCATTAGCTCCTCTTCCCACTTATCTTCCTCCTTTGCAACTTCTTCTGCTAGCGGCTCCTTGCCCATCATGTCCTGGAAGATCTCAAATCCTGGTACCATGATCCCATTGACTTCCACTGGTTCAGGCTCTCCTTGATACCTTATAGCTTTCCCGAAGTACTCTGTCAGCTTCAGCCCGTTCTTCTTAGTCTTCGGCTTATCCTCGTCGGATTTGTATCCCAATCCTCTCTTGGTGGTATGCCCCTTGAAGTTCGGTAGTGCTCCTCCAACACTTGAACCTGTGCCCGACTCGAACTTCATCTTCTCCATGATCCTAGCCACCTTAGGATCCACCTACTCCTCAAAGTTTTCCGCCACTTGGAACCTCGTGAGAGGTTGTATCTCCAAGGCGGCCACAGCATTGTCTACCTCAGCTCTGATGGTGATGATCTCACCCCCGTACGGAAACTTGATGACCTGATACAAAGTAGAGGGCACGCCCCCAAGCTTGTGAAACCATGGCCTCCCCAATAGCAAAGCAAAAGTGGCCGGGATATCAAGCACTGTGAACTCAACCTCACCTCAATTGGAACCACTTTGACTACCGCAGCAAATGTGCCCTCTACTCCCCGCTTGCTATCATCATACGCCTTGATAGTCAGGTTGGAGGGACTCAAATCTGTCGCATTCAGAACCAACCTCGACAAAATCTTCAAAGGGCATACATTAATAGATGAGCCATCATCCACCATCATACAAGATGTCTTATTTCCCTTCAATTCCGCTCTTATGAACAGTGGTATATTATGATCCCTTCCTTCCAACGGGAGCTATTCCTCAGAAAATGTTATCACCTGCAAAGCTTCCTTCTACATCGATCCTACGTGTTGGTTTCTATTAAGGTCCCAAGATCAATAATAAGCATGAAATATATGCAAATAACAACGACGAAGTTGCGGAATACTCATATCGATCGATTGAGCGACGCTACGACGAACAAAAATTCCAAAATTATGATCCTTGTGCATTCGGCAGTGGTAGTCCACAGCTCACTGTTTTGGCTCGGTTTTGGTCCTTCGTCAAGCTCCAAGTTTCGTCGAACGATTCCCGGCTCATGGGTGGACTTCCCTATCACCTTCGCATGTCTCTCGGAGTGCTAGCTCTTGTGATTTTTGCCACAAAAATCACCCACTCTTGCTTCCCAACTCACGGTTTTGACAGAAACCAGTGAGCTAATTTTCAGCCCTTTTGGGCATGTAGAAGATGAAGAGAATGGAGAGAGAGAGAGAGTTGTAATTGTGTTGTGTGAGTTGTTAAAAGAAAAGTGTATCTAATACACAAAAAATTAAATTCAAAACTCAATTTCCAAAAGTCAAATATCAATTAAAAATTGATAAATGTCTTTCAAGCTGTCAAAAGCTTTTCCAACAACTCACATCAAGTCACATCACTCAATCAAGTGACAACTTGTCACATCACTCAAAGTGACATTTGATTTGACGTTAGATGTGACTAATGATTTGACGCTTGATTTGACTTGCGTGCTGCACTCGAATTCGAAATGCGAATACGCTCGTAGATAATCCCGGGCTCGGGTTCGCTAATTCCAAATTAACGAATTTTCCGTTGCGTCGTAATTAAATGATTATGCCTAGCGAAACCACTATTCACGTCGCCAACGAATTAATTCTAAATTAATTTGTTCGCCCGAATTAAAATCTAATTTTAATTCCGTGTCAAAATCCAATTTCGTTTAATATATCAAATATATTAATTTATCGATTAATTCCAAATTAATCGTTATCTCTCTTTAATTGATATTTTATCCCAGATAAAATATCTCCGAAATTAATCCCATATTAATTTTCTCTTTCTTCTAATTAATCCCAGATTAATTTAGAGTGCGAGTCATACGTCACCGGTGAATCTTTGGGAAGCGACCCATGAGATCCCCGGATATGCTGGCAGCAAATTCGGTTCGTCGGACTATCCGAACACGTAAGTACCAAGTACTACGTTTTACCGATTTACAAGACAATGTTGGCCTCTAGAAAAGCGCCATACCTACCCAATTCTCCAGAAACAAAGTATATTGATTGTCGCAAGTATTAGCGGTGCAAGTCTCAGGTTAAGACCAAATACACCTACCCTGATTTCGGACTTCCATAGACACATAGTCATACTACCAATGGAATTCCGAGGGGGTCTATCCAGAGCGAAGCTGTTTCCCATACCATCGGTAAAACACAACCTCCTATTACACTTGCATGAGTATCCTATACCCAAATATATGAGAACTATGTCGTTGTGCCCTCACAACGCGCACAAGTGTAATACTAGTCTTTTACATATTTATCGATGTCCAATCTCGACAATGCTCTGACTAGGGATATTTAATGATTTATCCTTCGTGGACTGATACTGTCTCATATCATTCTCAATCCAGGAACAAATCATAGGGACATCCTATCATTTATACATCTAAGTGATCTAATCACAAATGATAAGAGTGCAATCTCCTTTGTCACATAGTTAATTTGTACAACAACACCATGATCTGTACAAATAGTGACGCTATGGGTCATAATTGTCCAACACTACGGTATCTTGCTTGGAAGATTTCCAGCTCACTGTTCCGTTATTCAAACTGTATAGTACCGTTTTCGACTTATTGTCGTTTTATCGGTTTAGGAAACTTGCTACAGTGATCCCAGTTACTTCAAGTTCTCTTTCTCCATAGACTAAGACATCATCCATAGTTCTCTAAGATACTAATGGATGTTCTTAACATCAATCCAGTGACTATCACTTGGATTGGCCTGTTTGTGAATCATATGCTCAAAGCGTATGAGACATCAGGTCACGTACATTTTTCAATGTACGATTTCACGGAGAGTTTTCATGAAAGCCAAGATTTCACCTATTGTTAATTTGGGAATGTCATTTCCAAGAAATGACATATTATCATTATTTATAGGACTGCCACTATCTAACCCTCTTATATACACAAGAATCATTTCGTTTTGAATTAAATCATAAACTATTATGATTACATCAAAACGATAATTCCAAGAACCTAATGCTTGCTTCAATCCAAACATGGATCGAATAACCCGCAAACCTTGTTTGCTAGTTTTGGTACGACAAAACCGACAGGATGTTGTAAACGTCCTCCGAAAGGTTTCCTTTTCAGGAAAGCGATTTTCCCGTTAAGCTGATATATTTCATAAATGAAACATGCAGCATTAGCAAGCATTATCCAAATGGATTTACCGAGGCAACAGGTAAAACGTTTCGTCGTAATCGACATAATATTGATAACGATACATTTTCGCTACAAGCCTAGCTTAGTACGTTGGTATGTTGCCTTCCATGTATGTCTTCCCTGAAGACTGAATAGTACCAATAGGCACAATGCCTTGCGGTACATCAACTAGTATCTAAACTAAGTTGATATACATGGAATCTATTTCAGATTCATGGCACTTTGCCATAATTACGGAGTCGATACCTTGTATCACTTCCTCATACGTAGTCAGTTCGTATTCCTCAATAAGATTGACATCTTTATGAGGTGAGAGCAGAAACCCATACCCCAGGTTGTTTTCTGACGCTCTCCGACTTACGTGGTTCTTGTGTATTCGAAGATTATGGTATAGTTTCATCCTTCATGAACTATATGTGTTCCATTAAGATTCGGTGCCTGGAATAGTATTACTCCGATTTTCATTGAGTTTTACTTTCCTCCCACTTACCACTGCATATCAGTATTCCTCTTAGGAAAACCGCATGGTGAGCAACAATTACATTGTTCTCAAGTGAGTTTTATAAGTACAATACTTTGGTATCACTAGGATAACCTACAATTGGCACTTATCCAATTTGGGTTTTAGTTTGGTATCATCCAAACATATGCCAAGCATACCCAAATTATCAGGAATATGAAACCCGGTTTCCTTCCTGTTCATATGTAATATGAAATATGTCTAACAGATTTTAATGGAACCATATTCTAAATAAGTTCTTGCACTGTTTAAAGCTTATCCGTTGAAGGAAATGGTAGCTCAGAGCGACTCATGATTAACCTTATCATGTCTAACACAATCCGGTTAATTCGTTCTGACACATCGTCAAACTGACGTGTTCCGGGAGAAGTCCTCATTTGAAAGAATGCTATAATCTTTCAAGTATTTAAGAAACTTATTGCTTAAGTATTTTCCATTACGGTCTTACCGTGACGGTCTAATACTTTAGCCGATCTGTTTGTCTATTTCATGTCGAAACTTAAAAGTTTCTGATTTGTGTTTCAAAAGAAACACATAACCATAACGCGATGCCACATCCGTAAAGGTCACGAAATATTCATATTCACCTCTAGCCTAGCTAGACATGGGCCCACTTGCTTCACTATGAACTAGGGCTAACAGATCGGTGGCTTTTACACTTTTACCAAGTAAATAGTGTTTTAGGCACTTTGCCCAATAAACTAGATTCATAGACTTTATTTGATTGGAATCAAATTAGTCCGAGTACCCACTCTTCGAAAGTGTGGATATTCGAGTCTTGTTTGATTGTGTCCCAGACAACAATGCCACAATATGTTTCAACTGATCAAATCAGTTTGAGCTATTTGTTTGTCATGTTATATATTTGAGATTTATTTATATTCAAAATATAAATTCTGTTATTCACATCTAATGTGTTTATCTCAATATCATCTTTATATAATAAAACACTTTAGCGTTCTAGAATATAAAGGTTCACCCGCAGCGGGTTAAACACTGATATAGAGATAATGTATCTAGTCAAACTAGTTACATTATAACAGTTTCCTAATCCTGCTCATAGCAGATTCTGAACATCAGTATATATTTATGTACCACACTAAGTATTTAAAATCTAATTTCAATACTAGTCATGAACATATTTATGACAAACATCTTTGAAGTCAGAGCCTTGCCCGTCTTCAATTCCTTCGTGTCTGCTTTGTCCAAACGGCAGTCACGCTTCCGCGATCCCGTTTGCCACAATTTGCAGACATTTTGGGATATGTCCTTTATCTTCCCAGAAGATTATAATGATTTTGCCTTTTACATTTTCAACACTCCAGAAGCCTTTGGCCAAGCCTTGGCCTTCTAGAATATCAAAGTAAGGTACGTCTTGCGCTACTTGCCTAATTGCAAACTTTGACTTTGTCTCCTTGAGAATAGTCATTAACTCTCCAAGAGTTATTATTGCAATTTTAGTACTTCTAAAATCTAAGTATAGATTTATGAAGATCCTTCAATTTCATTATCATACTTTAAGGATTTAACCCTTAGTTCTGACAAAGAAATCAATGAGTCTACTGCGGTAAGTATAATGGATTAAGCACTTAAGTTATCATTACACAAATCTTCCAAAGATTATGCTCTACTATTTGCTTAAATCCGGGCTTAGGCATAATATGTTATTTTATCAAATAAAGTAACTTATTATTTTTCCAGGACCATCCTGAAATTTAATTCCCAATTTGAAAATTAAACCATTTAAATACATTTTCCCTAGGATTATGTTTTAAATGTCAATCTTTCAATTTATCTTGATTTTAATAGTCCAACTATTTAATCAACGATTTAGGTACTATTTATCATAATGATTACAATAGTCCAACTATTTAATCAACTATAATTTAATATATTAAAATCAATTATATTGATTACTATAATCCAATTATAAAATCAACTATAAATGAATAGTTTGAATATAGTCCAACTATTAATTAAAACAACAATTTAAATATTAGTCCAACTACCATTTAATTTCTTTGACGAATGATATTTGTAATTGAGCGCGTATGGCAAGTAATTAAACGAGTATTGCAAATTCAATTCTTGCCGCCCACTATTTTTCGGCGAGCCTCTAACCCTCTGTCGAGTACTCGGGAAACCGTGTTTCCTAGTGGGCTATGATCCCGTTAAATATCACACAATCTTGACTTTGGCCAACAAATTGTATGATAATTAACTAGGTAGATCTCTAAGATCGATTGGATCCAATCCAATTCCTAGATCCGGTAGGGGGACATCCAAGTCCGAAACATATATCTTATATATGCCAATACATCCAATGTATTACCTAACATTTTTCCTCTGAATCAACTAAGCCTTGGCTTTGGCACAAAAACTTAGTGATCCCAGTCAAGCGCGACCCATTGACCATGGAAAGCTTCGTAATAAATGTCGATGGACAAGAAGTGGTCTTGACTTTGGCCAACAAACCACAACTTGGACAAGACACCAATATGGAACAAAGCCTTCGTGATTCAAACACATCCTCGACGGAAAAATGCCTTGACTTTGGCCAACAAGCCAATGCCAGTCTCGGATCTTGAGTAAGAATCACTCAATGGAAGGAAAAACGCTTAATATTTGCGAGGGTTTTTCGAGTGCAAATTGGCAACCAATTCATTATATTTGTTAAGGTCTCATCATCATACACCCTTAAACATGCATTCTAAACACATAATAAAGTGCGTATAATAAAATAATAATGATATGTGGATGGATACTTTACACATTGATCCTAGATCAAATATCTCACTTTCTCTCTCCCGCTAGCACAAATATTTCTTCTACCTGTTACACTACACTTCTAAAGAAACCTCATTTACATTGAGGGGAATAGGTGAGAATATAATACAAAGAATAAGGAGGTAATAAGGCTGGACACGCAGGTCCAATTAATAAATCAAATTTATTACAAAAATTTATAAAATTGCCCCACCCATCTAATATCCATCTGATATACATTATTCATGCATCGCAACCATGTATTCACACAAGCATGTTATCAATCAATCTAATCAAATTAATTAATCTGATAATTAGTGACCATCCAATGTTCAAACAACGATTTGATTTTGTTCGAGTCAAACTCGTTTTGCGAATAAGTACTCAAAGTACATATTCTCGAATTAAATTAAACTACATCATTAAATCCAATTTAATATGCATTCAATTCTAATTCGCTATTTAATTCCAAATTAAATACTACACTTTAATAATAAACCTTTTACTACTTAAATTCCAAATTTAATCGTTACAGGTCTCAAAGCCCGATTAACGTCCAACGTCAATTCAATTAAAGTCCAATGGGCTTTTAATTAATTTCTCAAGGCGTTGAATTTTGGTCAACTCGGGTCAAAGCGAATAACCAAAATCCAAATCCAGGAATTACCCCATAAGCCCAGAAATCAATTTTGGCCCATTAGGCCCAATTAAACTTTAAAGGTCCATTAAGTCGCATTTGGGCTTTATGGAGGCGGTTTTGGGCCCAATTGGATCCAATTCATTTGGCCTAAACCTAACTTGGTACAACCAAGCCCAATAAGCCCAATAACAACTTTAAAAGCCCAATTTCCAAAATTAGCCCAAAATAATTAAATCATAAAATTCCAAATTCCCAATTTAATTACCAAAGTGTATAACATGATTAATTACCCAAATTAACATTTCTAAAACATCAATATACACAATTAATCATGCTCATTAATATTAAATCATGTCCAACACAATTTAATTAAAATCAAACCCAATTTTACATGCTCAAAGTCTCGGCATTTGTGGGGAAATTATATCTGATTTGGTTTCAATCCAATTAAATCCACAATCGACATAAATCAACATTCCCGAATGATTTCCAACACATCCAATGATCAAAAATCAAAAAAACACCAAGACAAAATAGGGCATAACTTTCGGCCAACACCAAATTTTGGGCAAAAAATAGATCCAATCTAATTTCATGAAATTGATCCAATCAAACTTCAATTCAACATGTTTTAAGCATACTCAATCATCCAATTCAACCAAATCATATTTGAAAACATTTTACCCAAATTTTTAAGCCCTAAACATTTTCATGCTCAAACCTTGCTCTGATACCATTATTGGTTTCTATTAATGTCCCAAGATCAATAATAAGCATGAAATATGTGCGAATAACAACGACGAAGTTTCAGAATACTCACATCGATCGCTTGAGCGACGCTACGAGGAAACAAAAATTCCAAAATTCTGCTCCTTGTGCATTCGGCAGTGGCAGTCCACAGCTCACTGTTTTGGCTAGGTTTTGGTCTTTCGTCAAGCTCCAAGCTTCGTCAAACGATTCCCGGCTCATGGGTGGACTTCCATATCATCTTCGCATGTCTCTCGGAGTGCTAGCTCTTTTGATTTTTGCCACAAAAATCACCCACTCTTGCTTCCCAACTCACGGTTTTGACAGAAACCAGTGAGCTAATTTTCAGCCCTTTTGGGCGTGTAGAAGATGAAGAGAATAGAGATAGAGAGAGTTGTAATTGTGTTGTGTGAGTTGTTAAAAGAAAAGTGTATCTAATACACAAAAATTTAAATTCAAAACTCAATTTCCAAAAGTCAAATATCAATTAAAAATTGATAAATGTCTTTCAAGCTTTCAAAAGCTTTTCCAACAACTCACATCAAGTCACATCACTCAATCAAGTGACAACTTGTCACATCACTCAAAGTGACATTTGATTTGACGCTAAATATGACTAATGATTTGACGCTTGATTTGACTTGCGTGCCGCACTCGAATTCGAAATGCGAATGCACTCGCAAATAATCCCGGGCTCGGGTTCGCTAATTCCAAATTAACAAATTTTCTGTTGCGTCGAAATTAAATGATTACGCCTAGCGAAATCACTATTCACGTCGCTAATGAATTAATTCTAAATTAATTCGTTCGCCCGAATTAAAATCTAATTTTAATTCCGCGTCGAAATCCAATTTCGTTTAATATATCAAATATATTAATTTATCGATTAATTCCAAATTAATTGTTATCTCTCTTTAATTGATATTTTATCCCAGATAAAATATCTCTGCAATTAATCCCAGATTAATTTTCTCTCTCTTCTAATTAATCCCTGATTAATTTAGAGTGTGAGTCATACATCATCGGTGAATCTTTGGAAGTGACCCATGAGATCCCCGGATATGTTGGCAGTAAATTCGGTCGTCGGACTATCCGAACACGTAAGTTACCAAGTACTACGTTTTACCGATTTACAAGACAAGGTTGGCCTCTAGAAAAGCGCCATGCCTACCCAATTCTCCGGAAATATCCTTACAGGAATAAAAGATCTATATCAGGCGTAGTATACTTAGTATTACATATTTATGTCCAGTATCGGATGATCACGTGCTAGGCCTGGGGCTGGAATTGTGTCTGCCCCGTACGAAGCACATGTCGAATGTCTGGTAACTAGTCTCTATAATCAGATAAATATGACCTTGTCATTTTATCATGATGACTGCAGTACTTAAGAGTACTAGTACCGTATCCTACGTGACCATCATCTTCATATGACCGGAGTGACACTTCCATCTTGACATCACACCCAACACACTACGATTCTCAATATACCTTGCATTGATGTACACAGAACCTGTTAAAGCCCTGGACGACCGCAACCAAAGTATATTGATTGTCGCAAGTATTAGCGGTGCAAGTCTCAGGTTAAGACCAAATACACCTACCCTGATTTCAGACTTTCATAGACACATAGTCATACTACCAATGAAATTCCGAGGGGGTCTATCCAGAGCGAAGCTGTTTCCCGTACCATCGGTAAAACACAACCTCCTATTACACTTGCATGAGTATGCTATACCCAAATATATGAGAACTATGCTGTTGTGCCCTCACAACGCGCACAAGTGCAATGCTAGTCTTTTACGCATTTATCGATGTCAAATCTCGACAATGCTCTGACTAGGGATATTTAATGATTTATCCTTCGTGGACTGATACTGTCTCATATCATTCTCAATCCAGGAACAAATCATAGGGACCTCCTATCATTTATACATCTAGGTGATCTAATCACAAATGATAAGAGTGCAATCTCCTTTGTCACATAGTTAATTTGTACAACAACACCATGATTTGTACAAATAGTGACGCTATGGGTCATAATTGTCCAACACTACGAACATTGTAGGGTTGGCATCCTCCGGTACCATTATCTTACTCAGAGCCTCCACCATGGCACGCCTTTGCTCTTGAGATGCACATAACAACTCTCAAATACTCAATTGTGCTCGTGTCTTCTTCAACTGACGTAGCACTACATCTCCCTCCATATTTTCCATGTTCTTTGTCACTTCCCTACCTTCTACCAACACATCATTGCCTTTCTCTGCTATATCACCGTAAAAATGTCAACTGCGCGTCATCCTCATCACCTCCTCTTCGTCACTGCTTGAGTAGTTCTCCTAGAAATTCTTCCCCTACTCCGTCTCATCTTCACTACTATTATCCCAAATCCCCAGGCAAAAGGCTTGGCGGTCAAAGGTTTGGAGGACAAGGCTTTCGGGTAGGCCGGAGCTAATCATATAGGTAGGTGTTGGAACGAAGTGATAGTTAGGTAAGGGGTTTCTCTGTGTGTTGGGTTATTTTTTTATGGGTCGGGTATTTTGTGGGAGTCAATGAGGTCTTGGATTTCATGTCTGAGGCGGGCGCAGTTGTCGGTATCATGGCATTTTTGCTGGTGGTAGTGACAATAAAGGTTCAGGTTGAGATGTGGTGGTGGAGGATGTGGAAGTGGTTTGGCTTCTAAGGGTTTTATTAGTCTTTGTCTCTTCAACTTCTCAAGCACCTTAGACAAAGGCTTACCAAGGTTAGAAAAACGCCTATTTCTGATGGCGGCAACCTCAGTAGAAACGGGTTTGGCTCCCGATGACCCCCTAATGGTCCTCCTATTCAGGCCATAGAACTTACTATTCTCAGCTTCTCCCTCCTCAATATCCATGACAATTTCCCTCAACTGTCGAAAATCGCCAATCATAGAGGTCATCCTCCTCAACTTTCCGTAAATAGAGGGCTTAGTACCATTGATGATCATCTTGATCTGGTCCTTCTCCAAGGGCCGAGTCTGCATCTTTAGAAGCTGGCTTCTCCAGCGATATACAAAATCATTGAAGCTCTCCTCCGTCTTCTGTTTGGTATTCTCCAAGTCGATCTCCAAATCTGTGATATACTGATTCAGAAAGGCCTCCGGCAATGCCCTTCAATCATCATTGACCTACCTCTCAAGGCCATGATACCAAACCACGGGTGCTCCCTCAAGTGACATCCCAAACATCTTATGAACCTGACGCTTCGACAGACCCACCGAACTCATCACAGAAACATATTGTCGAAGATGGACCCTCGGATCCCAATTCCCGTTGAACTTGGCTATGTCAGGCATCTTGAACTGAGAAAGCAGCAGCTCCTCAAAAGTCATCACCTCGTAGTCTAGCAAATCCTCATTCTTACCTCTCATCTTGCGGGTAACTGACTCTACCTGATCCCTGAGTTTCTACAATTCTGCCTGAGACTCGGCTACCTTTCCCACGGCATACTCAGCCATGTCATCGTCAAAAATAGGGATCTCATCACTCATCCTGATCGGAGGCTCTTCACGCCTGACATTATCAGAGCTTCATGCCCCTCCTGCGCGGGGTACTACCATATTGGCCACTGCGGTGGTCAAAGCTTGCAACTGCTCGGTAATCTTAGTGAGATTAGTTTCCAATTGATCCATGCGAGAACCCTCGTTATCTGACTCACTCATGTTCTCTAACGGTCTTTTGACGAGTCTTCCTTCCTCTCTAACCCAACGCAAATCTATGGCGGCTTTAAAACTACGAGTTAGCACGGTACATGTATGCGTGCGATGCATGGAATATATAAAACGCATGAGGTAATAAAACAAAATATATCCTTCCGACCTTATTTCACCCACACTCGTGGTAAGCCTATTTTTGGTTCTAAGCATGGCTTATTCTATGCACCAATGCAAGGTATACAAAATTGCTATCTCCTATGCTACGGGGTGAACCTTGGTCGCTTATGTCCCTTTCCATCGGTAAAAGACAAAGACCGCCCATTTACAACATGGACTAAGCCGAATTATGAGATCATGCCATTGTCTAGAAATGACGAATTGGGCTTTCGGAAACCGTGGTCATGGGGATGAACTTAGAAGCGTCCAAAAGTATACAAATATGTCGTAACAAGGCGTATCCTTTCTGGATGAAAGCCAGTGCGGATATCGAACTCATGCTTCTAGCATATTTGGATCATGTTTGGACTTTCTAAACCCATCAAGGTTTTCATACAAGTTGGCCCATTATCATTTCAAAGCATTCAATCATATTATTGTGAGGTGTAAACTTGTCCCAGTTAAAAAAGGCCCAACAGTTTAACACTTTTGCAATAACGTGGCTAAACAACTTCAAATGATAGGGGCCCAACACAAAGTATCCCATCGGCATTTTAGAAGCTTTTGGCCCAATTGTCATAAGACACAAACTCGTCCCAGTTTAAATGGCCCAAAAAGTTCACATCTCATGACAAGAAGTCCAACTGAATCGAAATGATGATGGTCCCAAACACAAGCATAAAAGGTGGCTTCTATAGGTCATACAACTATGGTTCACATGCGAGTCTAGATGAGTATAGATAAAGGCTCCCGCCGGCGAAGGATTACCCACAACTAGGTCTCCCCACTCAAGGGTTCGAGCGACCAAGTGAGCGCACCTTTTTTATACCCTAAGGTACGTGCCAACGAGTGATGGTACCATATAACGATCCGCCGCTTCGAGCGAAAACGACTTCATGATACATGAATAACTGTCAAATGGATTCCTCTATTGAAAATTCCCCAGATAGAGGGTGGAGCGAACACTCTTAAATACCCTTACCTCTTAGGCTCTTATCGCCTTGGTGACATGAATAAACAACAGATCATCCAAATTAGTCCATCACTTTAAATATACTCTAAAGTAAGCTTTGAGTAAATGATTATCTAGATGTCTTCACAGCTTTTCCTTTTGGCTACAAAAAGGTAGTGAGTGAAGGAAGACACCAAATCATTATCTAACTCCAATAATACCTCCGATTAAATCAACTTTAGACAAGGTTAACTAAAGCAAAAATCACAAACATTACAAGATATTATTTCGGGGCCGATTCTCTATCCCCAGCGGAGTCGCCAAATTGTAGAACACAGAAATCGGCAACGCTGTCCGGGCTCGCGACCCGGTCTGGAGTACGGAGTAGCCCGCAGGGGACTAAACCAGAGAAATAAAATGGAGTCGCCACCCAGTGTGAACTGGGAAATGATTTAAGGCCGCACTCACCCCTCACAAGGGAAGACCTCAAACCGTTGGGTTCGGAATGGTCCCCTATTTATGCCAATTGTAATGAAAAGATTTATGCAATAGTATAACCAGGTCTTATGCTAAACATGCAAGATAATGTAATCAACACACATCACACACATATAAACGTAAATAAATAAACAAAAGGAAGACAATTGCATAATTCCATAGACATATTAAACAATGAAGCGCAATAACGTAACTAATAACAACTATAAAAGCATTAATAATAAAAGCGGATAATTAGATATGTAATGTAAATGGGATGACCAAAGAAGCAAACATGCATGAAATATGATGGAAGGAGGTCTGTTCACTGTATGTGCGTTCCTCCAGCGTTCGAAAACGCGTTCGAATGGGATAAGGTCTGATGCATGGTAAAACAGAATGCATGCGCGTTCGAGTAGCATTTGGAAACGTGTTCGAACGGAAATGAGACATAATGTTCGCGTTCGTATAGCAATAGGAAACGCGTTCGAACGGGAATGAGATAGAATGTTCACATTCGTATAGCGTTCAGAAATGTGTTCGAACGGGATAAGACATGATGCATGATAAAACAGAATACATGGGCGTTCGAGTAGTGTTCTGAAACACGTTCGAACGAAAATAAGACAGAATGTTCGTGTTCGTATAGCATTCGGAAACACGTTCGTTTGAGATAATGTAATCAACACACATCGCACACCCATAAATGTAAATAAATAAACAAAAGGAAGACAATTGCATAATTCCATAGACATATTAAACAATGAAGCGCAATAACGTAACTAATAACAACTATAAAAGCATTAATAATAAAAGTAGATAATTAGATATGTAATACAAACGGGATGACCAAAGAAGCAAACATGCATGAAATATGATGGAAGGAGGCCTGTTCACTGTATGTGCGTTCGTCCAGCGTTCGGAAACGCGTTCGAATAGGATAAGGTCTAATGCATGGTAAAACAGAATGCATGCACGTTCGAGTAGCGATCGGAAACACGTTCGAACGGAAATGAGACATAATGTTCGCGTTCGTATATCGTTCAGAAATGCGTTCGAACTGGAATGAGATAGAATGTTCACATTCGTATAGCGTTCAGAAATGTGTTAGAATGGGATAAGATTTGATGCATGATAAAACAGAATACATGTGCTTTTGAGTAGCGTTCTGAAATGAGTTCGAACGGACTGAGGCAGAATGCATATGTTCGTGTAGCGTTCGGAAACGCATTTGAACGAGATTACCAAAGTGGTATCTAAAATGACACAAACACATGCGCGATGCTTCTCAAGCGGTACTTGGAGTTGTATCCCAAGTACAGACCGCACTACCGTCCATTCGGATTCAGCTATGGAATTTATGTCTGGGTTTCCATCCGATATATCGCAAAAAGGCAACACTCAAGCACTAACGCAACATAAATGTAAAGTGAAGAATGAAAACATAACAACCAAAAAAGGGGGTAAATGACAAGATCAGCGGAAGAAGGGCGCGCGAAAAAACTATGGTAAAGGCAGCCTTTAGGCGTTTCCCTTGAATAGAGGACCTTTAACCCACATGATTAGCCCATGTTGCATCAAGTAACAATGCAGGAATAAACAAAGTAATAATATGGGACCTCGTATGCCCATTGAACGTATCTCACGTTCAATCAAACGTACTTCGTCCGGCACGGCAAAACATCGTGGCAAAGGTAGCCTTTAGACATTTCCCTCAAATAGAGGACCTTTAACCCACATGATTAGCCCATGCGCATCAAGTAACAATACATGAATATAATGAATAAATAATATGGGACCTCGTATGCCCGATTGAACATATTTCGTATTCAATCGAGTGTACTTCGTCCGGCGCGGCAAAACATGTGGTTAAGGTAGCCTTTTTGCTTTTCCCTCAAATGGAGGACCTTTAATCCAACGTGATTAGCCCATGTGCACTAGATTGACAATACATAAATAAAGAAACAACACATAGAAAATAAATAACGGAACAATAAACACAAAAATGCCTAAGACATGGTAAAGGAACCTGTCCAGAATGCCCACGTTCGTGTAGCATTCGTAAACGCGTTAGAACGGGGTGAGACAGAATACATGCGTTCGAGTAGAGTTCAGGAACGCGTTCGAACGAGATGACAAAAGTGGCATCCATAATGCAATAAACACATGCGGGAATGTTTCTCAAGCGGTACGTGGAGTTGTATCCCAAGTACAGACCGCACTACCGTCCATTCGGATTCAGCTACGGAATTTATGTCTGGGTTTCCATCCGATATACCACGAGAGGCGACACTCAAGCGTTAACACAATGCAATCCTGAAAATAAACGTGAAGTATGACAATGCATATGACAACACATAAACAAAGAGACAAACATGCGAAATGATAAAAAGCTAATAATATGAAATAATGTGCGATAAATAAATAGCGGAATGTTAAAGAAAGATGTGACCAAGAGTTTGGTCGTCTTTGATATAGGACCTCGCACACCGGTTGGACATATTTCATGTCCAACCGAGCGGCCGTGCCACATCCAAACTACAAAATAAAAAGTAGTAAAGGGTGCCATCAGGTCTTACCTTATAAGTTGCTCCTCGGAAGTGTGTTACGTCGTTTCCAGAATGGTTAATGCTCCGTAACTTTTCTGGTTTTCTGGTCCAATATTTTCCCTCGTTGTTCCGCTATTTTTGCTGCTATTTTCTCAGTCTTTCCTCGCTGTTTTTAGCTATTTTTTTGCTTTTGTTTGGTGAGTGAATTTTGGTGATATATGGGGCTGGTTTTTGGGTGATTTTGGCTCACGGTTTTGGTGATTTTAGGCTGTTATTTTAGGGTTATTTTGGGACTGGTTTCGGGTGTAGAGCTGCAGTTTAGGGGGCTGTTTTCGGTGTGTGTGAGGCTGTGATTTAGGGGGCTATTTTTGGTGGGTTAGGACTGCAGTTTATGGGGCTTTTTCGGTGGTGTAGGGCTACAGTTTAGGGGGCTGTTTTCGGTGGTGTAGGGCTGCGGTTTTAGGGGGTGTTTTCGGTGGTTAATGGATTAATGGTTGTTATTCATGTGACGTATGTTTGTTTGGCTTATTGTTTGCTAAGAGAGAGAGAGTGTGGTGTGTGTTCTAGGGTGTTTTTTTTGTGAGGAGCTATGGAGGATTAGGGTTGGTTTAGGTCTCTTTTTATAATGGTGAGCTAGGGTTTCTAGGTAGGGAATGAAATCATGCAAATATGGGATGTGTTTAATTAAATTATTTAGGGGGAAATAAATTTGTGTAATTTTGGTGGGGAATATCTTATAATTGGAAGGTGATTGGATTTGATTGGATTTAAATCTTTGGTAATTAGGAAGGTGATTTATTTAATTTAGGAATGGGATTTGATTTGATTTAGACATGTGTTTAATGTGTTTTGAATATTTTAGGATGGGATTTGGTGGGCCTGGGCGTGTGTGGGTTGGTTCTTTGGTGGGCTTGGGCGTGTGGGTTGGTTGTGTGTGGGCTTGGGCGTGCGAGTTGGTGTGTGTGGGGATTTTTGGACCGAGGCTAAACAACAAATTAATTAAATGATGTACTTATTTTAAATTTTCCCTTCCGACGTCCGTTTCCCGTGACTTCCGTAAATTATCGGGTAGTGCCTCCAAACGAGGCTCATCATCGGGCTTTCATGCAAAAATACAAGTGTCTACAAATATCATCATAAAGTAAACAGACTCATCATGTGAATTATGTTTCACTACCACAGAGAATTTTTTATTTTGTTTTTTTATAGCAGAGGACTTAACTAACACAACACATGCACACACCCACAAACATAAAATTTACATTGCCCTCAATATAAAATAAGCGGAAAGAACAAGAGAGAGGACAACTTTACGGTGCATGGGTGTACTATTCTCTATCGCCTATAGGTACCACGTCGTGATGCCATAGGTAGCGGCACGACACGCTCCTGGTTCAATTTCTGATCAGACTCTGGATGGGCGAACTAGATGAGTTGTGTCAGTGTCTGCATAATTACACATGCAACCTTATTAAACACACAAATAACACAGGAAAAAATAAAGACAATAAAAATTAATAAATTAATAAATAAACTAATTAAATAAAATAAAGAAATTAAAAATAATTGCGTGGGTTGCCTCCCCTCTAGTGCTAATTTTGACGTCTTCAGCTAGACGTAACCACCCAATTAGTCATGGTGGTTCCCTTGGAAGCTTAATTTCTCGAGATTGGACCGCCCAATGCTCACTCCTTTGTTGCCCACGGGATGACAAGAATTGAGTATCTTGCGACAGTGTTTTGTCTATGTACTGTCCCCCAAGATCTATCAACGGTTCAGTAAATGTCTCCATCCGCTGATCACTTGTTAAAAGTGATGGTGGTTCGCCAACATACATATGCAACTCATCAGTTCTTTTGTTTGCACAAAATGGTTGCGGTGGCTTCATTTCAAACCTATGATAGCGGTGATCCATATTGACCCCTTCCAGACTTCCATCACCAATGCTATCTATCATGTGGCATTCTTCATCATTTTGCAGGCACGCCATGGCTTTGAAGATGTGAAAAGTCATTTCTTGATCTTGTACTCGTATAGTCAGCTCACCCTTCTACACATCGATCAACATTCTGCATGTTGCTAAGAAGGGTCGTCTGAGGATGATAAGAACTTCATTGTCTTCTTCCATGTCTAAAACTATGAAGTCTGTGGGAAAGACGAACTTGTCCACTTTTACCAGCACGTCCTCTATTTTACCTCGAGGGTATGTGAGAGATTTATTTGCTAGCTGCAGCGTAATTTTTATTGGTCTCGCCTCTCCCAAACCCAATTTCTGATAAATTGACAGCGGCATTAGGTTGATGCTCACACCCAAATCACACAAAGCTTTACCAAAGTAATGGTTACCAATGGTACATGGTATTGTAAAACTACCAGGGTCCTTCAACTTAGGTGGAAGCTTCTTCTGTATGATTGCACTACATTCCTCGGTGAGGGCCACAGTTTCAAACTCGCCCAGCTTCCTCTTCTTTGATAAGATGTCTTTCAAAAACTTCACATAGTTGGGAATTTGTTCTAAGGCCTCGGTGAAATGAATATTGATATGCAGTTGCCTGAAGATCTATAAGAATTTTGAAAACTGCTTATCTAGCTTGTGTTGTTGAAAACACTGAGGGTATGAATGAGGTAGATACTCTGTTGGATTTTCCGCTTTAGGCTTTCATT
Source organism: Zanthoxylum bungeanum (assembly GCA_019454045.1). Taxonomy (NCBI): domain Eukaryota; kingdom Viridiplantae; phylum Streptophyta; class Magnoliopsida; order Sapindales; family Rutaceae; genus Zanthoxylum; species Zanthoxylum bungeanum. The sequence continues at coordinate 276,096 of SKCR01006935.1, read as the reverse complement.
CCTCTCTCCTTTTTTCTTTGGTTGACTATGTCCTTGTCAATGACAGTCCCACTCTTCAGTGTGATAGCCTTGCATGACTCATTATTCTGGCCCTCCGGGTTAGGTTCTGTGTCATTCGGGAGAGAATCCAATGGTCTATAATTTTGCCCACTTGTCAATTGTCCTAGTTGACTCTTCAATGTCTTTAAAGATGAAGCTTGGCTAAGTATTAATGCATATAATCTTGTAGTGTTCTTGGCATTTTCCACGGTTTGCTCTGTGAGAAGCTTGTTGTGATTCACCACTTGCATTAGTAGCTCTTCCATGGGTGAGTTGCTCTCATAAATAGATTTTTTGTTCTGTTGCGGGCCATGTGATCTATCATGTAGTCCTGTCGCTTGGTTATTTTTCCACCCAAGATTGGGATGATCTTTCCATCCAGGATTGTAGCTGTTCGAATAGGGGTTATGGTCTGGCTTGTTAAAGTTGTTCACATAGTTGACAGATTCGTCATATTGATTATGTGGCTCCCCATTCGATCCTCTCAAATATCCTATACTCATGGCACCAATATTATTCAGAGCCTGCATACCAAGACCTCTAGGAATTTGCAAATTTGGTCGAGTTTGGCACTAACAACTGGATTGAGCCCGACCTCATGTACGTCTGCTACTCGTTGGGGCATATTCATATTTGTTGGCCACAAGGAATTATTGTTAGTCATTTCTTGTAATAAGTCTCATGCTTGGTGTTCCCCTTTTTCCATTAGTGCACCTTCTATGGCTGCATCCATTGTGGACTTCATCATCCCACTAAGCCCATTGTAAGAAGTTTGTACTTGTAGTCATTTAGCAATCTCATTATGGGGGCAATTCCGTAGCAGCTCCTTATACCTCTCTCATGCCTCGTAAAGAGTTTCAGAGTCATATTGCATGAAGGATGTGATGTCATTTCTTAATTTTGTAGTTCTAACTGGAGGAAATTATTTTGCGAGAAATTTTATTACCAAGTATGCCCAAGTTCTGATGGACCCTGCTAGTAGTGAATTTAGCCATCCTTTAGCTCTATCTTTAAGGAATATGGAAAAATGTGCAAGCGCGTCGCTTCCTCTGCCTCTCGATTATAATTAAAAGTGTCGCACACTTCCAGGAAGCTGTTGATGTGGGCGTTTAGATCTTCGAGTGCACCACCCCCAAACTGCATCGACTGTTGAATCATTTGAATACATGTCTTGATATCACATGTGTTTGCAAGCAGTGGTGGCAGGACAATGCAAGAGATGAACCCATCAACCACAAGGATTGTCTTATCCCGAATGGGAATTTGTGGTGCTTCTTCTAAAGGTTCAGGTTCCCGATTGTTCATGTTGAGATGCGATTATTGATCTTCTCGATTATCTCTTCTCAACTGTCGGATGGTTCTTTCTATTTCTGGGTTAAGCGGAAGGATTTCACAGCTTCTACTTCGATTCATGTAATAGCACTAGAACCTTACTTAGAACTAGAGTGAGAAAAATAATAAAATAAAAATAAAAACAACTAGACACTAGTAAAGTACTTAGGCTTAAAATTAATAATTAAGGTTATAATTCTTCCCACGACAATGGCACCAAAAAATTGATTGTGATTTTCACACGTTATGCAAGTGCACGTATCGCTTAAGTAATATAAAAAGTTATCGATCCCACGAGGACTTATCACCTACGTTATTAATTGTTAAGACTAATGACCTACGAGTATCTAATTAAATTAAATGTGATTTTATTTTGAATTTGAACTAAAGCTAATGAAAATAAATATAAATTGGAAGTTTGTAGAGATAATCAAAAAAAGAAAGCATCTGGGGTTGTGAATCTACCCAGTATTATTCTAAAGATGAATTGGTTGTCCTTATATGTGTAATATATTTGTTTATTAACCTGGAACACTAAGATATCCACAAACCTCTTTCGATGATCGAGTGAAAATATCCAAAGTAAATTAATTTACTATATTTCTATGTTAACTAAATCACCCTAAATTCATTAAGAATAAGTTCTAGTTATGGCTACACCCGCCCTACAGGTATATTACTATCCTGTAGGGAAATCCCTAAGATGAGATCGTGTGCTATTGAATCTAAGGCTATGTTGAGTTTCTAATAGAGGTCCCAAGAATCATGAAATCAAGCATAAAAAACGCATGAATACACAAAGGAGTAAGGCGGAATACATACTCACATTGATGGGTTTGAGATGCGAAGAACAAAAGCCTTCAAGCCTCCCTCAAAGTCACGGCAGCAGCTCCTCCTTGCAGTGGGCTGTGCGGTTTTACTGGTTGTTTGTCCCTCCAAGAATCGGCCATTGATGAACACCATGGAAGCTCCAAGCTCCAAGCTTCAAAAATAATTCCAAGCTCATAAATTCGTTTCCCTATCACCTATGTATAACCCATGTGTGTGCTAGCACTACTCTTCTTCATTTGCTTCTCAAAAATTCGGTCAAACCAAAGATTTTGAGGAAGAAATCGGTTCCAAAACCGTGAAGGAGAGGAAGAAGAAAAGAGAGGGAAAAAAAGAAGTGCGTGAGAGTGGTGAGAGAGAGAGAGAAAATGATTTTAGTTTATATATTTATTTTATTTTCCAAAAAACAAAAACAAATATAAAATCATTTTCATATATATCAAAAGTCAAAAAGCAAAAGTCTATTAATGCTTTTCCAACAACTATATCACTATTCAAATCAATCACTCAAATCAATCATCCAATGGTCCACATCACTCAAAGTGACATGTGATTTAACGCTTGATGTGACTAGCGATTTGACGCTTGATTTGACTTGCGTGCCGCACTCGAATTCTAAATGCAAATGCGCTCGCAAATAATCCCGGGCTCGGGTTCGCTAATTCCAAATTAACGAATTTTCCGTCGCGTCGTAATTAAATGATTACGCCTAGCGAAATCACTATTCACGTCGCTAACGAATTAATTCTAAATTAATTCGTTCGCCCGAATTAAAATCTAATTTCAATTCCGCGTCAAAATCCAATTTCTAATAATATATCAAATATATTATTTTATCGATTAATTCCAAATTAATCGTTCTCTCTCTTTAATTAATATTTTATCCCAGATAAAATATCTCCGTGATTAATCCCAGATTAATTTTCTCTCTCTTCTAATTAATCCCAGATTAATTAAGTGCGAGTTATACGTCATCGGTGAATCTTCGGGAAGCGACCCATGAGATCTCCGGATATGTTGGCAGTAAATACGGTCGTCGGACTATCCGAACACGTAAGTACCTCGTACTACGTTTATACCGATTACAAGACAAGGTTGGCTTCTAGCAAAGCGCCATGCCTACCCAATTCTCCAGAAATATTCTTACAGGAATATATAGATCTGTATCAAGCGTAGTATATGTAGTAGTATTGTGTATATCGGTCCCATATCGGATAGTCACGTGCTAGGGCTGGGGCTGGATAAGTGTCTGCCCCGTCCGAAGCACATGTCGGATGTCTGGTAACTAGTCTCTATAATCGGATATACATGACCTTGTCATAATATCCCGATGGCCGACCAGCACTTAAGAGCGCTAATACCGTATCCTGCGTGACATCATCTCCACTATGACTGGAATGATACTTCCGTCTTGACATCACACCCAATACACTATGATTCTCTGATAAACCCAGAAGTGGTGTACGCAGAACTGGTTAAAGCCCTGTACCACCAAGACCAAAGTCTACCGATTATCGTAAGTATTAGCGATGTAAGTCTCAGGTTAAGACTATACACACCTACCTTGATTTCGGCCTCCCATAGACACATAGTCATAATACCAATGGGATTCCGAGGGGTCTATCCAGAGCGAAGCTGTTTCCCGTACCATCGGTGAAACACGACCTCATATCGCACTTGCATAAGTATCCAACTTATATATATGAGAACTATGTCGTTGTGCCCTCACAACGCACACAAGTGCAATACTAGCCTATTCCGCATTATCGATGTCCAGTCTCGATAATACTCCGGCTAGGGATATTTAATGATTAAACCTTCGGACTGATACTGTCTCATATCATTCTCAGTCCAGGAACTAATCATAGGGACCTCTCTTCATTTATATATCTATGGTGATCTAATCACAAATGATGAGAGTACAATCTCCTTTGTCACATAGTTAATTTGTACAACAACACCATGATCTGTACAAATAGTGACGCTATGGGTCATAATTGTCCAACAATCTCCCACTTGGCACATAGCCAGTCACTCAAGTGTCTCACACCCGAACTATGTACGGTTGGCTCAAACTGCTGAGAAAATGTTTTCGTCAGCGGATTTGTATGATTATCGTTTGATGCGATTTATACGATCATCACATCGCCACGATGTATGATCCGAACGAATCAGATATATAGAAGTATATATCTGGATCGTCGATGAGACCATTAATTCTTTAGCCTGTGCTGACGCCTAGCTCAGCCGCTAACAGAACTATATCTAATCTAATTAGATTTGTATCGACCCAAATGACTTCTATTTCTGCCTCAGCTGCAGCAATAATCCCATTTATTGTTTATTCGGTAACAATATCTTGGATGGAAGATTTCCAGCTCACTGTACCGTTATTCAAACTGTATAGTACCGTTTGCGACTTTTAGTCTTTTATCGGTTATATGAAACTTGCTACAGTGACCCCAGTCAGTTTAAGTTCTCTTTCTCCATAGACTAAGACAACATCCTTAGTTCTCTAAGATACTAACGGATGTTCTTAATATTAATCCAGTGACTATCACTCGGATTGGCCTGTTTGTGAATCCATATGCTCAAAGCGTATGATACACCAGGTTTTGTACATTTTTCAATGTACGGTTTCTAGGAGAGTATTTCGAAAGCCAAGCTTTCGCCGATATTTATTTTATGGGAATATCATTTCCAAGAAATGACGTATTATCATTATTTTAAAGGACAGCCACTGTCAGTGCGCTCCCACTAACCTCCTTATATACACAAGAATTATTTTCGTTTTGAATTAAATCGTACACCATTATGATTATATCAAAACGATAATTCCAAGAACCTAATGCTTGCTTCAATCCAATCATGGATCGAATAACCTGCATTATCCAAATGGATTTACCGTGGCAACAGGTAAAAGGTTGAATCGTAATCAACACAATGTTGATAACGATACCTTTCCGTTAAAAGCCTAGCTTTATACGCTGGTATGTTGCCATCCATGTATGTCTTCCTAGAAGACTTTTAAGTACCATTAGGCACAATGTCTTGTGGTACATCAACTAGTATCCAAACTGGTTGAGATACATGGAATCCATTTCGGATTATATGGCACTTTGCCATAATTAGGGAGTTGATATCTTGTATCACTTCCTCATACGTAGTCAGTTGGTATTCCTCAATAAGATTCACATCTTTATGAGGTTAGATCAGAAACCCATACCCCAGGTTGTTTTCTGACTCTGTCCGACCTACGCGGTTCTTGTGTATTCGAAGATTAATGGTAATAGTCTCATCCTGGATGAACTATTCATGTTCCATTAAGATTTAGTGCCTTGAACAGTATTACTCCGATTTCCATCGAGTAATACTATCCTCCCACTTACCACTGCATATCGGTATTCCTCTCAGGAAAACCGTATGGTGAGTAACAATCTAATTGTTTTCTTGTGAGGTGTATAAGTACAAGAAATACTTATGGTATCCCTAGGATAACCTACATTTGGCACTTATCCTATTTGGGTTTTAGTTTGGTATCATCCAAACATATGCCTAGCATACCCAAATTATCAAGAATGAGAAACCCGGTTTCTATCCCGTTCATATCTAATATGATATCTGTCAAACAGATTATTATGGAACCTTATTCAAAATAAGTTCTTGCACTGTTTAAAGCTTATCCGTTGAAGGAAATGGTAGCTCAGAGCGACTCGTGATTAACCTTATTATGTCTAACAAAATTCGGTTAATCCGTTCGGACACACCGTCAAACTAACGTATTCCGGAGGAGTCCTTATTTGAAAGAATACTATACTCTTTCATATATACAAGAAACTTATTGCTTAAGTATTTTCATTACAGTCTTACCATGACGGCTTAATACTTTAGCCGATCTATTTGTCTATTTCGTGTCGAAACTCTAAAAGTTTCCGATTTGTGTTTCAAAAGAAACACATAACCATACGCGATGCCACATCCGTACAGGTCACGAAATATTCATATCCATATCTAGCCTAGCTAGACATGGGCCCACTTACTTCACTATGAAGTAGGGCTAACAGATCAGTGGCATTTACACTTTTACCAAGTAAATAGTGTTTTAGGCACTTTGCCCAAATAGACTAGATTCGTAGACTTTATTTGAATGGAATCAAATCAGTCCTGGTATCCGCTCTTCAAAAGTGCGGATATACGATTCTTGTTTATCAGTGTCCCTGACAACTATGCCACAATTAAGTTTCTTAACTGATCAAATCAGTTTGAGCTATTTATTTGTCATGTAATATATTTGAGATATGTTATTTATATTCAAAATATAAATCATGTTATTCACATCTAATGTGTTTATCTCAACATCATCTTTATATAATGAAACACTTTAGTGTTCTAGAATATAAAGGTACACCCGCAGCGGGTTATACGCGATATAGAGATAATATTTCTAGTCAAACTAGCTACATTATAACAGTTTCTAAATTTAAGTACTAACCCGAAGGTAGTTCCTAAACTCAGGTATCTACGGTTAAAACAGCGACTTTCGTCCCGTTTTCAATTCGTAGATAAATCTCAATTGAAGTCAGTATCCTGTTCAAAATAGATTCTGAACATCAATATATATATATTATGTACCACACTAAGTATCTAAAATCCAATTTAATACTAGCTGTGAACATAATTATGACAATCATATTTGAAGTCAGAGCCTTGCTCGTCTTCTATTCCTTCTTAGGATATGTCATTTATCTTCCCAGAAGATTATAATGATTTTGCCTTTGCCTGTTTCAACATTCCAGAAGCCTTTGGCCAAGCCTCGTGTTTCTGGAATATCGAATTAAGGTGCGCCTTACGCTACAAGCTTAATATATTATTTTATCAAATAAAATAACCTATTAATTTCCAGGACCATCCTGAAACTTTTGTTCCCAATTTGAAAATTAAAATCGTTTAAATACATTTTCACCCAGGATTATGTCTTAAACACTAATCTTTCATTTTTATATCTTGATTCTAATAGTCCAACTATTTAATCAACGATTTGTGGTACTATTTATTATAATGATTATAATAGTCCAACTATATAATCAAATATAATCTAAATAATTAACCTCAATTACATTGATTACTATAATCCAATTATAAAATCAACTGTAAATGAAATTAATTAATTCAAATATAATGATTAATATAATCCAATTATATATAATCAAATATAATACAGTCCAACTGTTTATAAAAACAACAATTTAAATATTAGTCCAACTAACATTTAATCTAACGACGAAATAATTTGAATGAGCGCGTATGGCGAGTAATTGAACGAGTATTGCAAATTCAATTCTTGCCTCCCACTATTTTCAGCGAGCCTCTAACCCTCTGTCGAGTACTCGGGAAACCGTGTTTCCTAGTGGGCTAGGATCCCGTTAAATATCACACAATCTTGACTTTGGCCAACAAATTGTATGATAATTAACTAGGTAGATCTCGAAGATCAATTGGATCTCATCCAATTCCTAGATCCAGTAGGCGGATATCCAAATCCTAAACATATATCTTATATATGCCAATACATCTAATGTATTACCTAACCTTTTTCCTCTGAATCAACTAAGCCTTGGCTTTGGCACAACAAACCTAGTGATCCCAGTCAAGCGTGACCCATTGACCATGGAAAGCTTCGTAATCAATGTCGATGGACAAGAAGTGGTCTTGACTTTGGCAACAAACCACAACTTGGACAAGACACCGATATGGAACAAAGCCTTCGTGATTCAAACACATCTTCGACGGACAAAGGGCTTGACTTTGGCCAACAACCCAATGCCAATCTCGGATCTTGAGTAAATCACTCAATGGAAGGAAAAACACTTGATATTGAGCGAGGGTTTTTCGTCGCGTGCATTGGCTACCAATTTATTATCTTTATTAAGGTCTTCAATCATACACCCTTAAACATGCATTCTAAACACATAATAAAGCGCATATGAAATAAAATAATAATGATATGCGGATGGATACTTTACATTGATCCTAGATCAAATCTCTCATTTTCTCTCTCCAAAGCTAGCACATGTATTTACTTCTACCCGTTACACTACACTTCTAAAGAAACCTCATTTACATTGAGGGGAATAGGTGAGAAGAGAATACAAGAGTATAGAGGTGATAAGACTGGACACGCAGGTCCAATTAATAAATCAAATTTATTACAATTTCCAAAATTGTCCCACCCGACTAATATCCATCCGATATACATTATTCATGCATCGCAACCATGTATTCACACAAGCATGTTATCAATCAATCTACTCCAATTAATTAATCTGATAATTAGTGATCATCCAATGTTCAAACAACGATTTGATTTTTGCGTGAGTCAAACTCGTTTTGCGAATAAGTACTCAAAGTACGAATTCTTGAATTAAATTAAACTACATAATTAAATCCAATTTAATACGCATTTAATTCTAATCACTATTTAATTCCAAATTAAATATTACACTTTTATTAACGAACCTTTACGACTTAAATTCCAAATTTAATCGCAACGGGTCTCAAAGCCCGATTAACATCTAATGTTTATTTAATTAAAGTCCAATGGGCTTTTAATTAATTTCTATAAGGCGTGGACTTTTGGTCAACTCGGGTCAAACCGAACAACCAAAATCCAATCCGGGAGTTACCCCATAAGCCCAGAAATCAATTTTGGCCCATTAGGCCCAATTAAATAATTAAGGTCCATTAAGTCATAATTGGACTTTATGGATGCGGTTTTAGGCCCAATTGGATCCAACCAAAATTGCCTAAACTCAACTTTGTACAACAAAGCCCAAAAGTCCAATCACAACCTTAAAGGCCCAATTTCCAAAAATAAGCCCAATTAAATAATTTATAAAATTCTAAGTTCCATAATTAATTAACCTAAGTGTAATACACAATTAACCACCCAATTAATATTTCTAAAACATCAATTAGCATACTTAATCATGCATTTTAATGACAAATAGTGTCCAACACAATTTATTAAAATCAAACCCATTTTACATGCTTTTGTTCTCGGCAATTAGGGGTTTTTCCAATCCGATTCGGTTTCAATCCAATTGAATCCACAATCATCATTTCCCAAATCAATTCAACTCATCCAATGAATTAAAATCAAAAACACAATGAATTTCAAATTCAATTGAATTCGGCCAAGCCACTTTAATTGGGGAAAAAATGTTCCAAATCAAAATTCAATCAAATTGAACTTCAAAACAACATTACCCAATTGTTTTAAGTCATCCAATGATCAAACAAACAAAATCACCAAGAAATTTAGGGTTCTTTAATTTCGGCCAACATAAGCAATTTGGGGAAATTTGTTCCAAACACAATTTCAACAAATTGATCCAATCAATCTTAAATTAAACATACTTTAAGCATTCTCATTCATCCAATTTCACAAAATATGCTCAAAATCAAGTTTACCCAAATTTGTCACTTTATGCCAACATAACAATTGGGAAAGGAAATTTGTTCCAAACATAATTTCTTCAAATTGATCCAATCAATCATTAATTCAACAACATTTAAGCATACTTAATCAATCAATTTAATCAAATCATGCTTCAATTGATTTTACCCAATTTTCATGCCCAAAATTTAGGAAAATTGAATCCAATCCAATTTCATGAAATTGATCATACACAACTTCAATTCAACCTCATTCAAGCATACTTCATCAAACAATTCAACCAAATCATGCCTAAATCGAGTTTACCCAATTTTAACCCTAACTTTTTCATGCTTGATCAAAGCTCAAGATACCATTGTTGAGTTTCTAATATAGGTCCCAAGAATCATGAAATCAAGCATAAAAAACGCATGAATACACAAAGGAGTAAGGCGGAATACATACTCACATTGATGGGTTTGAGATGCGAAGAACAAAAGCCTTCAAGCCTCCTCAAGTCACGGCAGCAGCTCCTCCTTGTAGTGGGCTGTGCGGTTTTACTGGTTTTTGTCCTCCAAGAATCGGCCATTGATGAACACCATGGAAGCTCCAAGCTTCAAGCTTCAAAATAATTCCAAGCTCATAAATTCGTTTCCCTATCACCTATGTATAACCCATGTGTGTGCTAGCACTACTCTTCTTCATTTGCTTCTCAAAAATTCGGTCAAACCAGAAGATTTTGAGGAAGAAATCGGTTCCAAAACCGTGAAGGAGAGGAAGAAGAAAAAGGAGAAAAAAAGAAGTGCGTGAGAGTGGTGAGAGAGAGAGAGGGAGAAATGATTTTAGTTTATATATTTATTTTATTTTCCAAAAAACAAAAACAAATATATAAATCATTTTCATATATATCAAAAGTCAAAAAGCAAAAGTCTATTAATGCTTTTCCAACAACTATATCACTATCACATCAATCACTAAAATCAATCAATCAATTGTCACATCACTCAAAGTGACATGTGATTTGACGCTTGATGTGACTAGCGATTTGACGCTTGATTTGACTTGCGTGCCGCACTCGAATTCTAAATGCGAATGCGCTCGCAAATAATCCCGGGCTCGGGTTCGCTAATTCCAAATTAACGAATTTTCCGTCGCGTCGTAATTAAATGATTACGCCTAGCGAAATCACTATTCACGTCGCTAACGAATTAATTCTAAATTAATTCGTTCGCCCGAATTAAAATCTAATTTCAATTCCGCGTCAAAATCCAATTTCTAATAATATATCAATATATTATTTTATCGATTAATTCCAAATTAATCGTTCTCTCTCTTTAATTAATATTTTATCCCAGATAAAATATCTCCGTGATTAATCCCAGATTAATTTTCTCTCTTTCTAATTAATCCCAGATTAATTAAGTGCGAGTTATACGTCATCGGTGAATCTTCGGGAAGCGACCCATGAGATCTCCGGATATGTTGGCAGTAAATACGGTCGTCGGACTATCCGAACACGTAAGTACCTCGTACTACGTTTATACCGATTTACAAGACAATGTTGGCTTCTAGCAAAGCGCCATGCCTACCCAATTCTCCAGAAATATTCTTACAGGAATATATAGATCTGTATCAAGCGTAGTATATCGTAGTATTGTGTATATCGGCCCAATATCGGATAGTCACGTGCTAGGGCTGGGGCTGGATAAGTGTCTGCCCCGTCCGAAGCACATGTCGGATGTCTGGTAACTAGTCTCTATAATCGGATATACATGACCTTGTCATAATATCCCGATGGCCGGCCAGCACTTAAGAGCGCTAATACCGTATCCTGCGTGACATCATCTCCACTATGACTGGAGTGATACTTCCGTCTTGACATCACACCCAATACACTACGATTCTCTGATAAACCCAGAAGTGGTGTACGCAGAACCGGTTAAAGCCCTGTACCACCAAGACCAAAGTCTACCGATTATCGCAAGTATTAGCGATGTAAGTCTCAGGTTAAGACTATACACACCTACCTTGATTTCGGAATCCCATAGACACATAGTCATAATACCAATGGATTCCGAGGGGTCTATCCAGAGCGAAGCTGTTTCCCGTACCATCGGTGAAACACGACCTCCTATCGCACTTGCATAAGTATCCAATAACTTATATATATGAGAACTATGTCGTTGTGTGCCCTCACAACGCACACAAGTGCAATACTAGCCTATTCCGCATTATCGATGTCCAGTCTCGATAATACTCCGGCTAGGGATATTTAATGATTAAACCTTCGGGGACTGATACTGTCTCATATCATTCTCAGTCCAGGAACTAATCATAGGGACCTCTCTTCATTTATATATCTATGGTGATCTAATCACAAATGATGAGAGTACAATCTCATTTGTCACATAGTTAATTTGTACAACAACACCATGATCTGTACAAATAGTGACGCTATGGGTCATAATTGTCCAACAGGCTAAACCTAAAATTCATTTGTCAAGTTCATCTAAGTTTACCACATCAATCCTAATAGTGATCAGGCAACATGAAGCATTAAGTATAAGATTCAATAAATAAACCACAACATCACACAAAATATAAGAAAATCAATTTATAAGTTCATAAATACGAGTTTCATCACAACTCCAGATTAGAGGTTTAGTTACTACGCATGCTCGGAAACTCTAAATAATTAAACAAAGATAAACAAAACATTAAGGAAGTAAAGGAAAGAAGAAACTCTGTCGAGATCGCCAGTCTTTCGCTTCTTCCTGTTGAATTCCTGTGATGTGCTCATTTGATGTGTTTTTGTCTTCTCCTTTAAAAATCTCTTTTGGAGACTGTAATTTTAGGTTATGAAAACTCCTCTCTAATTTTGTCACACGCATCCTTTTATAGTGTCTCAGTCTTATTAACTTAAATAAATTAAATCTCCAATGCTTCATGATTCTTTATATTTTTTGTCATTTAATTTAATTTGTTTCCAAATTAAATTATTTCTTCAATTGCTTTCCTTATAGCATGAGAATTTCCCATTTATAAGCTTTTATTACCCTCTTTCACAGTTTATTTCAAAAACATATTTAAATTAACAAAATAAAATAAATTAAGACAAAATAAATAAAATAAATTATAAACTAACTTAAATTAAGTAAATATGTAATGAAATAATAGATAAAATATAAGCTCATCAGACGGCAACAAGAATTTTATAATTGGCATTTCTAACAAGTGGATTCTTTATTCTATTTGGTAACAACCTGTTTGGGGAGAAAATACATTATCAAACACACTCCAAACGGGGTCCAGAACTATCGTTAGGATCTGATCTCATTATCTCCTCAGAGTCTGCTTACACGTCCTCTTACCAGAGTCTAGTTTCGAATGCACTTCTCTAGGGTCTGAACTATAAGCTTCTTTCAGGGTTTGAAGCCAGGACCTCCGTTCAGAACTTGGATTCATAACCCTTTGGTAAGGTCTCAGCCTCAGACCCTCCTCCTGAAAGCCCGAGATATCAGCTCATTGATGAAACGAATCTTCTAAAGAATGAATTAGACAGCCGATTAATTACTTTTCATTTTTTTAGCTAGACAATCATCTAGGATAAGGAAGTTTCGAAATTTTAAGGAGTTGATCAGTTAGTAGGAAACATGAATTAAATATAAATGATGTCAATTTATATTCATTGCAATGAGATATTATAGATAGTGTCAGAAATCTCAGAACAATGGATCAATATTTTGATATTCGAGCAATAACATAACATTCTTTACCAATTTTTATATTATCCTTTGAATTCTATTGTTTTTAGAATTTTACCGTACAAACACAACCAAATATATTTTATATTTTTACCCAAGCTAACGATTATCATATATACACACACACATCCATTCAAGAAATATGTTGGAGATATACTTGTAAATAATGTAGGTTGGGGATAATTTTACAAGACTCTTAACTAATAAGAGGTGTTGATAGAGTTCGGCCATTAAAACCGTGTGACAAAACAATTTTTCACTGGTGCAAGAGAACATCAACATCAACATTCCCCATCATCTTCTTCATATTTAATGAGATGTTTGCATGATATGTCATCCTAGCCAAACAGGTAACTCTCAAGAATATTAGTCTCCATCACATAATTTATTTATTTGGCTCCATTAAAACGTAAGGGAAAGATTACAAACGTAAAAGAGAAACTAACACATACAGAATTTAATTACAAAAGACGATATATATCAACTACTTGAGAATAAATACAATCAGAGATACCCCAAAAATTATATGAAAATTAAGTAGCAATGAAACCCAAAAACAGCTACAATGAAATTAATTAGTTCTCTAATCCTCTTCATTAACCAAAGCTCAAACCCATCTGCATTTCTCCAGTCATCAATATCCAGTGGGAAATTCACACTCTCCGTATTCTGCAAAGACCGCAAGAAGTTATTTAGCCAAAAAAAAAAAATGTTTAAAAAAACAGAAACAGAAGCCAAAAGCCACAGATTTTCCCTTAGGGTATGTTTGGTTCATCGGAGGGGAGGGGAGAATTTTTAATTAGAAATATGTTTGGTTCAAGAAAGGAATTGAAATATTTTAAAACTAATTTATTATTTTATCCTTGTAGTCTTTTTATAAAAAAAATTAAAACAATATAGGGCTTATATTATCTTTAAATTAAACAAAGAATAAAATTAAAATTAAAAGTTCTACATAAAACGTGTTATTAAAAATAAAATTAAAACAAATATAAGAGAATAAAATAAGAAGAATTGAATGGTGAAGCAAATATAAGAGGGATTTGTAATTAGGACAATTTTGAATTTTAATGTATAAGTATGGATAATTTAGTCAATGTATTTAAATTTTAATTGCTCACTTTCTCTCCCCTCCAAGGGGAGCAAAATCTCTCCTCCCCTTGGCTTAGGAGAGATTTTGCGGAGGAGAGATTTTGCTCCCCTCCCCTTCCTCTCCTTCCCTCCCCTTCAAAAAATTGAACCAAACAAACATAATTTAAAATAATCTCTCACCTCCTCTCCAAAACCCCCCACCAAACACACTTTTAAGCACATGTTGGCGCATGTCAGTGGAGTCAAATAGTGAATAGTAACATGTGCCTCATAATCTCAAGAGCTACCCAACAGTTTTTTTGACAGAGAATATTGTGTTTAACGGTTATAGAACAAGTGTTAGAATATAAATTAATTTATAAGTTATATATGATATTTAGTTAATTATAAAATATAAATTAGAGTATATATTATAAAATTATAAATAACAACGAATAAAAAATAATTATATTTATGACAAAATTAAAAATTCTTTTCTAGCGCCGTTATCGATGGCGCTAGTATTTGATAAGATGTTTGACGCGCTAGGGTTTACGCTAAATGTCAACAATGAAAAACAAAAATAAATTAAGAGACCGAACACGTACTGGGTTGCTGCGTAACAACGTAAGCCGCCCCGCCAAAGTAACAACTACCAGCAGAGCACGATTTCTTCTGGTAATAACTGTTAAACGCAAATGAAGCATGAGCCTCAACCGTGTTAGGATCGTAACACGTGGCACCCGGTTGGATCGGACGGCAGTCAGCCCCTCCTTCACCGCAAGCGTAATCTAAACCAGCCTGCAATTTCTCTTTCCCCACTTCAGCACTGGCCACACACCACGTGTTCCCCGAAGTACTCTTAGAAACTCCCCCTCCGCCATTCACTGGCGTGGTGGTCACCGTCTGACCACCCGTGAGCAGGGACCCGTTGTCGTGGTAATTTTTCAAACCCTCCACGGTAAACGGGATGTCGTACACCTTCTCCTCACTTGCGTAAAAAAGTCCGTAATTTCTCTCCGATGTGGACCCGTTTTCTTGTTCTCGTTGAAAAGCGCGAAGAGATAAACGGTCAGATCTGCCTTTGGTCTCAGTGGGGTCCCACCACCTGTCAAAATTCTACGGACAAGATTTCCATTGTACGCTGCAGAATTTTCGATACTAGCACCAATCTCATTCTCATCTCCCTTAGATGGCCATCCCGTTTCCGTTACGACCATTTTAATATCATCATACTTCAAAGCAGACAAGGCCGCAAAGACGGCGTCGATCTGAGCATCAAAGAGGCTAAAGTAACGTAACCCGTTACCGGCATCCACAACACCCGGGTTCTCTCTGAACAGAGCGTAATCCAAAGAGATGACGTCAGAGTTTGACTCATAAGCAAAAAAGGGGTACGCGTTAACCATTAGGTAAGACCCGGTTTGGCGGAGAAAATTCAACATGGGCTCAAAAACGGATTCGATCAGCTCGGGTCGGAAAGAACCGGCTGAAGACGGATAAGAGTTTTGCAAAGCGCTTAAAGCAATGGGAGATGAGACTTTAATTGAAGCATGGAGATTGTATTTGACAAGAGCTTCGTGGATATTTTTCATTGCGGGTACGAGGAACTTTGTGGTGTTATGCGGGTCTACGAAAACTTCATTGCCGACGGCAATGGCTTCGATTTGGGTATCTGGATGGTAAGCAGCGACATTTTTTTGGACCCATGAGATGGCGAAGGAGGGGCGTTTGGCTACGGAGAAGAGAAGCTCGTTGGGTAAGTCGACGGTGACCTTGATACCGGATCCGGACAAGGCTTTGAGGACCGCCGGGTCGGTGTCGAATACTTTGACACGTTCAATGGCTTGAGATTTGAGGAGCTTCACGACTTTGGATGCTGATGGTAAGTTGTTGGCTATCCGCCCGTAGTTCACTCCTATTGAGCCTGCATCTGCAAAAAATTGGTACAAGAGAAACATAAGAGAAATAAAATGACAATAGTATGTTTATTTCCCGGGAGAGTGCCGAACAATGCGGTTGATCACAAGCATTTTCCTTTTGTTTTCCCAGGAAAGTGAACAGAGTGAGAAAGCAAGTAAGTGTTTTTACCTGCAAAAATGAAACCGGAGAAAAGTAAGAAAAAGTAGAAAGCAAAGAGGCACTCCATGCACTGATTCTTGGAAAAACAGAGCATGAAAGATTGAGAGAGAGAGGGAGAGAGAGCGAGCTCTGTTATTCTACACAGAGATTATGTGTGAAGAGTGAGTAGCTCTGAGTGAGTGAGTGGAACAGAGAGTAGAGATATAAAAAGGGCAGAGAAGATGGAGTTATTGCGGATAATAACATTAGGGCCCCAAAACTTTGGCGAAATCAAAGTGAGGAAACATATAACTCATATAGGTATCCGTTATATAAACCATGTCCATTAATTCTTGAGATTATATTAAATATAGAGGTTTAGGATGTTATTTCTCGGTTGTGTTTCGAAGATGGATATGTGTTAGAAAATAACAAGAACAAAAGAAGAGAGTGTCTCCTGCACGGACCACGATGTCCAGTTGGGGTTGGCTCATTGGCTACTATCCACGTGGGGCCATTCTGACGTGGCCCCCATGAACTCGACCGTTTTAATGGCACTATATGTCTAATCTTCCAAAACTCTTCATCCAATTTATAGTAAAAGGAACATGAGCTCCGATGCAGTCTCAGATTTTTTATGACACGTGTCCCATCATGAGCTGGAACCCAAATCTCTGTTGATTACGGCGTAGGTGCATTGATGGTGGTGGTAGTGTGATGCAGTGTATAATTAATAATTAAAAATTAAAAATTAAAACAAGTGATTAGGTGAAGATGTTTATTATTTTTTATTATTAGATTCACCTAATAAATTCGGAACGTTGGGTTGAGGAGACAGGAAATGGCAGCGTTTAACGGGAATGGCAAAAGAGAGTGGCCCAGTAATTGATGCGATTTCTAATGGTACACGTAAATGTTAAATCGAGTAAAGTAAGGCAGCTGCAGAGTTTCAGGATTGATGAGTAAAGATGGGTTTGGTGAAAAATATTATACGGATATGGAATAAATATTAGTATATAAATTAATGTCAAAAATAATATTATATTGTGAAATTATCGTTTTGTAAGAATTAATATTAATGTTAAATAATATGTTTGTTGAGATATTTTAACGTCAATAAAACGCGAACGTAAATAAATATTGCTTATCTTAATTCTTTGGGTTTGTGCCATACTCTTTCCTGTCAATTAGGCTGGGCTCTGAATATTATGGGTATAAATAATGGTCTGTTGGACAATTATGACTCATATGCGTCACTATTTGTACAGATCATTGTGTTGTTGTACAAATTAAGTATGTGACAAAGGAGATTGCACTCTTATCATTTGTGATTAGATCACCTAGATGTATAAATGATGAGAGGTCTCTATGATTTGTTCCTGGACGAGAAGATATGAGACAGTATCAGTCCACGTAGGATAAATCATTAAATATCCCTAGCCAGAGTATTATCGAGATTGGACATCAATAAATACGTAAAAGACTAGTATTACACTTGTGCGCGTTGTGAGGGCACAACGGCATAATTCTCATATATTTGGGTATAGGATACTCATGCAAGTGTAATAGGAGGTTGTGTTTTACCGATGGTACGGGAAACAGCTTCGCTCTGGATAGACCCCCTCAGAATTCCATTGGTAATATGACTATGTGTCTATGGAAGTCCGAAATCAGGGTAGGTGTATTTGGTCTTAACCTGAGACTTGCACCGCTAATACTTGCGACAATCAATATACTTTGGTTGCGGTCGTTCAGGGCTTTAACAGGTTCTGTGTACGCCAATGATGGGTATATTGAGAATCGTAGTGTGGTTGGGTGTGATGTCAAGACGGAAGTGTCACTCCAGTCATATGGAGATGATGGTCACGTATGATACGGGACTGGTTCTCTTAAATGCTGTAGCTATCGGGATATTATGATTAGGTCATGTATATCCGATTATAGAGACTAGTCACCAGACATCCGACATGTGCTTCGTACAGGGCAGACATAATTCCAGCCTCATGCCTAGCACGTGATCATCCGATACTGGACAGAAATACGCAATACTACATATACTACGCCTGATACAGATCTTTTATTCCTGTAAGGATATTTCCTGAGAATTGGGAAGGCATGACGCTTTGCTAGAGGCCTACCTTGTCTTGTAAATCGGTATAAACGTAGTACGAGGTACTTACGTATTCGGATAGTCCGACGACCGAATTTATTGCCAACATATCCGGGGATCTCATGGGTCGCTTCCCAAAGATTCACCGATGACGTATGACTCGCACTCTAAATTAATCTGGGATTAATTAGAAAAGAGAAAATTAATCTGGGATTAATTACGGAGATATTTTATCTGGGATAAAATATCATTAAAAGAGAGATAATGATTAATTTGGAATTAATCGATAAATTAATATATTTGATATATTAAACGAAATTAGATTTCGACACGGAATTAAAATTAAATTTTAATTCGGGTGAACGAATTAATTTAGAATTAATTCGTTAGCGACGTGAATAGTGACTTCGCTAGGCGTAATCATTAATTACGACGCAACGGAAAATTCGTTAATTTAGAATTAACGAACCCGAGCCCGGGATTGTTTGCGAGCGCATTCGTATTTCGAATTCGAGTGCGGCACGCAAGTCAAATCAAGCATCAAATCGCTAGTCGCATCTAGCGTCACTTCAAGCGTCAAATCACTTGTCACTTTGAGTGATGTGACTTGACAACTTGATGTGAGTTGATGGAAGTGGTTGGTGCCATTATGGCTTGACTTTTTGAAAGCCAAATTCACATGAAATGAATTTGAAATTCAAATGTGTGACTTATTCGCAAAATGAGTTTGACTCGAGCAAAATCAAATCGTTGTTTGAACATTGGATGGTCACTAGTTATCAGATTAATTAATTTGATTAGATTGATTGATAACATGCTTGTGTGAATACATGGTTGCGATGCATGAATAATGTATATCATATGGATATTAGATGGGTGAGGCAATTTTAGAAATTGTTGTAATAAATTTGGAATTTATTAATTGGACATGCGTGTCCAGCCTTATTACCTCCTTATTCTTTGTATTCTCTTCTCACTTATTCCCCTCAATGTAAATGAGGTTTCTTTAGAAGTGTAGTGTAACAGGTAGAAGTAAATACTTGTGCTAGCGGGAGAGAGGAAAGAGAGAGACTTGATCTAGGATCATTGTGTAAAGTATCCATCCACATATCATTATTATTTTATTCATATGCGCTTTATTATGTATTTAGAATGCATGTTTAAGGGTGTATGATGATGAGACCTTAACAAAGATAATAAATTGGTTGCCAATTTGCACGCGAAAAACCCTCGCAAAATATTAAGCGTTTTTCATTCCATTGAGTGATTCTCACTCAAGATCCGAGACTGGCATTGGCTTGTTGGCCAAAGTCAATGCCTTTGTCCATCGAGGATGTGTTTGAATCACGAGAGCTTTGTTCCATATTGGTGTCTTGTCCAAGTTGTGGTTTGTTGGCCAAAGTCAAGACCACTTCTTGTCCATCGACATTGATTACGAAGCATTCCATGGTCAATGGGTCGCGCTTAACTGGATCACTAAGTTTGTTGTGCCAAAGCCAAGGCTTAGTTGATTCAGAGGAAAAAGGTTAGGTAATATATTGGATATATTGGCATATATAAGATATATGTTTCGGACTTGGACTAATATTTAAATTTTTGTTTTAATTAACAGTTGGACTGTATTCAAACTACTCATTTATATTTGATTATATAATTGGATTATAATAATCAATATATTTGATTTAATTAATTATAGTTGATTAATAGTTGGACTAAGTAATCATTATAATAAATAGTACCTAAATCATTGATTAAATAGTTGGCCTATTAAAATCAAGATAAAATTGAAAGATTGACATTTAAAACATAATCCTAGGGAAAATGTATTTAAATGGTTTAATTTTCAAAATTGGGAATAAGTTTCACAGGATGGTCCTAGAAAAATAATTAGTTACTTTATTTGATAAAATAACAAATTAGGCCTAAAGCCCGGAGTTAAGCAAATAGTAGAGCATAATCTTTGGAAGATTTATGTGATGATAACTTTAGTGCTTAATCCATTAAGCTTGTCGCAGTAGACTCCTTAATTTCTTTGTCAGAACTAAGGGTTAGATCCTTAAAGTATGATATTGAAATTGAAGGATCTTCAAAGAATCTATCCTTAGAATCTTAGAAGTACATAATTGCAATTAAAAACTCTTGGAGAGTTAATGACTATTCTCAAGGAGATAAAGTCAAAGTTTGCTATAGGCAAATAGCGTAAGGTGCACCTCACTTCGATATTATAGAAACCCATGGCTTGGCCAAAGGCTTCTGGAATATGGAAAAGGGCAAAGGCAAAATCATTATAATCTTCTTGGAAAATAAAAGACATATCCCAAAATGTCTGCCTAAATTGTGGCAAATGGGATCGCGGAAGCGTGACTGCCGTTTGGACAAAGCATACATGAAGGAATTGAAGACGAGCAAGGCTCTGACTTCAAATATTTTTGTCAAGATTATGTTCACTAATAGTATTGAAATTGGATTTTAAATACTTAGTGTGGTACATAAATACATACTGATGTTCAGAATCTGCTATGAGCAGGATACTGACTTCAGTTGAGATTAATCTGCGAATTGGAAACGGGACGAAAGTCGCTGTTTCAACCGTAGATACCTAAGTTTAGGAACTACCTTCGGGTGTGTACTTAAATTAGGAAACTGTTATAATGTAACTAGTTTGATTAGAAACATTATCTCTATATCAGTGTTTAACCCGCTGCGGGTGTACCTTTATATTATAAAACACTAAAGTGTTTTATTATATAAAGATGATATTGAGATAAACACATTAGATGTGAACAACATAATTTATATTTTGAATATAAATAAAATCTCAAACATATTAAATGACAAACAAATAGCTCAAACTGATTTGATCGGAAGAAACCTTTTGTGGCATTGTTGTTTGGGACACAATTAAACAAGACTTGTATATCTGCACTTTTGAAGAGTGGGTACTTGGACTGATTTGATTCCATTCAAATAAAGTCTACGAATCTAGTTTATAGGGCAAAGTGCCTAAAACACCTTTACTTGGTAAAATCCAAATGCCACCAATCTGTTAGCCCTAGTTCATAGTGAAGCAAGTGGGCCCATGTCTAGCTAGGCTAGAGATGAATATGGATATTTCGTGACATATACAGATGTGGCATCGCGTCATGGTTATGTGTCTCTTTTGAAACACAAATCAGAAACTTTTAAGTTTCGACACGAAAATAGACAAACAGATCGGCTATAGTATTATACCGTCACGGTAAGACCGTAATGGAAAATACTTAAGCAATAAGTTTCTAATATACACGAAAGAGTATAATATTCTTTCAAATGAGGACTCCTCTCGGAACACGTCAGTTTGACGGTGTGTCCGAACCGAGTAACCAAATTTTGTTGGACATGATAAGGTTAATCATGAGTCACTCTGAGCTACCATTTCCTTCAACGGATAAACATAAACAGTGCAGAACTTATTTTGAATAAGGTTCCATTAAAATCTGTTAGACATATTTCATATTAGATATGAACAGGAAAGAAACCGGGTTTCACATTCCTGAAAATTTGGGTATGCTAGGCATATGTTTGGATGATACCAAACTAAAACCCAAATCGGATAAGTGCCCAATTGTAGGTTATCCTAGGGATACCATAAGTATAGTACTTATACAACTCACTAGAGAACAATGTAATTGTTGCTCACCATGCGGTTTTCCTAAGAGGAATACCTATATGCAGTGGTAAGTGGGAGGATAGTAAAACTCGATGAAAATCGGAGTAATACTATTCAAGGCACCGAATCTTGAATGGAACACAAACAGTTCGTCAAGGATGAAACTATACCATTAATATTCGAATACACAAGAACCGCGTAAGTCGGAGAGAGTCAGAAAATAACCTGGCGTATGGGTTTCTGATCTCACCTCATAAAGATGTCAATATTATTGAGGTATACCAACTGACTACGTATGAGGAAGTGATACAAGGTATCGACTCCCTATTATGACAAAGTGTCATAAATCTGAAATGGATTCCATGTAAATCGACTATGTTTGGACACTAGTTGATGTACCACAAGGCATTGTGCCTATTGGTACTATATAAGTCTTCAAGAAAGACATACATGGATGGCAACATACCAACGTGTAAAGCTAGGCTTTTAGTGGAAATGTATCGTTATCAACATTGTGTTGATTACGATTCAACATTTTACCTGTTGCCACAGTAAATCCATTTGGATAATGCTTGCTAATGCTGCATGTTTCATTTATGAAATATATCAGCTTAACGGGAAAATCGCTTTCCTGAAAATGAAACCTTTGGAGGATGTTTACAAAATCCTGTCAGTTTTGTCGTACCAAAACTAGCAAACATGGTTTGTAGGTTATTCGATCCATGTTTGGATTGAAGCAAGCATTAGGTTCTTGGAATTATCGTTTTGATGTAATCATAATGGTTTATGATTTAATTCAAAACGAAAATGATTCTTGTGTATATAAGGAGGTTAGTGGGAGGGCACTGACAATAAATGTCCTATATATAATAATGATAATATGTCATTTCTTGGAAATGATATTCTCATAAAACAATCGGTGAAAGCTTGGCTTTCATGAAAATCTCTCCGAGAAATCGTACATTGAAAAATATACGCGACCTGGTGTCTCATACGCTTTAAGCATATGAAAAATACAATCAGGCCAATCCAAGTGATAGTCACTGGATTAATGTTAAGAACATACATTAGTATCTTAGAGAACTAAGGATGCTGTCTTAGTCTATGGAGATGGAGAACTTGAAGTGACTGGGATCACTACTGCAAGTTTCCTAAACCGATAAAAATGACTATAAGTCGTAAAACGATACTATACAGTTTGAATAGCGGAAAAGTAAGCTGGAAATCTTCCAAACAAGATACTGTTACCGAATAAACAACAAATACGGGGTTATTGCTGCAGCTGAGGCGGCAATAGAAGACATTTGGGTCGATAATAAATCTAATTAGATTAGATATAGTTCTGTTAGCAGCTGAGCTAGTCGTCAACACAGGCTAAAGAATTAATGGTCTCATCAACGATCCAGATATATACTTCGACTATTCATCTGATTCGTTCGGATCATACATCGTGGCGATGTGATGATCGAATAAATCGCATCAGACGATAATCATGCAAATCCGCTGACGAAAGCCTTTCCTCAGCAGTTTGAGCGAACCGTACATAGTTCGGGTGTAAGACACTCGAGTGACTGGCTATAGGCCAAGTGGGAGATTGTTGGACAATTATGACCCATAGTGTCACTATTTGTACAGATCATGGTGTTGTTGTACAAATTAACTATGTGACAAAGGAGATTGCTCTTTTATCATTTATGATTAGATCACCAAGATGTATAAATGATATGAGGTCCCTTTGATTTGTTCCTGGATTGAGAATGATATGAGACAGTATCAGTCCAAGTCAGAGTATTATCGAGATTGGACATCGATAAATGCGTAAAAGACTAGTATTACACTTGTGCGCGTTGTGAGGGCACAACGACATAGTTCTCATATATTTGGGTATAGGATACTCATGCAAGTGTAATAGGAGGTTGTGTTTTACCGTTGGTACGGGAAACAGTTTCGCTCTGGACAGACCCCCTCGGAATTCCATTGGTAGTATGACTATGTGTCTATGGATGTTCGAAATCAGGGTAGGTGTATTTGGTCTTAACCTGAGACTTGCACCGCTAATACTTGCGACAATCAATATACTTTGGTTTTGGTCGTCCAGGGCTTTAACCAGTTTCTGTGTATGCCTCTTTTGGGTATATCGAGAATCGTAGTGTGTTGGGTGTGATGTCAAGACGGAAGTATCACTCTAGTCATAGTGGAGATGATGGTCACGTATGATACGGGACTGGTTCTCTTAAATGCTGCAGCTATCGGGATATTATGACAAGGTCATGTATATCCGATTATAGAGACTAGTTACCAGACATCTGACATGTGCTTTGTACGGGGCAGACACAATTCCAAACACAGGCCTAGCACGTGATCATCTGATACTGGATCGACATACACAATACTGTTGGACAATTATGACCCATAGCGTCACTATTTGTACAGATCATGATGTTGTTGTACAAATTAACTATGTGGCAAAGGAGATTGCTCTCTGATCATTTGTGATTAGATCACCTAGATATATAAATGATATGAGCTCCTTATGATTGTTCCTGGATTGAGAATGATATGAGACAGTATCAGTCCACGAAGGATAAATCATTAAATATCCCTAGTCAGAGCATTATCAAGATTGGACATCGATAAATGCGTAAAAGACTAGTATTACACTTGTGCGCGTTGTGAGGGCACAAACGATATAGTTCTCATATATTTGGGTATAGGTACTCATGCAAGTGTAATGGGAGGTTGTGTTTTACTGCTGGTACGGGAAACAGCTTCGCTCTGGACAGACCATCTCGAAATTCCATTGGTAGTATGACTATGTGTCTATGGAAGTTTGAAATCAGGGTAGGTGTATTTGGTCTTAACCTGAGACTTACACCGCTAGTACTTACGACAATCAATATACTTTGGTTTTGGTCGTCCAGGGCTTTAACCGGTTTCTGTGTACGCCTCTTCTGGGTATATCGAGAATCGTAATGTGTTGGGTGTGATGTCAAGACGGAAGTATCACTCCAGTCATAATGGAGATGATGGTCACGTAGGATACGAGACTGGTTCTCTTAAATGCTGCAGCTATCGGGATAAAATGACAATGTCAGGTTTATCTGATTATAGAGACTAGTTACCAGACATCCGACATGTGCTTCGTACGGGGCAGACGCAATTCCAGCCCCAGGCCTAGCACGTGATCATCCGATACTGGATCGACATACACAATACTATGTATACTACGCCTGATATAGATCGTTTATTCCTGTAAGCATATTTCTGGAGAATTGGGTAGGCATGGCGCTTTGCTAGAAGCCAACCTTGTCTTGTAAATCGGTATAAAAGTAGTACGAGGTACTTACGTGTTCAGATAGTCCGACGACCGTATTTACTGCCAACATATCCGGGGATCTCATGGGTCGCTTCTCGAAGATTCACCGATGACGTATGACTCGTACTTTATTAATCTGGGATTAATTGCGGAGATATTTTATCTGGGATAAAATATCATTTAAAGAGAGATAACGATTAATTTGGAATTAATCGATTAATTAATATATTCGATATATTAACGAAATTGGATTTCGACGCGGAATTAAAATTAGATTTTAATTCGGGCGATCGAATTAATTTAGAATTAATTTGTTAGCGACGTGAATAGTGATTTCGCTAGGCATAATCATTTAATTACGTCGCAACGGAAAATTCGTCAATTTGGAATTAGCGAACCCGAGCCCGGGATTGTTTGCGAGCGCATTTGTATTTCGAATTCGAGTGCGGCACGCAAGTCAAATCAAGCGTCAAATCATTAGTCACATCAAACGTCAAATCACTTTTAGTGATGTGACATTGACAACTTGATTGACTTGATGTAAGTTGATGGGAGTGGTTGAACCCTTTGATGGCTTTGACTTTTGATAGCAAAAATTTGGTATTTGATTTTAATATATCTATTACCATTTTTTTGTAACATTTAAGATCTCTCTCTCTCCTTTACACTTCTTCTCTCTCTCGGCATATTGGCTATTTTCTTTCCTCTTCACTGGTTCAAAACCGTGAGTGATGGAGAAGGAATAGACTTGATTTTATTGCAAAATCTTGGCGCTAGCACACTCCGGAGTCGTCCGTAGGTGATAGGGAAACCCACCCGTGTGCATGGAATGATTAAACAAGAAAGCTTGGAGCTTGATTCACCTATCCAAGGCCGAATATGGAGGATAAAAATTCCTCAATGCCGAATGCAAAAGGGAGGAGCAGAAATTTTTTTATTCTTCGTAGCATCCAATCTGTTCGATGTGAGTATGATTCCGCCATTCTCCTTTGTTGTATTCATTTGTTTTCATTGCTTGATAATGATCCTTGGACCTTAGAGAATTCCAACAATGGTATCTTGAGCCTATATTGAGCATGAAAATGATTTAGGGTTAAAATTGGGCAAAATTGATTTTGAGCATGAATAATGAAATTGGATGATTTAATATGCTTAATTGATGTTTAATTGAGGATTGATTGGATGAATTTGATGAAAATGTGTTTGGAACATTTTTCCCCAATTTTGGAGGCTTGGCCGAATCCTTGGATAACCCTAATGTCTTGGATTTTTTGTTTTTTGATTCATTGGATGACTTGAAAATAATTTGGGATGTTGATTTAATGTTGATTGGATTGGATTTAAAATTGGACATGAAAATCCTCATTGGCTGAGACTTGAAGCATGTTTGAAATATTGAATTGGGTAATTAATTATGTAATACACTTTTGGATAATTGAATTGTGAAATTGGATTTTGTAATTTAATTATTTTGGGCCAATTTTAGAAATTGGGCTTGTTATGTTGTTATTGGGCTTATTGGGCTTGGTTGTACCAAGTTGGGTTTAGGCTAAATTGGCTGGATCCAATTGGGCCCAAAACTGCTTCCATAAAGCCCAATGCGACTTAATGGACCTTTAAAGTTTAATTGGGCCTAATGGGCCTAAATTGATTTCTGGGCTTATTGGGTAACTCCCGGATTGGACTTTAGTTATTGGGTTCGACCCGAGTTGACCAAAAGCCCACGCCTCAAGAAATTAATTAAAAGCCCATTGGACTTTAATTAAATTAATATTGGATATTAATCGAGCTTTGAGACCCGTAACGATTAAATTTGGAATTTAAGTCGTAAAAGTTTATTAATAAAGTGTAATATTTAATTTGGAATTAAATAACGAAATAGTATTAAATACAAATTGAATTGGATTTAATTTTGTAGTTTAATTTAATTCGAGAATTCGTACTTTGAGTACTTATTCGCAAAACGAGTTTGACTCGAGCAAAATCAAATCATTGTTTGAACATTGGATGATCACTAATTATCAGATTAATTAATAGGATTAGATTGATTGATAACATGCTTGTGTGAATACATGGTTGCGATGCATGAATAATGTATATCGGATGGATATTATAAGGGTGGGGCAATTTTAGAAATTGTTGTAATAAATTTGGAATTTACTAATTGACCTGCGAGTCCAGCCTTATCTCTTATGACTCTTTGTATTCTCTTCTCACATATTCCCCTCAATGTAAATAAGGTTTCTTTAGAAGTGTAGTGTAACGGGTAGAAGTGATACATGTGCTAGCAGGAGAGAGAAAAGGAGAGATTTGATCTAGGATCAATGTGTAAAATATCCATCCACATATCATTATTATTTATTTATACGCGATTTATTATGTGTTTAGAATGCATGTTTAAGGGTGTATGATGATGAGGCCTTAACAAAGATAATAAATTGGTTGCCAATTTGCACGCGAAAAACCCTCAAACAATATTAAGCGTTTTTCCTTCCATTGAGTGATTCTCACTCAAGATCCGAGACTGGCATTGGCTTGTTGGCCAAAGTCAAGGTCTTTGTCCATCGAGGATGTGTTTGAATCACGAAGGCTTTGTTCCATATTGGTGTCTTGTCCAAGTTGTGGTTTGTTGGCCAAAGTCAAGACCACTTATTGTCCATCGACATTGATTACAAAGCTTTCCATGGTCAATGAGTCGCGCTTAACTGGGATCACTAAGTTTGTTGTGCCAAAGCCAAGGCTTAGTTGATTCAGAGGAAAAAGGTTAGGTAATACATTGAATGTATTTGCATATATAAGATATATGTTTCGGACTTGGATGTCCCCCTACTGGATCTAGGAATTGGATTGGATCCAATTGATCTTAGAGATCTACCTAGTTAATTATCATACAATTTGTTGGCCAAAGTCAAGATTGTGTGATATTTAACGGGATCCTAGCCCGCTAGGAAACACGATTTCCCGAATACTCGACAGGGGGTTAGAGGCTCGCCGAAAAATAATGGGAGGCAAGATTGAATTTGCAATATTCGTTTAATTACTTGCCATACGCGCTCATTCAAATATCATTCGTCATATAAATTAAATGTTAGTTGGACTAATATTTAAATGTTGTTTTTTAATAAATAGTTGGACTATATTCAAACTATTCATTTATAGTTGATTTTTATATTGGATTATAGTAATCAATATAATGATTTTAATCTATTAAATTATAGTTGATTAAATAGTTGGACTATAGTAATCATTATAATAAATAGTATTGAAATCGTTGATTAAATAGTTGGACAATTAGAATCAAGATTAAATTGAAAGATTGACATTTAAAACATAATCCTAGGGAATGTATTTAAATGGTTTAATTTTCAAATTGGGAATAATTTTCAGGATGGTCCTGGAAACTAATAAGTTACTTTATTTGATAAAATAACATATTAGGCTTAAGCCCGGAGTGTATGCAAATAGTAGAGCATAATCTTTGGAAGATTTATGTGATGATAACTTTAGTGCTTAATCCATTAAGCTTGTCTTAGTAGACTCCTTAATTTCCTTGTCAGAACTAAGGGTTAGATCCTTAAAGTATGATAATGAAATTGAAGGATCTTCATAAATCTATGCTTAGATTTTACAAGTACTATAAATTGCAATAGTAAACTCTTGGAGGGTTAATGACTATTCTCAATGAGATAAAGTCAACTTTGCAATTAGGCAAGTAGCTCAAGGCGCACCTTACTTCGATATTCTAGAAACCCGAGGCTTGGCCAAAGGCTTCTGGAGTGTTGAAAAGGGCAAAGTCAAAATCATTATATTCTTCTGGGAAAAAAATGACATATCCCAAAATGTCTGCTTAAATTGTGGCAAACGGGATCGCGGAAGTGTGACTGCCGTTTGAAAAAAGCAGACATGAAGGAATTGAAAACGAGCAAGGCTCCGACTTAAAATATGTTTGTTATAAATATGTTCACTACTAGTATTGAAATTGGATTTTAAAATATTTAGTGTGGTACATAAACATGTACTAATGTTCAGAATCTGCTATGAGTAGGATACTGACTTCAGTTGAGATTGATCTACGAATCGGAAACGGGACGAAAGTCGATGTTTTAACCGTAGATACTTATTTTAGGAACTACCCTTCGGGTTTGTACTTAAATTAGGAAACTGTTATAATGTAACTAGTTTGACTAGAAATATTATCTTTATATCAGTGTTTAATCCGTTGTGGATTTACCTTTATATTCTAGAACACTAAAGTGTTTTATTATATAAAGATGATATTGATATAAACACATTAGATGTGAATAACAGCATTTATATTTTGAATATATATAATATGACAAACAAATAGCTCAAACTGATTTGATCAGAAGAAACTAATTTAGTGGCATTGTTGTCTGGGACACAATTAAACAAGAATCGTATATCCACACTTCCGAAGAGTGGGTACTAGGACAAATTTGATCCTAATCAAATAAAGTCTACGAATCTAGTTTATTGGGCAAAGTGCCTAAAACACTATTTACTTGGTAAAAGTGCAAATGCCACAGATCTGTTAGCCGTAGTTAATAGTGAAGCAAGTGGGCCTATGTCTAGCTAAGCTAGAGGTGGATATGAATATTTCGTTACCTTTACGGATGTGGCATCGCGTTATGGTTATGTGTTTCTTATGAAACACAAATCGGAAACTTTTAGAGTTTCGACACGAAATGGACAAACAGATCGGCTAAAGTATTAAAACATCACAGTTAGACCATGATGAAAATACTTAAGCAATAAGTTTCTAATATATTTGAAAGAGTATAGTATTCTTTCAATGAGGACTCCTCCCGGAACACGTCAATCTGACGGTGTGTCCGAACTGAGTAATCGAAATTTTATTGGACATGATAAGGTTAATCATGAGTCGCTCTGAGCTACCATTTCCATCAACAGATAAGCTTTAACAGTGCATAACTTATTTAGAATAAGGTTCCATAAAATCTGTTTGACAGATATCATATTAGATATGAACAGGAAAGAAATCGGGTTTCTCATTCCTGAAAATTTGGGTATGCTAGGCATATGTTTGGATGATACCAAACTAAAACCCAAATTGGATAAGTGCCAATATAGGTTATCCTAGGGATACCAAAGTATAGTACTTATACAATCTCACAGAGAAACATGTAATTGTTGCTCACCATGCGTTTTCCTAAGATGAATACCGATATGCAGTGGTAAGTGGCAATATAATAAAACTCGATGAAAATCGGAGTAACACTATTCAAGGCACTTATTCCTTAATGGAACATAAATAGTTCATCAATGATGAAACTATACCATTAATCTTCGAATACACAAGAACTGCGTAAGTCGGAGAGAGTCAGAAAACAACCTGGGGTATGTGTCTCTGATCTCACCTCATAAAGATGTCTATCTTATTGAGGTATACCAACTGACTACGTATGAGGAAGTGATACAAGGTATCAACTCCCAAATATGGCAAAGTGCCATGAGTCCGAAATGGATTCCATGTATATCAACTATGTTTGGATACTAGTTGATGTACCACAAGGCATTGTGCCTATTGGTACTATATAAGTCTTCAAGGAAGACAAACATGGAAGGCAACATACCAACGTACTAAGCTAGGCTTGTAACGGAAAGGTATCGTTATCAACATTGTATTGATTACGATTCAACCTTTTACCTGTTGCCACGGTAAATCCATTTGGATAATGCTTGCTAAAGCTGCGTGTTTCATTTATGAAATATGACGGCTTAACGGGAAAATCGATTTCCTGAAAAGGAAACCATTTGGAGGATGTTTACAACATCCTGTCGGTTTATCGTACCTAAACTAGCAAACAAGGTTTACAGGTTATTCGATCCATGTTTGGATTGAAGCAAGCATTAGGTTCTTGGAATTATTTTTTGATGTAATCATAATAGTTTATGATTTAATTCCAAACGAAAATGATTCTTGTGGATATAATAGGGTTAGTGGGAGCGCACTAACAGTGGATGTCCTATAAAATAATGATAATACATCATTTCTTGTAAATGTATTCCCATAAAAACAATCAGTGAAAGCTTGGCTTTCATGAGAAAATTCTCCGAGGAATCGTACGTTGAAAAATGAACGCGACCTGGTGTTTCATACGTTTGAGCATATGAAGTCACAAACAGGCCAATCCAAGTGATGGTCACTGGATTGATGTTAAGAACATCCGTTAGTATCTTAGAGAACTAAGAATGCTGTCTTAATCTGTGGAGAAGGAGAACTTGAAGTGACTGGGATCACTACTGCAAGTTTCCTAAACCGATAAAACGACTATAAGTCGCAAACGGTACTACAAGTTTGAATAACGAAATAGTGAGCTGGAAATCTTCCAAGCAAGATACTATTACCGTATAAACAACAAATGCGGGTTATTGCTGCAGCTGAGGCAGCAATAAAAGCCTTTTGGGTCGATGATAAGTCTAATTAGATTAGCTATGGTTCTGTTAGCAGCTGAGCTAGGCGTCAACACAAGCTAAAGAATTAATGGTCTCATCAACGATCCAGATACATACTTCGATATTCATCTTATTCGTTCAGATCATACATCGTGGCGATGTGATGATCGAATAAATCACATCAGATGATAATCATGAAAATCCGCTGACGAAAGCATTTCTCAGCAAATTGAGCCAACCGTACATAGTTCGGGTGTTAGACACTCGAGTGACTGGCTATAGGCCAAGTGGGAGATTGTTGGACAATTATGACCCATAGCGTCACTATTTGTACAGATCATGGTGTTGTTGTACAAATTAACTATGTGACAAATGAGATTGCTCTCTTATCTTTTGTGATTAGATCACCTAGATATATAAATGATAGGAGCTCCTTATGATTTGTTCCTGGATTGAGAATGATATGAGACAGTATCAGTCCACGAAGGATAAATCATTAAATATCCCTAGTCAGAGCATTATCGAGACTGGACATCGATAAATGCGTAAAAGACTAGTATTACACTTGTGCGCGTTGTAAGGGCACAAACGACATAGTTCTCATATATTTGGGTATAGGATACTCATGCAAGTGTAATAGGAGGTTGTGTTTTTACCGATGGTACGGGAAACAGCTTCGCTCTGGATAGACCCCCTCGGAATTCCATTGGTAGTATGACTATGTGTCTATGGAAATCCGAAATCAGGGTAGTTGTATTTGGTCTTAACCTGAGACTTGCAACGGCTAATACTTGCGACAATCAATATACTTGGTTGTTTGTCGTCCAGGGCTTTAACCGTTTCCTGTGTACGCCTGTCTGGTATATCAGAATCGTAGTGTGTTGGGTGTGATGTCAAGACAGAAGTATCACTCCAGTCATAGTGGAGATTATGGTCACGTAGGATACGAGACTGGTTCTCTTAAATGCTGCAACTATCGGATAAATGACAAGGTCAGGTTTATCCGATTATAGAGACTAGTTACCAGACATCCGACATGCTTCGTTGGGGCAGACGCAATTCCAGCCCCAGGCCTAGCACGTGATCATCCGATACTGGATCGACATACACAATACTATGTATACTACGCCGATATAGATCGTTTATTCCTGTAAGCATGTTTCTGGAGAATTGGGTAGGCATGGCGCTTTGCTAGAAGCCAACCTTGTCTTGTAAATCGGTATAAATGTAGTACGAGGTACTCACGTGTTCGGATAGTCCGACGACCGTATTTAATGCCAACATATCCTGGGATCTCATGGGTCGCTTCCCGAAGATTCACCGATGACGTATGACTCGCACTTTATTAATATGGGATTAATTAGATGAGAGAGAAAATTAATCTGGGATTAATTGCAGAGATATTTTATCTGGGATAAAATATCATTTAAAGAGAGATAACGATTAATTTGGAATTAATCGATTAATTAATATATTCGATATATTAAACGAAATTGGATTTCGACGCGGAATTAAAATTAGATTTTAATTCGGGCGAACGAATTAATTTAGAATTAATTCGTTAGCGACGTGAATAGTGATTTCGCTAGGCATAATCATTTAATTACGTCGCAACGAAAATTTGTTTATTTGGAATTAGCAAACCCGAGCCTGGGATTATTTGCGAGCGCATTCGCATTTCGAATTCGAGTACGGCACGTAAGTCAAATCAAGCGTCAATCATTAGTCACATCTAACGTCAAATCACATGTCACTTGAGTGATGTGACATGGACAACTTGATTGACTTGATGTAAGTTGATGGGAGTGGTTGAAGCCTTTGATGACTTGACTTTTGATAGCAAAAATTTGGTATTTGATTTTAGAATATCTATTACCATTTTTTTGTAACATTTAAAATCTCTCTCTCTCCTTTACACTTCTTTCTCTCTCTCTCTCGGCATATTGGCTATTTTCTTTCCTCTTCACTGGTTCAAAACCGTGAGTGATGGAGAAGGAATAGACTTGATTTTGTTGCAAAATCTTGGTGCTAGCACACTCCGGAGTCGTCCGTAGGTGATAGGGAAACCCACCCGTGTGCCGAATATGGAGGGCAAAAATTCCTCACTGCCGAATGCAAAAGGGAGGGGCATAAATTTTTTTGTTTTTCGTAGCATCCAATCCGTTCGATGTGAGTATGATTCCGCCATTCTCCTTGGTTGTATTCACTTGTTTTCATTGCTGATAATGATCCTTGGACCTTAGAGAATTCCAACAAATACTACGTATACTACGCCTGATATAGATCTTATATTCCTATAAGGATATTTCTGGAGAATTGGGTAGGCATGGCGCTTTGCTAGAAGCAACCTTGTCTTGTAAATCAGTATAAACGTAGTACTAGGTACTTACGTGTTCGGATAGTCTGACGATCGAATTTACTGCCAACATATCCGGGATCTCATGGTCGCTTCCCGAAGATTCACCGATGACGTATGACTCACACACTTTATTAATTTGGGATTAATAATTAAAGAGAGAGAACGATTAATTTTGAATTAATTGATAAATTAATATATTCGATATATAACGAAATTTGATTTCGACGCGGAATTAAAATTAGATTTTAATTCGGGCGAACAAATTAATTTAGAATTAATTCGTTAGCGACGTGAATAGTAATTATGCTTGGCATGATTATTTAATTAAATTAGATTTAATTACGACGCAATTGAAAATTCATTAATTTGGAATTAGCGAACCCGAACCCGCGAGTGTTTGCGAGCGCATTTACATTTCGAATTCGAGTGCGACAGATAATCACATCAAGTGTCAAATCATTAGTCACATCAAGCGTCAAATCACATGTCACTTTGAGTGATGTGACAACTTGATTGATTGAGTGATGTGAGTTGATGTAGTTGTTGGATTTGTTGGAAAGCTTTATGTTTGAATTTTGGAAAGCAAATATATTGCTAAATTGATTTGGAAATTGATTTAGTATATATGATACACTTTCTCCTCACCAACCAATCCAACACACAACACCATTCTCTCTTTTTCTCTTCTCATTGTTGGACAATTATGACCCATAGCGACACTATTTGTACAGATCACGGTGTTGTTGTACAAATTAACTATGTGACAAAGGGATTGGCACTCTTATCATTTGTGATTAGATCACCTAGATATAGTAATGTTTAGGAGATCCCTGTGATTTGTTCCTGGATTGAGAATGATATGAGACAGTTCAATCCACGAAGGATAAATATTAAATATCCCTAGTCAGAGCATTATCGAGATTGGACATCATGAATGCGTAAAAGACTAGTATTACACTTGTGCGCGTTGTGAGGGCACAACGGCATAGTTCTCATATATTTGGGTATAGGATACTCATGCAAGTGTAATAGGAGGTTGTGTTTTACCGATGGTACGGGAGACAGCTTCGCTCTGGATAAGACCCCCTCAGAATTCCATTGGTAGTATGACTATGTGTCTATGGAAGTCCGAAATCAGGGTAGGTGTATTTGGTCTTAACCTGAGACTTGCACCGCTAATGTTGGACAATTATGACCCATAGCGTCACTATTTGTACAGATCATGGTGTTGTTGTACAAATTAACTATGTACAAAGAGATTGCACTCTTATCATTTGTGATTAGATCACCAAGATGTATAAATGATAGGAGGTCCATATGATTAGTTCCTGGATTGAGATGATATGAGACTATCATCCCCGAAGGATTAATCATTAAATATCCCTAGTCGTAGTATTATCGAGACTGGACATCGATAATGTGGAATAGACTAGTATTCACTTGTGCGTGTTATGTGAGATCATAACGGCATAGTTATCATATATTTGGGTATAGGATACTCATACAAGTGTAATAGGAGGTTGTGTTTTACCGATGGTACGGAAAATAGCTTCGCTATGGATAGACCCATCGGAATTCCATTGGTAGTATGACTATGTGTCTATGGAAGTCCGAAATCAGGGTAGGTGTATTTGGTCTTAACCTGAGACTTATCGTTAATACTTGCGACAATCAGTATGCTTTAGTTTTGGTCGTCCAGGGCTTTAACAGGTTCTGTGTACGCCTCTGCTGGGTATATCGAGAATCGTAGTGTATTGGGTGTGATGTCAAGACGGAAGTATCACTCTAGTCATAGTGGAGATGATGTCACATAGGATACGGTACTAGTGCTCTTAAGTACTGCAGTCATCGGGATATTATGACTAGGTCATGTATGTCCGATTATAGAGACTAGTTACCAGACATCCGACATGTTCTTCGTACGGGGCAGACACATTCCTGCCCTAGGCCTAGCACGTGACAATTCGATACTGGATCGCAATACGCAATACTACGTATACTACACCTGACATAGATAAAATATTCCAGTAAGAATATTTCTGGAGAATTGGGTAGGCACGGTGCTTTGCTAGAAGCCAACCATGTCTTGTAAATCGGTAAGCACGTGGTACGAGGTACGCACGTATTCGGATAATCCGATGATCGTATTTTACTGCCACATATCCAGGGATCTCTTGGGTCGCTTCCCAAAGATTCACCGATGACAGTTGATTTAATTAAGAGAGAGAATTAATCTGGGATTAATTAAGATGGAGAAAATTAATCTGGGATTAATTGAGGTATTATTTAATCTGGGATTAAATGTGTTCGGAAGAGAGAGAACGCGATTAATTTGGAATTAATCGGTAAAATAAATTTAATAGTTAAAATTAATATATCGGATATATTAATATAAATTGGATTTCATTACGAAATTAAAGTTGGACTTTAATGCGAACGAGTGAATTAATTTAGAATTAATTCGTAAAACGACGTTCGTAATATATTTACGAGGCATCGTTATTTAATTAAATTAGATTTAATTATTTAACGATGAAAGTTCGTTTAATCGGATTAAATGGATCCGAGCCGCGGTAAATGTTCGTAGAGACATTTTGAATTTTGAATTCAAGATGTGGGGCCCACTTCACACATGTCACACAGTGAAGTGGTGGTTGGAAAGTGGTTGGCATTTGCCAAAACCATTTACTTTCCAACTACTTGGTTTAAGTGAAACCAAAACCCCAACTACATGGTTTTGGTGAAAATGGTAAAAACCCTTTAACAAAACCCTAGCTCTCTCTCTTCACATTTGGATATACAACACTTGGAACAAAATGGAAACCCTAATACACAAAATGGGCGTGAGCTTCATCAAGCAAATGGGCGTGAACTATGGCCTCCCTCTCTTTGATTTTGTGGCAAAATCAACAAAGCTAGCACTTGGAGAAATCAACAAAGGTGATAGGGAAACAACTTCAAAAGCTTGGAATCAACAAAGGAATGATCTTGGAGATCTTCAACTCAAAGCTTGGAATCAACAAGGAAGCATCTTGGATCTGGATTCTCTCTTCTCAAAATTTTAAAGCTCAAATCCATTCAATGTAAGTAATCCGCAACTTATTTTGAATTTATGAACATGTTTTCATGCTTATTAGATCCTTGGCATGTTCTAGGAACACTAACAGCTAATACTTGCGACAATCAATATACTTTGGTTGCGGTCGTCCAGGGCTTTAACCGGTTCTATGTACGCCAATACTGGGTATATTGAGAATTGTAGTGTGTTGGGTGTGATGTCAAGACGGAAGTGTCACTCCAGTCATATGGAGTTGATGATCGCGCAGGGATACAGAACGGGTTCTCTATATAAGGTTGCAACCATCGGGATAATATGACTTGGTCATGATTATCCGATATTAAAGAGACTAGTTGCTCGTTATCCGATATATGCTTCGTACGGGGCAGACACTGTACCAGCCCCAGGCCTTGCATGTGATCATCTGATACTGGACAGAAATACGCAATATTACGTATACTACGCCTGATATAAATCCTTTATTCCTGTAAGGATATTTTCGGAGAATTGGGTAGGCATGGCGCTTTGCTAGAGGCCAACCTTGTCTTGTAAATCGGTATAAATATAGTACGAGGTACTTACGTGTTCGGATAGTCCGACGACCGAATTTACTGCCAACATATCCGGGATTCTCATGGGTCGCTCCCAAAGATTCACCGATGACGTATGACTCGCACTTTTAATTAATCTGGGATTAATAGATGAGAAGAGAAAATTAATCTGGGATTAATTGTGGAGATATTTTATCTGGGATAAAATATCATTTAAAGAGAGATAACGATTAATTTGGAATTAATCGGAAAATTAATTATTTGATATATTAAACGAAATTAGATTTCGACGCGGAATTAAAATTAGATTTTATTTCGGGCGAACAAATTAATTTAGAATTAATTCGTTAGCGACGTGAATAGTGATTTCGCTAGGCGTAATCATTTAATTTCGTCGCAACGAAAAATTCGTTAATTTGGAATTAGCGAACCTGAGCCCGAGATTATTTGTGAGCGCATTCGCATTTCGAATTCGAGTGCGGCACGCAAGTCAAATCAAGCGTCAAATCGCTAGTCGCATCAAGCGTCAAATCATTAGTCACTTTGAGTGATGTGACAACTTGTCACTTGATTTGATTGATTGATGGATTGATTGATTGATGTTGGCGGTTGGAATTAATTGCCTTGACCTTTTTGGAAAAAGCAAAATCATTAATTAATTTTGGAAATTAGATTTGTGTATTAGATACACAAAATCCCTCAACCAAATCGATCTCTCTCTTTTCATTTTTGGAGCCAAAAACTCTTCTCTCTTCTTCCTCTCATCTCTCACGCCCCTCTTGGGCATTTTCTG
Organism: Zanthoxylum bungeanum; assembly: GCA_019454045.1. Taxonomy (NCBI): domain Eukaryota; kingdom Viridiplantae; phylum Streptophyta; class Magnoliopsida; order Sapindales; family Rutaceae; genus Zanthoxylum; species Zanthoxylum bungeanum. Next base: position 237,292 of record SKCR01006935.1, on the reverse strand, counting down.
GTTTCATTTTTCTGCTAGGCAGAACCGAAATTAGAAGGGAAGCAAGTGTGATTTTGTGGCAAAATCGAGAGTGCTAGCACACTCTGGGATCATGCGAAGGTGATAAGGAAGTCCACCCATGAGCCGGGAACCATTCGACGAAGCTTGAAGCTTGACGAAGGAGCTCAAAAGGCCGCAACTCAGTGGACTGTCACAGCAACTCACTGCCGAAGAAAAGAGGGCAAAATTTCATTTTTGTTGCCTCTGCGTCGCTCAACCGATCGTTGTGAGTATTCCGCGACTTCCTCGATTGTTCACACATGTTCATGCTTGATTTATGATCCTTAGGACCCTTAGAATCTCCAACAATGGTATCAAGAGCTTGGTTAAAAGCATAAAATTATTCAGGGCTTAAAATTGGGTAAACTTGATTTTGAGAATGATTAATGAAATTGGATGATTTAGAATGCTTAAAGTATGTTTAATTGATGATTGATTGGATCAATTTGTTGAAATTATGTTTGGAACAAATTTCCCCAATATTTTGGTCATGGCCGAATATAATGCCCTATAATGATCTTGGTGATTTTTGAATTTTGATTCATTGGATGAGTTAGAATCATTCGGGAATGTGATTTAATGTCGATTGTGGAATTAATTGGATTGAAACCGAATCAGACAAAAAGTCAACGCCTTAAGAAATTAATTAAAAGCCCATTGGACTTTAATTAAATTGACGTTGGACGTTAATCGGGCTTTGAGACCCGTAACGATTAAATTTAGAATTTAAATCGTAAAAGGTTTATTAATAAAGTGTAATATTTAATTTGAAATTAAATAGTGAATTAGAATTGAATGCATATTAAATTGGATTTAATGATGTAATTTAATTTAATTCGAGAATTCATACTTTGAGTACTTATTCGCAAAACGAGTTTGACTCGCGCAAAATCAAATCGTTGTTTGAACATTGGATGATCACTAATTATCAGATTAATTAATTTGATTAGATTGATTGATAACATGCTTGTGTGAATACATGGTTGCGATGCATGAATATGTATATCGGATGGATATTAGATGGGTGGGGCAATTTTAGAAATTGTTGTAATAAATTTGATTTATTAAATTGGACCTGCGTGGTCCAGCCTTATCACTCTTTATTCTTTGTATTCTCTTCTCACCTATTCCCCTCAATGTAAATGAGGTTTCTTTAGAAGTGTAGTGTAACAGGTAGAAGTAATACATGTGCTAGCGGGACGAGAGAAAGGGAAAGATTTGATCTAGGATCAATGTGTAAAGTATCCATCCGCATATCATTATTATTTTTCATATGCGCTTTATTATGTGTTTAGAATGCATGTTTAAGGGGTGATGATGATGAGACCTTAACAAAGATAATAAATTGGTTGCCAATTTGCACTCGAAAAACCCTCGCAAAATATTAAGCGTCTTTCATTCCATTGAGTGATTCTCACTCAAGATCCGAGGCTGGCATTGGCTTGTTGGCCAAAGTCAAGGCCTTTGTCGTCGTCGAGGAGTGTTTGAATCACGAGAGCTTTGTTACATGTCAGTGTCTTGTCCAAGTTGTGGTTTGTTGGCCAAAGTCAAGACCACTTCTTGTCCATCGACATTGATTACGAAGCTTTCCATGGTCAATGGGTCGCGCTTAACTAGGATCACTAAGTTTGTTGTGCCAAAGCCAAGGCTTAGTTGGTTCAGAGGAAAAAAGTTAGGTAATACATTGGATGTATTGGCATTTATAAGATATATGTTTCGGACTTGGATGTCCCCCTACCGGATCTAGGAATTGGATTGCATCCAATCGATCTTAGAGATCTACCTAGTTAATTATCATACAATTTGTTGGCCAAAGTCAAGATTGTGTGATATTTAACGGGATCCTAGCCCACTAGGAAACGCGGTTTCCCGAGTACTCGACAGAGGGTTAGAGGCTCGCCGAAAAATAGTGGGAGGCAATAATTGAATTTGCAATACTCGTTTAATTACTTGCCATACGTGCTCAAAACAAATATCATTCGTCAAATAAATTAAATGTTAGTTGAACTAATATTTAAATTGTTGTTTTAATAAATAGTTGGACTATATTCAAACTATTCATTTATAGTTGATTTTATAATTGGATTATAGTAATCAGTATAATTGATTTTCATCTATTAAATTATATTTGATTAAATAGTTGAACTATTGTAATCATTATAATAAATAGTACCTAAATCGTTGATTAAATAGTTGGACTATTAAAATCAAGATAAAATTGAAAGATTGACATTTAAAGCATAATCCTGAGGAAAATGTATTTAAATGGTTTAATTTTCAAATTGGGAATAAATTTCAGGATGATCCTGGAAAAATTAATAAGTTACTTTATTTGATAAAATAACATATTATGCCTAAGCCTGGAGTTAAGCAAATAGTCGAGCATAATCTTTGGAAGATTTATGTGATGATAACTTAAGTGTTTAATCCATTAAGCTTTTCGCAGTAAACTCCTTAATTTCTGAATCAGAACTAAGGATTAGATCCTTAAAGTATGATAAGGAAATTGAAGGATCTTCATAAATCTATACTTAGATTTTAGAGGTACTAATATTGCAATAGTAAACTCTTGGAGAGTTAATGACTATTCTCAAGGAGACAAAGTCAAACTTTGCAATTAGGCAAGTAGCGCAAGGCGCACCTTACTTCGATATTCCAGAAACCCGAGCCTTGGCCAAAGGCTACTGGAATGTGAAAATGGGCAAAGGCAAAATCATTATAATCTTCTAGGAAGATAAATGACATATCCCAAAATGTCTGCTTAATTATGGCAAACGGGATCGCGGAAGCGTGACTGCCGTTTAGACAAAGCAGACATGAAGGAATTGAAGAACGAGCAAGGCTCTGACTTCAAATATGTTTGTCATAAATATATTCACTACTAGTATTAAAATTAGATTTTAAATACTTAGTGTGGTATATAAATATATTGATGTTCAGAATCTGCTTTGAGCAGGATACTGACTTCAATTGAGATTTATCTGAGAATTGTAAACGGGACGAAAGTCGCTGTTTTAATCATAGACACCTAAGTTTAGGAATTACCATCGGGTATGTACCTAAATTGGAAAACTGTTATAATGTAACTAGTATGACTAGATACATTATCTCTATATCAGTGTTTAACCCGCTGCGGGTGAACCTTTATATTCTTGAACACTAAAATGTTTTATTATATAAAGATGATATTGAGATAAACACATAAGATGTGAATAACTGAATTTATATTTTGAATATAAATAAAATCTCAAACACATAACATGACAAACAATAGCTCAAAACTGATTTGATCAGATGAAACTTTATTGTGGCATTGATGTCTGGGACACAATAAAACATGAATCGTATATCTACATTTTTGAAGAGTGGATACTAGGACTGATTTGATCCCATTCAAATAAAGTCTATGAATCTAGTTTATTGGGGAAAGTGCCTAAAACACATTTACTTGGTAAAAGTGTAAATGTCGCTGATCTGTTAGCCCTAGTTCATAGTGAAGCAAGTGGGCCCATGTCTAGCTAGGCTAGATGTGGATATGAATATTTCGTGACCTTACGGATCTGGCATCGCGTTATGGTTATGTGTTCTTTTGAAGAACACAAATCGGAAACTTTTACAGTTTCGACACGAAATAGACAACAGATCGGCTAAAGTATTAAATTGTCACGGTAAGACCGTAATGGAAAATACTTAAGCAATACGTTTCTTACATACTTGAAAGAGTATAGTATTCTTTCAATGAGGACTCCTCCCAGAACACGTCAGTTTGACGGTGTGTCCGAACGGAGTAATAGAATTTTATTGGACATGATAAGGTTAATCATGACTCGCTCTGAGCTACCATTTCCTTCAACGGATACGCATAAACAGTGCAATAACTTATTTTGAATAAAGTTCCATAATATCTGTTAGACATATTTCATATTAGATATGAACTGGAAAGAAACCGGGTTTCACATTCCTGTATATTTGGGTATGCTAGGCATACGTTTGGATGATACCAAACTAAAACCCAAATTGGATAAATGCCAAATGTAGGTTATCCTAGGGATACCGTAAGTATAGTACTTATACAACTCACAAGAGAACAATTAGATTGTTACTCGCCATGTGGTTTTCCTAAGAGAAATACCGATATGCAGTGGTAAGTGGGAGGATAGTAAAACTCGATGAAAATCGAAGTAATACTATTCCAGGCATCGATTCCTAATGGAACATAAATAGTTCATCAAACATGAAACTACTACCATTAATCTTCGAATACACAAGAACCGCGTAAGTCGGAGAGCGTCAGAAAACAACCTAGGGTATGGGTTTCTGATCTTACCTCATAAAGATGTCTATCTTATTGAGGTATACCAACTGACTACGTATGAGGAAGTGATACAAGGTATCGACTCCCTATTATGACAAAGTGTCATAAGTCCGAAATGGATTCCATGTATATCAACAAGTTTGGATACTAGTTGATGTACCGCAAGGCATTGTGCCTATTGGTACTATAAGTCTTTGAGGAAGACGTACATGGAAGGCAACAAACCAACGTATAAAGCTAGACTTTTAGCGGAAAGGTATTTGATTACGATTCAACCTTTTACCTGTTGCCACGGTAAATCCATTTGGATAATGCTTGCTAATGCTGCATGTTTCATGTATGAAATATGTCAGCATAACGGGAAAATTACTTTCCTGAAAAGGAAACCTTTTGGAGGATGTTTACAACATCCTGTCGATTTTATCGTACCATAACAAGCAAACAAGGTTTGCAAGTTATTCGATCCATGTTTGGATTGAAGCAAGCATTGAGTTCTTGGAATTATCGTTTTGAGGTAATCATAATGGTTTATGATTTATTTCAAAACGAAATGATTCTTGTGTATATAAGAGGGTTAGTGGGAGCGCACTGACAGTGGCTGTCCAATAAAATAATGATAATATACGTCATTTCTTGGAAATGATATTCCCATAATAAACAATCGGTGAAAGCCTGGCTTTCGATAAAACTCTCCGATAAATCGTACATTGAAAAATGTACGCGACCTGATGTCTCATAGGCTTTGAGCATATGGATTCACAAACAGGCCAATCCGAGTGATAGTCACTGGATTGAAGTTAAGAACATCCGTTAGTATCTTTGAGAACTAAGGATGATGTCTTAGTCTATAGAGAAGGAGAACTTGAAGTGACTGGGATCACTGTAGCAAGTTTTCTAACCGATAAAGATGCCTATAAGTCGCAAACGGTACTATACAATTTCAATAACGGTACAGTGAGCTGGAAATCTTCCAAGCAAGATACTGTTATCGAATAAACAACAAATGCGGGTTATTGCTGCAGCTGAAGCGGCAATATAAGCCTTCTGGGTCGATAATAAATCCTAATTGGATTAGGAATAATTCTGTTAGCAGCTGAGCTAGGCTTGAGCATAGGCTAAAGAATTAACGGTCTCATCAACGATCCAGATATATAATTTGATATTCATCTGATTCGTTCGGATCATACATCGTGACGATGTGATGATCGAATAAATCGCATCAGACGATATTCATGTAAATCCGCTGACGAAAGTCTTTCATCAGCAGTTTGAGCCAACCGTACATAGTTCGGATGTAAGACACTCGAGTGACTAGCTATAGGCCAAGTGGGAGATTTTTGGACAATTATGACCCATAGCGTCACTATTTGTACAGATCACGGTGTTGTTGTACAAATTAACTATGTGACAAAGGAGATTGCACCCTTATAACCTAGATATATAAATGATAGGAGGTCCCTGTGATTTGTTCCTGATTGAGAATGATATGAGACAGTATCAATCCACGAATGATAAATCATTAAATATCCCTAGTCAGAGCATTATCGAGATTGGACATCGATGAATGCGTAAAAGACTAGTATTACACTTGTGCGCGTTGTGAGGGCACAACGACATAGTTCTCATATTTAGGTATAGGATACTCATGCAAGTGTAATATGAGGTTGTGTTTTACCGATGGTACGGGAGACAGCTTCGCTCTGGATAAGACCCCTTCGGAATTCCATTGGTAGTATGACTATGTGTCTATGGAAGTCTGAAATCAGGGTAGGTGTATTTGGTTTAACCTGAGACTTGCACCGCTAATACTTGCGACAATCAATATACTTTGGTTGCGGTCATCCAGGGCTTTAACCGGTTCTGTGTACGCCAATACTGGGTATATTGAGAATTGTAGTGTGTTGGGTGTGATGTCAAGACGGAAGTGTCACTCCAGTCATATGGAGTTGATGATCGCGCAAGGATACAGAACTGGTTCTCTATATAAGGTTGCAACCGTCGGGATAATATGACTTGGTCATAATTATCCGATATTAAAGAGACTAGTTGCTCGTTATCCGATATATGCTTCGTACGGGGCAGACACTGTACCAGCCCCAGGCCTTGCATGTGATCATCTGATACTGGACAGAAATACGCAATACTACGTATACTACGCCTGATACAAATCCTTTATTCCTGTAAGGATATTTTCGGAGAATTGGGTAGGCATGGCACTTTGCTAGAGGCCAACCTTGTCTTGTAAATCGGTATAAACGTAGTACGAGGTACTTACGTGTTCGGATAGTCCGACAACCGAATTTACTGCCAACATATCCGGGGATCTCATGGGTCGCTTCCCAAAGATTCACCGATGACGTATGACTCGCACTTTTAATTAATCTGGGACTAATAAGATGAGAGAGAAAATTAATCTGGGATTAATTGCGGAGATATTTTATCTGGGATAAAATATCATTTAAAGAGAGATAACGATTAATTTGGAATTAATCGGCAAATTAATATATTTGATATATTAAACGAAATTAGATTTCGACGCGGAATTAAAATTAGATTTTAATTCGGGCGAACAAATTAATTTAGAATTAATTCGTTAGCGACGTGAATAGTGATTTCGCTAGGCGTAATCATTTAATTACGTCGCAACGAAAAATTCATTAATTTGGAATTAGCAAACCCGAGCCCGAGATTATTTGTGAGCGCATTCACATTTCGAATTCGAGTGCGGCACACAAGTCCAATCAAACGTCAAATCGTTAGTCGCATCAAGCGTCAAATCATTAGTCACTTTGAGTGATGTGACAACTTGTCACTTGATTTGATTGATTGATGGATTGATTGATTGATGTTGGCAGTTGGAATTAATTGCCTTGACCTTTTTGGAAAAAGAAAAATCAATTAATTAATTTTGGAAATTAGATTTATGTATTAGATACATAAAATCCCTCAACCAAATCGATCTCTCTCTTTTCATTTTTGGAGCCAAAAACTCTTCTCTCTTCTTCCTCTCATCTCTCACGCCCCTCTTGGGCATTTTCTGGTTTCATTTTTCTGCTGGGCAGAACCGAAATTAGAAGGGAAGCAAGTGTGATTTTGTGGCAAAATCGAGAGTGCTAACACACTCCGGGATCATGCGAAGGTGATAGGGAAGTACACCTATGAGCCGGGAACCATTCGACGAAGCTTGGAGCTTGATGAAGGAGCTCAAAAAGGCCGCAACTCAGTGGACTATCACAGCAGCTCACTGCCGAAGAACAGAGGGCAGAATTTCGTTTTTGTTGCCTCCGCGTCGCTCAACCGATCATTGTGAGTATTTCGCGACTTCCTCAATTGTATTCACACATGTTCATGCTTGATTTATGATCCTTGGGACCCTTAGAATCTCCAACACTCATCTCACACCCAAAGTGGGCAGTCCACTGCCTTCTTCTCTGCTCAAAACCGTGACAGTGAAGGAGAAACCAGTGAGAATTTTGTGGCAAAATACAAGAGAGCTAGCACTCAAATGGTATTGAGAAGGTGATAGGGAAACCCACCCGTGTGCAGGGAATCGAATCACAAAGCTTGGAGCTTGATGAAGATGATCAATGGCCGAATTTGAGGATGACAGAAACTGCCACTGCCGTGACTTGGAGGAGGGCAGAATTTGATTTTGTTGTCTACCGCGTCGCTCAACCGATCGATGTAAGTATTCTGCAACTTCATCGTATGCATTCACATGTATTTTCAATGCTTGAAATGATCTTGGGATGCTTAGAATATTCCAACACTGAAGCCGCTATAAATTACACCTCAGTGTTGGAATCAGCTGTTGAGCTTTGCTTTGAACAACCCCAACTAATTGCACCACCGTTAAGGGTAAATATGTATCATGATGTAGATTTTCTATCATATGGATCTCCCTGGAAGTCGGAGTCTGTATAAACCTTAACTTGTAGCTCATCTTCTCCATATATCAGAAACTTATCCTTGGTGCCTTTAAGATATTTTAGGATATGTTTCACGACTGTCCAATGATCATTACCTGGATCAGATTAATATCGGCTGGTCACACTGACGCTGAAACTGATGTCAGGTCTAGTACATAACATATCATACATTATACTTCCAATACAAGAAGCATATGGCAAGTTAGACATCCTAACTCTCTCTTCCTCAGTTTGAGGTGCCTTTTTCTTCGAAAGATGTATGCCGTATCGGAAAGGTACATTTGCTGTCTTACAGTTGGTAAAACTGTACCTTTCTAACATCTTGTCTATGTACGTCGATTGTGACAACCCTATACCTAGTATATAGGAAGCTTCACCAATATCTTTCATGGAGAAGTTCTTGCAAAGGTAGGCTTTCACACTTTGCATCATCCCTATATCATTTCCTATGATAAGAATGTCATCTACATACAAGACTAGGAAAACTATCATGCTCCCACTAACTTTCTTATAAACACATGGTTCTTCCTCATTTTTTATGAATCCAGATAATCTAATTATCTCATCAAAACGACGATTCCAGCTTCGGGATGCCTGTTTAAGTCCATAAATAGACTTTTGGAGCTTACAAACCAAGTTTGAAGTCTCACTGGGTACGAAACCCTCTGGTTGTTCCATATAGATATCCTCTTCAAGGAATCCATTTAGGAAAGCGGTTTTCACATCCATCTGTCATATCTCATAGTCGTGATATGCAGCAATGGCTAAAAGAATCCTAATGGATTTTAGCATGGCTACTGGTGAAAAAGTTTCCTCATAGTCAATCCTAGGACGTTGAGTGTAACCTTTCGCTACCAGTCAGGCCTTAAAGGTTTCCACATTTCCATCGGGCCCTCGTTTCCTTTTGTAAACCCATTTACAGCCAATAGGTTAAACTCCATCAGGAAGTTCAACTAAGTCCCAGACTTGATTGGCATGCATTGAATCCATTTCGGATTTCATGGCTTCCTGCCATTTTCCCAAATCGATATCCAATATCGCTTCCTTTTACGTAGTCAGATCTGTTTCCTCCAAGAGGATAACATCAAGGCTCACATCAGATGTTAAAAATAGTCTCTCAGGAGGCCTTGATATTCTATTCGACTTACGTAGAACCTGTGTTGTAGATCCTTCACCTAGTTGGATCTCAGGTTCCTTAATGTTGGGATCAAACTCTTCAAGTTTAATCTCTCTACAATTCCCACTTTCTCTCAAAAATTTCTTTTCAAGAAAAGTTACAAAGCGAACAACAAATACATTTCGTTGTTCGGAATCGTAGAATTGATATCCCATGGAATTATCAGGATATCCAACGAACCTACATTTATACCCTCTGGGTGCTAAATTATCCCGTTGCGCAATTCTAACGTATGCAGGACAACCCCAAATCTTTAAATGCTTAAGACTTGGATTTCTACCGAACCATATCTGATAGGGGGTCATAGAAACAGCTTTCGATTGAACCCTATTAAGTATGTAGGCAGCAGTTTGTAAAGCGTAACCCCAAAGGTAATAAGGAAGATCTGTATAGCTCATCATGGATCGCACCATATCCAATAAAGTACGATTTCTACGCTCAGACACTCCATTGTGTTGAGGTGTTCCTAGTGGGCTATATTGGGAGAGAATTCCATTCTCCCTTAAATAATTTCTGAATTCTTCACTCATGTATTCACCGCCTCGATCTGATCTAAGGCACTTGATGAATTTACTGGTTTGTTTTTCTACTTCGTTTCAAAATATTTTGAACTTGTCAAATATTTCTGACTTATGTTTCATCAGATAGACATATTCATATCTAGACTTGTCATCTGTGAAAGTCACAAAGTATGTGCAACCATCATGAGCGGCATGATTTAATGGACCATACACATCGTTGTGTATTAGTTCCAGTAAATCTCCAGAACGGTGTCCAACACCTTGAAATGGGGCCTTTGTCATCTTTCCTTGGATACATGACTCACAAATCGAATAAGGATCTAAGGTAAGATTTTCAATCAAACCATCTTTTACCAGTTTGGATAGTTCAGACTTCCTACTTGTATTTTCAATCAAACCATCATATGCCATAATTCAGTATTATTTAGTTCAGACTTCCTACTTGTATTTTTCTCTATATTAAAGACATCTCTATATTTTTCCAAAACATAGTGACCGTTTGATAAAGAACATTCACATTTCAATAAATTTTTTTTATCATACAAACATAAAGTTTCATCCTTAATGTTTATTTTATATCCCTCTTTATCTAATATATGCAGTGATATTATTTGTCTGATAAGTGAGAGAACATAATAACAGTCATGCAAATCTAATTTACATCTATTTGGAAGATCTAGAACAACAGTTCATATGGCCTCGACATCCAATGTCTCGCCATTGCCAACTCTAAGCTGGATCTCCCCTTTATTCATCCTTCATTTAACCCTCATTTCCTGTAGGGAATTACAAATATGAGTGGGACTACCAATGTCTAACACTCATCCACTATTTGCATTTAAGGCTAATGAGATGTCAATAATTGGAAAAATATAAAACTTACCTGAGGGTCCTGCTTTAAGCTCTGGACAGTCCTTCTTCCAGTGTCCAGACTTCTTGCATTATAGACATTGATCACGAGCTACTTTCGGTTTTGTGCCTTTGCGCTTCTTGGAGTTTTTCTTTGATATATTCTTCTTCCCCATCTTAATTTTCTTTGACTTCCCAGAAGTCTTTGAAGAGCCAACTCCACCATGGAGATACAATGTGGGGTTGCCTTTCTTCAAATCTTGTTCCGCCGTGCGTAGCATGTTATGAAGTTCTTCGTATGTGGCTTGCATCGAATGCATATGGAAATTCAATACAAAACCAGCATAAGAACCAGGCAAAAAAGACAGAATCAAATTACAGCCTAGCCTTTCATCAAACACAATGCCCTGTCGTTCAAGATATCAAATTTGGTCAATCATGTTCAAAACATGAGTGCTGACAGCTCCTCCCTCCTTGAGTTCAACACGAAACAATTCCTTAGACCTTCGATAAAGTTCTATCTTTTGATTTACGTCGAACAACTCCTTGAGTGTTCGCATAATGCTCCAAGCATCTGGTACTTCAATGTACTGTCTCAACAAATCATGAACCATCGATCCTAAGATGTAGCATTTCACATTTAGGTTATCATCCTTCCATCTATCAAAAGTTTCTCGCTCTTCTGGAGTGGAGTTAGGATCGATATCAACAGGTAGTGGATTGATCGTGACATAAGTCAACTTTTCATACTCCAAGACAAGACGTATGTTCATTTCCCATTCGAAATAGTTCTCGGCTCCTTTTAGCTTATTGGAATCCAAAAGTTTCATCAAAGGATTATCGGCAGCCATCTACAAGACAATATTTTTGAGTAGTAGCATAACAATTTTCATTTCAAAAGTGATAACACTAATTGATTATGGAATTTTAAATCTATCAGTGCTCTCCCACTACTTTACGTAATTTCGTAATCTCCCTTAACGGAAAACTAGAAATTTGATTATCAAAATTTCATAGCGGGAGGTGGATCCCATGACATTTACTCCAGCCTCACACTAATGACGATATTGGCCTTTGTAAACTAATTAGGTAGACCTTCAAGCTCAATCACTTCATGTGACTCCTGGTTTGGTCCTGAACCGTTTCTTATCCTCACACTAATGAAAATATTGGATTAAGATGTGTTCTAGGTGTATACTTGTCAATGTGCACTAATGAGCTTCGTATGTACACCCTCACACTAATGACTGTTGCGTTTCTAGGTTAGTCCCAAGATCGATTTCAAGCAAGAAACATGTGTGAATACAACAATGAAATATGGTGGAATCATACTTACATTGATCGTTATGCGATACGAGGAACAAAAAACTTTTCTCCCCTCCATGGTGCTCTCGGCATTGGGTAGTTTTTGTGCTCCATGAAATTCGGTCACCACCTCCAAGTGTACTCCAAGCTCCAAGCTTTATGTGTGATTCCTTGCTCACGGGTGGGTTTCCCTATCACCTTCGCAAGACCCCGAATGTGTGCTAGCACCTTGGAATTTTGCCATAAAATTCCCTTATTTGTTCCTTGTTGCTCTCGGCATTTGATGAACCAAAGAGAGGAAAAATGGCCCCTTGGGCGTGAGAGGGAGAGAGAGGAAGAGAAGTTGTGATAGTTAGTTTTGATATCCAAAATCAATAATAAACATATACCAAATTTGAATTTCCGAAGTCAAAAAGGTACAATGCAATTAAGCCATCCAACCACTACTATCAATCACTCAAAAGTGACTAGTTGTCACATCACTCAAGTGATTAGACATCACATCAATCAAAGTGACTAATGATTTGACACTTGATGTGACTTGTGGGCCGCACTTGAATTCGAAATACGAGTGGGCCCGCAAACACTCCCGGGCTAGGGTTCCCTAATTCCGAATTAATGAATTTTCCGTTGCGATATAATTAAATCAAATTTAATTAAATAATCATGCCTAGCAAAGTTACTATTCACGTCGCTAACGAAATAATTCTAAATTAACTCGTTCGCCCGAATTAAAATCTAATTTTAATTCCGCGTCGAAATCCAATTTCGTATAATATATCGAATATATTATTTTATTGATTAATTCCAAATTAATTGTTCTCTCTCTTTAAATAATATTTTATCCCAGATAAAATATCTCTGTAATTAATCTCAGATTAATTTTCTCTCTCTTATAATTAATCCCAGATTAATAAAGTGCGAGTCATACGTCATCGGTGAATCTTCGGGAAGCGACCCATGAGATCCCCCGATATGTTGGCAGTAAATCCGGTCATCGGACTATCCGAACACGTACGTACCCAGTACTACGTTTTTACCGATTTACAAGACATGATTGGCTTCTAGCAAAGCACCGTGCCTACCCAATTCTCCAGAAATATTCTTACTGGAATATGTGATCTATATCAGGCGTAGTACACGTAGTATTGCGTATTTCGATCCAGTATCAGATGTCACGTGCAAGGCCTGGGGATGGAATTATGTCTGCCCCATACGAAGCACATATCGGATCTCTGGTAACTAGTCTCTATAATCAGATAATCATGACCTAGTCATATTATCCCGATGACTGCAGTTGATAAGAGCACCAGTTCCGTATCCTACGTGATCATCATCTCCACTATGACTGGAGTGATACTTCCGTCTTGACATCACACCCAATACACTACGATTCTCAATATACCCAGAAGAGGCGTACTCAGAACCTGTTAAAGCCCTGGATGACCAAAACCAAAGTATATTGATTGTCGCAAGTATTAGCGGTGCAAGTCTCAAGTTAAGACCAAATACACCTACCCTGATTCGTACTTCCATAGACAAATAGTCATACTACCAATGAAATTCCAAGGGGTCTATCCAGAGCGAAGCTATTTCCGTACCATTGGTAAACACAACCTTCTATTACACTTGCATGAGTATCCTATACCCAAATATATGAGAACTATGTTGTTATGCTCCCACAACGGGCACAAGTGTAATACTAGTCTTTTACGCATTATCGATGTCCAATCTCGATAATACTCAGACTAGGGATATTTATCGATTAAACCTTTATGGATTGATATTGTCTCATATCATCTCAATCCGGAACTAATCATATGGAGCTTCTATCATTTATACATCTTGGTAATCTAATTACAAATGATAAAAGGGAAATTTCCTTTGTCATATAGTTAATTTGTACAACAACACCATGATCTGTACAAATAGTGATTCTATGGGTCATAATTGTCCAACAATCTCCGACTTGGCCTATAGCCAATCACTCAAGTGTCCTACACCCGAACTATGTACGGTTCGCTCAAACTTCTACTGAGAAAATGCTTTCGTCAGCGGATTTACAGATTTATCATCTGATGCGATTTATTCGATCATCACATCGCCACGATGTATGTCCGAACGAATCGGATGAATATTTGAAGTATATATCTGGATCATTGATGAGACCATTAATTCTTTAGCCTGCGCTGTGTTGGGAAATTCTACGGTCCCGATGATCGATTCAAGCAAAAAACATAAGTGTGAATACATCGAGGAAGTTGCGGAATACTTACATCGATCGGTTGAGGTGATGGGTCGAAGAACAAAAATCTTTTTCTATCCTCTTTGAGCTCTCGGCTGTGACAGTTTTTGGTGCTCCAAGATTCGGCAATGGTGATCCCTCCAAGCTCCAAGATTTGTGTGATTCCATGCTCACAAGTGCGGTTCCCTATCACCTTCGCAAGACTCCGATAGTGTGCTAGCACTTAGGAATTTTTGCCACAAAAATTCCTTAGCTTCTCTTTGTTTCACGGTAAAACCAGTGAAGAAAAAATAAAATCAGCCCATGGCCGAGTGAGGAGAGAAGAGAGTGAGAGAGGAAGTGTGTTAGGTTGTTACAAAATTAGTAAATGATTTTCCAAAAATCATATACACAAAATTGCTACCAAAAAGTCAAATGGCAATTATGTCAACCACTTCCATCAACTATTCATATCAATCAAGTGACAAGTTGTCATGTCACTCAAAGTGACTAGACATCACATCAATCGATTGACTAGTGATTTGACATTTGATATGACTTGCGGGCCGCACTTGAATTCGAAATGCGAGTGCGCTCGCAAACACTCCCGGGCTCGGGTTCGCTAATTCCAAATTAACGAATTTTCCGTTGCGACGTAATTCATTAATTATACCTAGCAACATCATTATTCACATCGCTAACGAATTAATTCTAAATTAACTCGTTTGCCCGAATTAAAATCTAATTTTAATTCCGCGTCGAAATCCAATTTCGTATAATATATCGAATATATTATTTTATCGATTAATTCCAAATTAATCGTATTCTCTCTTTAATTAATATTTTATCCCAGAAAAAATATCTCTGTAATTAATCCCAGATTACTTTTCTCTCTCATCTAATTAATCCCAGATTAATAAAGTGCGAGTCATACGTCATCGGTGAATCTTCAGGAACCGACCCATGAGATCCCCAGATATGTTGGCACTAAATTCGGTCGTCGGACTATCCGAACACGTACGTACCTAGTACTACGTTTATACCGATTTACAAGACAAGGTTGGCTTCTAGCAAAGCGTCATGCCTACCCAATTCTCCAGAAATATCCTTACAGGAATATGTGATCTATATCAGGCGTAGTATACGTAGTATTGCGTATTTCGATCCAGCATCGGATGTCACGTGCAAGGCCTGAGGCTGGAAATGTGTCTGCCCCGTACGAAGCATATATCGGATCTCTGGTAACTAGTCTCTATAATCGGATAATCATGACCTAGTCATATTATCCCGATGACTGCAGTACATAGGAGAACCAGTTTCGTATCCTACGTGATCATCATCTCCACTATGACTGGAGTGATACTTCCATCTCGACATCACACCCAACACACTACGATTCTTAATATACCCAGCAGAGGCATACACAGAACCTGTTAAAGCCCTGGACGACCTAAAACCAAAGCATGTTGATTGTCGCAAGTATTAGCGGTGCAAGTCTCAGGTTAAGACCAAATACACCTACCCTGATTCGGACTTCCATAGACACATAGTCATACTACCAATGGAATTCTGAGGGGTCTATCCAGAGCGAAGCTATTTTCTGTACCATCGGTAAAACACAACCTCCTACTACACTTGCATGAGTATCCTATACTCAAATATATGAGAACTATGCCGTTATGCCCTCACAACGCGCACAAGTGTAATACTGGTCTTTTACTCATTATCGATGTCCAATCTCGATAATACTCTGACTAGGGATATTTAATGATTAAACCTTCGTGGATTGATACTGTCTCATATCATCTCAATCCAGGAACTAATCATATGGACCTTCTATCATTTATATATCTCGGTGATCTAATCACAAATGATAAAAGAGCAATTTCATTTGTCAGATAGTTAATTTGTACAACAACACCATGATCTGTACAAATAGTGACGCTATGGGTCATAACTGTCCAACAATCTCCCACTTGGCCTATAGCCAGTTACTCAAGTGTCCTACACCCGAACTATATACGGTTCGCTCAAATTACTGAGAAAATACTTTCGTCAGCGGATTTGCATGATTATTATCTTATGCGATTTATACGATCATCACATCGCCACGATGTATGATCCGAACGGATCAGATGAATAATCGAATTATATATCTGGATCATTGATGAGACCATTAATTCTTTAGCCTGCGCTGAAGCCTAGCTCAGCTGCTAACAGAACTATATCTAATCTAATTAGATTTATTATCGACCCAAATGGCTTCTAATGCTGCCTCAGCTGCAGCAATAAACCGCTTTTGTTGTTTATTCGGTAACAGTATCTTGCTTGGAAGATTTCCAGCTCACTGTTCCGTTATTCAAACTTTGTATAGTACCGTTGTTACGACTTATAGTCGTTTTTATCGGTTAGGAAACTTACAGTAGTGATCCCAGTCACTTCAAGTTTTCCTTCTCCATAGTTTAAGAATGTATCCTTAGTTCCTCAAAGATACTCAAGGATGTTCTTAACATCAATCAGGTGACCATCATTTGGATTGGCCCGATTGTGACTCCATATGCTCAAAGCGTATGAGACACCAGGTCGCGTACATTTTTCAATGTACGAGTTCTCAGAGAGTTTCAACAACTTTTAGATCTATCCTAGTAGATCTTTATTCCTAGAATAAAGGTTGTTTCTCCAAGAATTCTACGGAGAATTTTATCGATTGTATTATGGGAATATCATTTCCAAGAAATGACATGTCATTATTACTTAGGACTTTCACTGTCAGTACGCTCCCACTAACCTCCTTATATACACAAGAATCATTTTCATTTTGAATTAAATCATATACTATTATGATTACATCAAAACGATAGTTCCAATAACGCAATGCTTGCTTCAATCCATCCATGGATCGAATAACCTGCAAACCTTGTTTGCTAGTTTTGGTACGACAAAACCGTCATGATGTTATAAACATCCTCCAAAATGTTTCCGTTTAAGGAAAGCGATTTTGACGTTCCACCTGCCATATTTCATAAATGAAACATGCAGCATCTGCAAGCATTATCCAAATGGATTTACCGTGGCAACAAGTAAAAGGTTTCTTCGTAATCAACACAATGTTGATAACGATACCTTTTCGCTACAAGCCTAGCTTAGTACGTTGGTATGTTGTCTTCCATGTATGTCTTCCTTGAAGACTTATATAGTACCAATAGGCACAATGTCTTACGGTACAACAACTAGTATCCAAACTTGGTTGGTATACATGGAATCCATTTCGGATATTATGGCACTTTGCCATAATAGGGAGTCGATACCTTGTATAACTTCCTCATACGTAGTCAGTTCGTATTCCTCAATAATATTGACATCTTTATGAGGTGAGATCAGAAACCCATACCCCAGGTTGTTTTCTGACTCTCTCCGACTTACGTGGTTCTTGTGTATTCGAAGATTATTGGTATAGTTTCATCATTGACGAACTATTTTTGTGTTCAAATAGGATTCGGTGCCTGGAATAGTATTACTCTGATTTTCATCGAGTTTTACTATCCTCCCACTTACCACTGCATATCGGTATTCCTCTTAGGAAAACCGCATGGTGAGCAACAATTAAATTGTTCTCTTGTGAGATGTATAAGTACTATACTTTGGTATCCCTATGATAACCACAACTTAGGCACTTATCCGATTTGGGTTCTAGTTTGATATCATCCAAACTTATGCCTAGCATACCCAAATCTTCAGGAATGAGAAATCCGGTTTCTTTCCTGTTCATATCTAATATGAAATCTGTCAAACAGATTTTTTTGGAACCTTATTCTAAATAAGTTCTGCACTGTTTATGCGTATCCGTTGAAGGAAATGGTAGCTCAGAGCGACTCATGATTAACCTTATCATGTCCAAATAAAATTCGGTTTCTCTCCGTTCGGACACACTGTCAAACTGACGTGTTTCGGGAGGAGTCCTCATTGAAAGAATACTATACTTTTTCAAGTATATGAGAAACTATTGCTTAAGTATTTTCATCATGGTCTAACCGTGATGTTTTAATACTTTAGCCGATATGTTTGTCTATTTCGTGTCGAAACTCAAAAAGTTTCTGATTTGTGTTTCAAAAGAAACACATAACCATAACGTGATGCCACATCCGTAAAGGTCACGAAATATTCATATCTACCTCTAGCCTAGCTAGATATGGGCCCACTTGCTTCACTATGAAATAGGGCTAACAGATCGGTGGCACTAACCCTTTTACCAAGTAAAGGTGTTTTAGGCACTTTGCCCAATAAACTAGATTCGTAGACTTTATTTGATTGGAATCAAATTTGTCCTAGTACCCACTCTTCAAAAGTGTGGATATACGAGTCTTGTTTAATGTGTCCCAGACAACAATGCCACAGTTAAGTTTTAACTAATCAAATCAGTTTGAGCTATTTGTTTGTCATGTCATATGTTTGAGATTTATTTATATTCAAAATATAAATACTGTTATTCACATTTATGTGTTTATCTCAATATCATCTTTATATAATAAAACACTTTAGTGTTCTAGAATATAAAGGTATACCCGCAACGGGTTAAACCATGATATAGAGATAATGTATCTAGTCAAACTAGTTACATTGTAACAGTTTCCTATTTAAGTACACACCCGAAGGGTAATTCCTAAACTTAGGTATCTATGGTTAAAACAACGACTTTCGTCCCGTTTCCGATTCGCAGATAAATCTCATCTGAAGTCAGTATCCTGCTCATAGCAGATTCTGCACACCAGTACATATTTATGTTCCACATCCAGTATCTAAAATCCAATTTTAATACTAGTAGTGAACATCTTTATGACTAAGATATTTGAAGTCGAAGCCTTACCCATTCTTCAAATTCCTTCATGTCTGCTTTGTCCAAACGGCAGTCACGCTTCCGCGATCCCGTTTGCTACAATTTAGGCAGACATTTTAGGATATGTCATTTATCTTCCCAGAAGATTATAATGATTTTGCCTTTGCCCTTTTCACATTCCAGAAGCCTTTGGCCAAGCCTTGGCCTTCCGGAATGTCGAAGTAAGGTGCGCCTTGCGCTTCTCGCCTTATTGTAAACTTTGGCTTTGTCTTCTTGAGTATAGCCATTAACTCTCCAAGAGTTTTCTATTGCAATTTAGTACTTCAAAGATCTAAAAATAGATCTATGAAGATCCTTCAATTTCATTATCATACTTTAATGATCTAATCCTTAGTTCTGATTAAGAAATTAAGGAGTCTATTTGGCAAGCATAACGGATTAAGCACTAAAGTTATCATTACATGAATATTCCAAATATTATGCTCTACTATTTGCTTAACTTCGGGCTTAGGCCTAATATGTTATTTTATCAAATAAAGTAACTTCTTAGTTTTCAGGACTATCCTGATTCATTATTCCCAATGTGAAAATTAAAGTCGTTTAAATACATTTTCCCCAGTATTATGTTTTAAACACTAATCTTTCAATTTATCTTGATTCTAATAGTCCAACTATTTAATCAACGATTAAGGTACTATTTATTATAATGATTATTATAGTCTAACTATATAATCAACTACAATTTAATTGATTAATTCAAATATATTGATTACTATAATCCAATTATATAATTAATTATAAATGAATTAGTTTGAATACAGTCCAACTGTTTAAAACAACATTAATTATTAGTCCAACTAATATATTAATTTATTTGACGAATGATTTGAAATGAGCGCGTATGGCAAGTTATTAAACGAATATTGCAAATTTAATACTTGCCTCCCACTATTTTTCGGCGAGCCTCTAACCCTCTGTGGAGTACTCGGGACACCTTGTTTCCTAGTGGGCTAGGATCCCGTTAAATAACACACAATCTTGACTTTGGCCAACAAATTGTATGATATTTAACTAGGTAGATCTCTAAGATCAATTGGATCCCATCCAATTCCTAGATCCAGTAGGAGACATCCAAGTCCGAAACATATATCTTATATATGCCATATATCCAATATATTGCCTAACGTTTTTCCTCTGAATCAACTAAGCATTGGCTTTGGCACAACAAACTTAGTGATCCCAGTTAAGCGTAACCCATTGACCTTGGAAAACTTCGTAATCAATGTCGATTGACAAGAAGTGATCTTGACTTTGGCCAACAAATCACAACTTGGACAAGACACTGATATGGAACAAAGCCTTCATGATTCAAACATATCCTCGACGGACAAAGGCCTTGACTTTGGCCAACAAACCAATGCCAGTCTTGGATCTTGAGTAAGAATCACTCAATGGAAGGAAAAACGCTTAATATTATTTGAGGGTTTTTCGCTTGCAAATTGGCAACCAATTTATTATCTTTGTTAAGGTCTCATCATCATACACCCTTAAACATGCATTATAAACACATAATAAGGCGCATATAAATAAAATAATAATGATATGCAGATGGATACTTAACACATTGTTCCTAGAACAAATCTCTCCATTTCTTCTCTCCCGCTAGCACATGTATTACTTCTACCCGTTACATAACACTTCTAAAGAAACCTCATTTACATTGAGGGGAATAGGTGAGAAGAGAAATACATATAGTAAGGAGGTAATAGGCTAGACACGCAGGTCTAATTAATAAATTCTAAATTTATTACAACAATTTCCAAAATTACCTCACCCATCTAATATCCATCCGATATACATTATTCATGCATCGCAACCATGTATTCACACAAGCATGTTATCAATCAATCTAATCCAATTAATTAATCTGATTATTAATGACCATCCAATGTTCAAACAATGATTTGATTTTGCGCGAGTCCTACTCGTTTTGTGAATAAGTACTCAAAGTACGAATTCTTGAATTAAATTAAACTACAACATTAAATCCAATTTAATATGTATTTAATACTAATTCACTATTTAATTCCAAATTAAATATTACACTTTATTAATAAACCTTTGCGACTTAGATTCCAAATCTAATCGTCACACTAATGACAATATTGGATTAAGATGTGTTCTAGGTGTATACTTGTCAATGTGCACTAATGAGCTTCGTATGTACACCCTCACACTAATGACTGTTGCGTTTCTAGGTTAGTCCCAAGATCGATTTCAAGCAAGAAACATGTATGAATACAACAATGAAATATGGCGGAATCATACTTACATTGATCGGTTATGCGATGCGAGGAACAAAAAACTTTTCTCCCCTCCATGGTGCTCTCGGCAGTGGGCAGTTTTTGTGCTCCATGAAATTCGGTCACCACCTCCAAGTGTGCTCCAAGCTCCAAGCTTTATGTGTGATTCCTTGCTCATGGGTGGGTTTCCCTATCACCTTCGCAAGACCCCGAATGTGTGCTAGCACCTTGGAATTTTGCCACAAAATTCCCTTATTTGTTCCTTGTTGCTCTCGGCATTTGATGAACCAAAGAGAGGAAAAATGGCCCATTGGGCGTGAGAGGGAGAGAGAGGAAGAGAAGTTGTGATAGTTAGTTTTGATTTCCAAAATCAATAATAAACATATACCAAATTTGAATTTCCAAAGTCAAAAAAGTACAATACAATTAGCCATCCAACCACTACCATCAATCACTCAAAAGTGACTAGTTGTCACATCACTCAAAGTGATTAGACATCACATCAATCAAAGTGACTAATGATTTGACGCTTGATGTGACTTGTGGGCCGCACTTGAATTCGAAATGCGAGTGGGCCCGCAAACACTCCAGGGCTCGGGTTCGCTAATTCCGAATTAACGAATTTTCTGTTGCGAGGTAATTAAATCAAATTTAATTAAATAATCATGCCTAGCAAAATTACTATTCACGTCGCTAACGAATTAATTATAAATTAACTCGTTCGCTCGAATTAAAATCTAATTTTAATTCCGCGTCGAAATCCAATTTCGTATAATATATCGAATATATTATTTTATCGATTAATTCCAAATTAATCGTTCTCTCTCTCTTTAAATAATATTTTATCCCAGATAAAATAACTCCGTAATTAATCCCAGATTAATTTTCTCTCTCTTATAATTAATCCCAGATTAATAAAGTGCGAGTCATACGTCATCGGTGAATCTTCGAGAAGCGACCCATGAGATCCCCGGATATGTTGGCAGTAAATCCGGTCGTCGGACTATCCGAACACGTACGTACCTAGTACTACGTTTTTACCGATTTACAAGACATGGTTGGCTTCTAGCAAAGCACCTTGTCTACCCAATTCTCCAGAAATATTCTTACTGAAATATGTGATCTATATCAGGCGTAGTATACGTAGTATTGCGTATTTCGATCCAGTATCGGATGTCACGTGCAAGGCCTGGGGCTGGAATTGTGTCTGCCCCGTACGAAGCACATATCGAATCTCTGGTAACTAGTCTCTATAATCGGATAATCATGACATAGTCATATTATCCCGATGACTGCAGTACATAAGAGCACCAGTTCCGTATCCTATGTGATCATCATCTCCACTATGACTGGAGTGATACTTCCGTCTTGACATCACACCCATACACTACGATTCTCAATATACCCAGAAGAGGCGTACTCAGAACCTGTTAAAGCCATGGACGACCAAAACCAAAGTATATTGATTGTCGCAAGTATTAGCGGTGCAAGTCTCAAGTTAAGACCAAACACCTACCCTGATTCAGACTTCCATAGACACATAATCATACTACCAATGGAATTCCAAGGGGTCTATCCAGAGCGAAGCTGTTTCCGTACCATTGGTAAACACAACCTCCTATTACACTTGCATGAGTATCCTATACCCAAATATATGAGAACTATGTCGTTATGCTCCCACAACGCGCACAAGTGTAATACTAGTTTTTTACGCATTATCGATGTCCAATCTCGATAATACTCCGACTAGGGATATTTAATGATTAAACCATTATGGATTGATACTGTCCCATATCATCTCAATCCGGAACTAATCATATGGACCTTCTATCATTTATACATCTTGGTAATCTAATTACAAATGATAAAAGGGAATTTCCTTTGTCACATAGTTAATTTGTACAACAACACCATGATCTGTACAAATAGTGATGCTATGAGTCATAATTGTCCAACAATGACGATATTGGATGACTACATTAACTCATCACGCTACATCTAATGTTTTACTGGAGCGACCTAAGTTCCGAGCACTTATACCCTTACACTAATGACGATATTGGATATAAGTAGTAAGAACTCATTCATCTCCGTATTGACAAGACAGACCATCTAATAATGCTCCAACATTATTAATACTATTACTTAAAAGTAATCACCTAATCACGGGATATTTATGACAATCAAGTCATTAACTGAATTAGGTCAAAGTTTTAATTTAAAACATGCAATACATATCTAATATGTCTTATGCATAATTAAATTAAAATTGCTATGGCATAGATTCAAAACATGTGTTGTGTGGTTAAGCCTTTGCTCTGATACCATTCTGTTAGGGCAGTTGTGGAACCCCTAGGGTCGGATCGGTGCCCCGGGCAGCGGAAATGGGTCTAACCCATGGATATCAAGTATGGGTGTAATTTTAATTATTTAATAAAATACTACATTTCCATTATAAGTGTATAGGAAAAACCCGGGACTGAATCGGAGTTCGGAAGCTCCCGAACGAAGCAAAACAAAATCAACGAGCGCGAAGGGGGCCACGGGCGTGCGCCACACGCGCTACAGTGCTCGCGCACTGCGCGTGAACAGTCTGCGCTACAGTGCGCGCGGCACTGTAGCTCGCAGCCCCTTTATTATTATTTTTTTTTATTTGTTTTTGTTTGTTAAGTAGCAGCTCTCATTCTAGAGAGCTGCAATAAGAGGGTTTATAACCCAATAAATTTCCGGCCATCCTTAAACATTTCAAAACACCCATAAATTAATTTTTAATTTCAAAACTAACATAAACACATGTTATAGAATAAAAATCTAGTTTTTCAAAATATCAAATATTTTTCCAAAAACATAAATTTATTCTAAGTACGCATTAGCGTAAATTTTGAATCCATTACACAAACCATTTTAGAATCCCAATACGAAATGTCCTGTGAACAATTCTAGTCCACCTAAAGGTGGTCAAGTGAATCTAGAATGGTAGCCATATCTCTAAGATTTAATTTAGAGTTCCAAACTCTTATTAATTGTTCAATGTCTAACATAATATTTTCACCTAATTACAAGCATGTTGTGTTTATAATTCTAAAGTATCCTAACACAATTGATTAGCCTTATTCAACATTAAGTTATGTGATCATGCATATAATAAACAAATAAACATAGCTTTGGAGAAGATCAAACATTACCTAGTAAGCTTGATGCTTGTTGGTTTCTATTAAGGTCCCGGATCGATTATAAGCATGAAAAACATTGCGAATACATATCGACGAAGTTGTGGAATACTCACATCGATCGGTTGAGACGATTTGAAGACGAATGAAGCCAAAACTCCACTCCTTTGGTCACGCCCACTGCAGCAGAATTGCTCACTGTTTTGGGCAGTTTTGGATCCAACTTTGAAGCTCCAAACTTCGACGAATGGATCCCGACTCATTGGTGAACCTCCCTACCACCTTCGCATATCTCGTAGTGTGCTAGCACTTGCGGTTTTTGCCACAAAAACCCAACTCTTGCCTCCCTCATGCTCACGGTTTTGTGTGAAACCAGTGAGTGTTTTTGCCCAAAATGGGCTTGAGTTTGAAGAAAGAAAATGAGAGAGAAGAATGTGTTATTAGTTGGTAAAACCTTTTCCAAAAAGGGTTTATATATTTTTCCATAAAATTATAAAGCATTTACCAAATAAATAAAATGATAAA
This sequence comes from Zanthoxylum bungeanum, assembly GCA_019454045.1. Lineage (NCBI taxonomy): Eukaryota > Viridiplantae > Streptophyta > Magnoliopsida > Sapindales > Rutaceae > Zanthoxylum > Zanthoxylum bungeanum. Next base: position 212,101 of record SKCR01006935.1, on the reverse strand, counting down.
TACTCCCACCAACTTACACTATTCCAACCACACACATCAACTATTCATTTCACTTTATCAAAATGACATGTTGTGTCCATCACTCAATCAATCACATCCATCAATCAATCAATCAATCACTCAAAGTGACTTTTGATTTGACGCTTGATGTGACGAGTGATTTGACGTTTGATGTGACTTGCGTTGCCGCACTCGAATTCGAAATACGAATGTGCTCGCAATCACACTCGGGCTCGGTTTCGCTAATTCCTAATTAGTGAATTTTCCGTCGCGTCGTAATTAAATGATTACGCCTAGCGAATTCACTATTCACGTCGCTAATGAATTAATTCTAAATTAATTCGTTCGCCCGAATTAAAATCCAATTTCAATTCCGCGTCGAAATCCAATTTCGTTTAATATATCGAATATATTAATTTATCGATTAATTCCAAATTAATCGTTCTCTCTCTTTAGACGATATTTTATCCTAGATAAAATATCTCCGTAATTAATCCTAGATTAATTTTCTCTTTCTTCTATATAATCCCAGATTATTAATGAGTGCGAGTCATACGTCATCGGTGGATTATTGGGAAGCGACCCATGAGATCCCCGGATAATTCGGTAGTAAATACGGTCGTCGGAGTATCCGAATCACGTACGTACCAAGTACTACGTTCTACCGATTTACGAGACAAGATCGGCTTCTAGCAAAGCACGAAGTCTATCCAATTCTCCGGTCATATTCATCTAAGAATATTTAAGATCTATATCAGGCGTAGTATACCAAGTATCGTGTATATCGGACTAGTATCGGGTAGTCACGTGCTAGGGCTGGGGCTGGATAAGTGTCTGCCCCGTCCAAAGCACATATCGGATGTCTGGTAACTAGTCTCTATAATCGGATATACATGACCTTGTCATAATATCCCGATGGCCGGCCAGCACTTAAGAGCACTAATACTGTATCCTGCGTGACATCATCTCCACTATGACTGGAGTGATACTTCCGTCTTGACATCACACCCAATACTCTACGATTCTCAATATACCCAGCATTGGCGTACACAGAACCGGTTAGAGTCCTGGACGACCTCAACTAAAGCATATTGATTGTCGTAAGCATTAGCGGTGTAAGTCTCAGGTTAAGACCATACACACCTACCCTGATGTCGGACTCCCATAGACACATAGTCATAATACCAATGGGATTCCAAGGGGTCTATCCAGAGCGAAGCTGTTTCTCGTACCATCGGTGAAACACAACCTCCTATCGCACTTGCATGAGTATCCAATACCCAAATATATGAGAACTATGCCGTTGTGCCCTCACAACGCGCACAAGTGCAATACTAGCCTATTCCGCATTATCGATGTCCAGTCTCGATAATACTCCGGCTAGGGATATTTAATGATTAATCCTTCGTGGACTGATATTGTCTCATATCATTCTCAATCCAGGAACTAATCATAGGGACCTCTCTTCATTTATATATCTAAGGTGATCTAATCACAAATGATGAGAGTGCAATTTCCTTGTCACATAGTTAATTTGTACAACAACACTATGATCTGTACAAATAGTGACGCTATGGGTCATATTATCCAACAATCTCCCACTTGGCACATAGCCAGTCACTCAAGTGTTGAACACCCGAATTATGTACGGTTTGCTCAAATTGCTGAGAAAAGGTTTTCGTCAGCGGATTTCCATGATTATCGTCTGACGCGATTTATAAGATCATCACATCGCTACGATGTATGATCCGAACGAATCAGATGATATAGAAGTATATATCTGGATCGTCGATTAGACCTTTAATTCTTTAGCCTTGTGCTGACGCCTAGCTCAGCTGCTAACAGAACTATATCTAATCTAATTAGATTTATTATCGACCCAAATGGCTTCTATTGCTGCCTCAGCTGCAGCAATAATCCGCATTTGTTGTTTATTCGGCAACAGTATCTTGCTCGGAAGATTTCCAGCTCACTGTCCCGTTATTCAAACTTTATAGTACCGCAGTATTTAACTGTTTGGAAACTTGCGGTAGTGATCCCAATCACTTCAAGTTCTCATTCTCCATAGTTTAAGACAGCATCTTTAGTTCTCTAAGATACTAACAGATGTCCTTAACTTCAATCCAGTGACTATCACTTGGATTGACCCGATTGTGACTCCATATGCTCAAAGCGTATGAGACACCATATCAAGTACATTTTAAATGTACAATTTCCCAGAGAGTGTTAACAACTCCAAATCTATCCCAGTAGATCTTTATTCCTTGAATAAAGTACGAATTCATGAATTAAATTAAACTACATAATTAAATCCAATTTAACATGTATTAATACTAATTCACTATTCAATTCCAAATTGAATATTACACTTTATTTAATAAACCTTTAACGACTTAAATTCCAAATTTAATCGCGTCGGGACTCAAAGCCGATTAACGTCCAACGTCAATTCAATTCAAGTCTAATGGGCTTTAATTAATTTCTTTAAGGCGTGGGCTTCGGCAACCAAAGCCCAATCAAGGAGTAACCCCATAAGCCTAGAAATCAATTTAGGCCCATTAGGCCCAATTAAACTTTAAAGGTTTATAAGTCGCATTTGGGCTTAACGGAAGTGGCTTTGGGCCCAATTGGATCCAATCCATTTGGCCTAAATCCAACTTTGTACAACAAAGCCCAATAAGCCCATTTACAACATAATAAGCCCAAATCCAATTTAAGGCCTAAATAACTAAATTACATGAATCCAATTCCGCAATTTAATTACCTAAAGTGCATTACATGATTAATCACCCAAATCAATATTTCCAAAACATGAAATTAGTCCAATTAATCATGCTCATTGTAGGCATTGCATTTTTGCATATTAGCCCGATGATGAGTCTCGTATGGAGACACTACCTCTTTAGTTGTGAAAGCCGCGGGAAACGGACGTTGGAAGGGTAAAGTTGGAAATTAGCATTTTGTCAGATTTAACTCGCTTGTTTCGCTTCGGGTTCGCTTGTTGGACCTCTGTTTTAAAACCCACCAAACCCATTAAAACACATCTCACAAATTAAATTAAAAACCAATTAAAATTAAACTTAAATTAAATTAAATCACATTCACCAATTAAATTGAACTTGAAATTAAATTAAATTAAATTCCTAATTTAAATAAAACATATTCCTAAATTAAATTAAATCACCTTCCTAAATTAATAAACATATCCTTAACTAAAAAGAATAAATCAAATCACTTCCCTTAATTAAAAGATTTTCCCTATCTCATTTTAATTAAAAGATATCCCCAATTAACACACAAATTCTTCTCCTACTCAAACAAGGTAAAAAACTCATCCCTTGACCTAAAAAGAACCATTCACCCATCTTTCCAAACCCTGGCTGGCTGGCTCATACCTCACAAAATCAACCCTAAAATTCTAAATTCACGCACATAACCTAACACACACGAGCAGCCCTCACCCACCGACCGAGTACACAATCAACACAGACCTTTAACAAGCCCTTCAAGCAACCAACAGCACTCACAAACACCTCATCACCATCTCGCCACATAGCGCATGACCTTGCTCTCCTCTACGCACCCAAACAGCCACTGTCAGCGCCACTCTCCACTCACACCTGCCCCTCACGAAACCAACCTTCACAGCCTACCTACTCACGGCTAAAAGCACACCGACCCTCACAAATCAAAAAAACAAAGCCACGCACTCATCTTCTCCATGCACAGCACGTAGACTAGCACTTTTGACCACCACCTCACCGCTTCAACACGCCCATCACAAAAGCCTCACGCTTAGCCTGCCACACAGCCTTCCAACGAAATTAATCATCAAAGCCTCCACAATGCTGCACCTGCCACCACGTAATTAATGGTCAAAAGCCCTCGCCTACACACGCCACCTGCCTCTCCTTTCAACCAAACCAGACGCCATTAGCCACAACAACACCTCACAAACCGAGCAATAACGAATCAGCCCATACACCAAACCGAGACCTAAAACAGTGAACAAACTACCGTGGAAACAGTCCTGAAACCAGCCCCTTTACACCTAAACTGTACCCAAAACCTGCCACAAATAGTAACGAAAACTGCCCCCGAAACCCTTCGAAAACTGCCCCCAAACAGTCCAAATAATCCTCAAAACAGTCCCCTAATTACCAAAAATAGTGACCCGAAAATACAACAAAAAAACAGCAGCGAAACAAAGTGAAAACAGCGGCCCTCAACAGCGAAACAGCGAGGAAAAAGTTGGATTAGTGAACCAAAAGAGTTGCGGATCATTCACCCTTCCAACGGATGTGTAACGCCCTTTCGTGAGACAACAAAAGGGGTTAGACCTGAGGGCACCTTCTTACTTATCTTCTTTCGTTTAATTTTATTTATTTTAAAATATTATTGCATGAGAGTCGTTTGAGGCATGATGTGATTGTTGGATGAGCGGGATATGTGTTCCCTTTTGTGGTATATTGGATGGAAACCCGGACGTAAATTCGTAGCCGATTCCGAATGGACGGTAGTGCGGTCTGCACTCGGGATACAACGCCACGTACCACTTAAGATGCACGTATCTCGTCTCATCCAAATTTGTATTTGAGCATGTTATAGTTCTAGGCCGTTTATTTATTATTTTAAGCATGAGTTAATTTAGTTTGTTATTTAATTTTCAAAGCATGATTGTGTTATTTAGGCATGTTGTTTCTTCATTCTTTATGCATGATGTTTCGTTTAGTTTATGTTTATGTTTATTAGTTATTTGTTTACTTTGGTTTAATGGTTAAATATGCTCGTTGTGTTATATTGCGTGGAGTTATTTGGATGAAAACATGTTAGATCTAAGTACCCTTGAGCATGATTATTGAGTAGACTCGGTTGATTAATTGCACAAATCATATCATCACAAGTGGCATAAGTAAGGGACCATTCTGAACCCAACGGTTTGAGGTCTTCCCTTGCGAAGGGTGAGTGCGGCCTTAAATCCTTGTCGCGGTTCACACCCGGTGGCGACTCCATGTTATTTCGTACTTCCCAACTAGGCCGCGAGCCTAGAACAGCGTCGCCTAGGTCCTGTTGTCTACAGTCTGGCGACTCCACTGGGGATATTTTGAATCGGCCCCGAAATCATGTCTTGTGATGTTTATGCTTTGTGCTTCAGTTAATCATTTCTATGGTAGGTTGAAAGGGGTTAATCAAAGGCTTTGTTGGAGCTAGGTGATGGTTAGATGTCTTCCTTCACTCACTACCTTTTCATAAGGAAAAGCTGTGAAAACACCGAGATAATCATTACTTGTAGCTCGTTGTGACAGGCTAGTTTGGAGGACTCGTTGTTTATTCCTGACACCAAGCGATAAGAGCCTAAGGGGCTTGGGTACTTAAGAGAGTCTCGCTCCACCCTCCCTCTGGGGAATCTACAACGAGAAATCTCTTCGACAGTCCGTCACACACCATAACTCATTGGCACGTACCGTAAGGTATAAAAAAGGTGCACTCACTTGGTCGCTTGAACCCTTGAGTGGGGAGTCCTAGTTGTGGGTAATCCTTCGTCAAACGAGATCCTTTGTCCACACTCCCATAAACCCACATTTGAACCATAGTTGTATGACCTATTGGGGCCACCCTTTATGCTTTTGATAACCCTATGCATATTATGTCTCATACATCCCATGCATCTCATGCATACATGCATCATGTTAACCCTCGCGTCTTAAAAGCCATCATAGATACCCGCTGGGTTAGGAAAAAGAAGACTTGTCAAAGAAGAGTTTAGCAAACATGGATATTGGAGAAAAGGAAACCGAGAAACAGAGAGATTTACGGCAGAGATAGAAAGACCATTGGGGGGCCTTCAAAAAAAAAAGAAAGAAAAAAAAAAAATTGTTGTTTGTTTTTAGTCTTTGATAGTTAGACATAAGTCCAATGATGAAATCGTTTGCTTTAGGATGAAATCTTAGAAACGATAAACCCTTTATGTGCTTTTATCTGATACTTTGAATGATTGATCTATGTTAGACTCGTAAGCACTTCACTATAGATTCTTAGCGGTGAAAACCTGAGTAGTTGGCAAGGTGACTAGTTGAAGAAATTGTAGGTCAGTGAATGACCGTTTGCTTAGATTTCTATCTTGATTTGCTTATGTTATGATGTGTGGTATGGTTGAAAATGAAAGAAAAGTCTCCAAATAAAAGAATTGAACCGCCTATAACCGATAAGCGTGAAGCTACCCATGGGCGAGTATTAGGACCACCATGAGGAGAAATGCTACCTTAAAGGGTAGGTGTGTTGAAAAAAAAAAGAAGAAAAAAAGAAAAAGAAAAAAAAAAGAAAAAGAAAAGAAAAAAAAAAGAAAAGAAAAAAAAAAGAGAAGTTCAAAACGAAAGAAAAAGAGAGAGACAAAAGAGAAAGAACCCATACGACATTGAGCACAGAAAAGCAACTGCAAGCATAATTGAGAACATCTAGGTTGTTTGACCCATCGATCCCAGTTTTTTGACGAAATCATTGAGTTGGCTTACCTGGGGATGAATCTGCAAAGGAACTTTTGCACACACACACTTTGAGTCTAGCTTAGATCATTTATTCAAAGACTTGGATTTGAGTTGCATTGGAATGTTTTGAAGGTTCTCCTGGTTTCATTACTGGGCATTCTTTGAGGACGATAATATGTATAATAATTGGGACTATTCGCAGCATGTAATATAACATGATGATATGGAAGGCCCCACCATGTGGTTCATCTTGACCAAGTGTAAGCAGCGGAAAGCAAAAAACTAAATCAAAGACTGGGGGCGACCAGTCTACCATATCGCGAATCAAGGATGTACCAAGATATTGAGTCATGAGACTAGAGAGAAGGCCGAGCAATCATCTGAGAACTGGCGGAAGACCTAACCCAACGAAATAGGAAATTCATTCATGCATGCATGCATACACGTAACATATTTGCATTCTTTTTGTGTTTGTTTCGTTTTGTATTCACAGGTTTCAAAGAAGAAAAAGAGAAAGCGGAAAAGACAAGCCAACCAGAATCAGCAACATATGAGTAATAGTTTTGGGGATGAGACCCAGGGTTGAGGCCCATATCAGTATCAGTTTTAGGGTGAGGCCCACGTCAGTATCAGTCTGGGGGCGAGGCCCATATCAGTGTCTGTATGGGGGCGAGGCCCACATTAGTTTCAGTTTGGGGTCGAGGCCCATATCAGTATTCGTTTGGGGATGAGTCTCGGGATTGAGGCCCACATCAGTATCAGTTTGGGGCGAGGTCCACATCAGCTTGGGGCAAGGCCCACATTAGTTTCAGTTTGGGGTCGAGGCCCGTATCAGTATTCGTTTGGGGATGAGTCTCGGGGTTGAGGCCCACATCAGTATCAGTTTTGGGGCAAGGCCCATATCAGTTTCAGTCTGGGGTTGAGGCCCATATCAGTATCAGTTTTAGGGCGAGGCCCACGTCAGTATCAGTTTTGGGGCGAGGCCCACATCAGTATCAGTCTAGGGGAGAGGCCCACATCAGTATCAGTTTGGGGTGAGGCCCACATCAGTATCAACTCAGGGTCGAGGCCCACCTTATCAGCAGTTTGGGGAATGAATCCCAGGGTCGAGGCCCACATCGTCAGAGTTTCGGGAATGAATCTCAGGGCCGAGGCCCACGTCTTCAGAATTTGGAATGAATCTAGGAATGAACCCCAGGGCCGAGGCCCACGTCATCAGAATTTGGAATGAATCCAGGGAATGAATCCCAGGGCCGAAGCCCACGTCGTCAGAATTCGGAATGAATCCCAGGGCCGAGGCCCACGTCTTCAGAATTTGGAATGAATCCCAGGGCCGAGGCCCACGTCTTCAGAATTTGGAATGAATCCCAGGGCCGAGGCCCATGTCGTCAGAATTTGGAATGAATCCCAGGGCCGAGGCCCGTATTAGCATCAGTATCAGTCTTACCGGGTATGGCATTCTGGGGGCGAGGCCCACATCTTTATCAGTATCAGTCTTGTCGGGTATGGCATTCGGGGGCGAGGCCCACATTACATCAGTATCAGCATTGCCGGGTATGGAATTCTGGGGGCGAGGTCCACATTACATCGGATCAGTTTCTGCCGGGTATGGCATTCTGGGGGCGAGGCCCACATTACATCAGATCAGTTTCTGTCAGACATGGCATTCTGGGGGCGAGGCCCGCATCACATCAGATCAGTTCTGCCGAGAATGGCACTCCGAGAATGGAGATATAGTCTGGGAATGGACAGCTCGAGAATGAGCACGACGGGAATGGCACGCCGGGAATGGCACTCCGAGAATGGAGATTTAGTCTGGGAATGGACAGCTCGGGAATGAGCACGCCGGGAATGGCACTCCGAGAATGGAGATTTAGTTCGGGAATGGACAGTCCGGGAATGGACAGCTCGGGAATGAGCACGCCGGGAATGGCACGCCGGGAATGGCACTCCGAGAATTGATATATAGTCCGGGAATGGACACGCCGAGAATGGCACGCCGGAATGGCACTCCGAGAATGGAGATATAGTCCGGGAATGGACAGTCCGGGAATGGACAACTCGGGAATGAGCACGCCGAGAATGACACTCCGGGAATGGAGATCGGATCGGGAATGGACCACAACACGGTGACGATTCGGGAATGGACCTCATCACACCTCATCACAGTAACACTCCGGGAATGAAGATCGGTTCGGGAATGGACCACAACACGGTGACGGTTCGGGAATGGACCTCATCACACCACATCACAGTAACACTCCGGAAATGGAGCACGGTTCGGAAATGGACCATCATCACATCAGCGATGCCTCGGAAATGGGGTTTAGCATGCCGAAAATGGTACTCCGGAAATGGAGCACGGTTCGGAAATGGACCATCATCACATCAGCGATGCCTTGGAAATGGGGTTTAGCATGCCGAAAATGGCACTCCAGAAATGGAGCACGGTTCGGAAATGGACCATCATCACATCAGCGATGCCTCGGAAATGGGGTTTAGCATGCCGAAAATGGCACTCCGGAAATGGAGCACGGTTCGGAATGGACCATCATCACATCAGCGACGCCTCGGAAATTGGGTTTAGCAGGCCGAAAATGGCACTCCGGAAATGGAGCACGGTTCGGAAATGGACAATCATCACATCAGCGATGCCTCGGAAATGGGGTTTAGCATGCCGAAAATGGCACTCCGGAAATGGAGCACGGTTCAGAAATGGACCATCATCACATCAGCGATGCCTTGGAAATATGGTTTAGCATGCCGAAAATGGCACTCCGAAAATGGAGCACGGTTCGGAAATGGACCATCATCATATCAGCTATGCCTCGAAAATGGGGTTTAGCATGCCGGAAATGACACTCTGGAAATGAGCACGGTTCGGAAATGGACCATTATCTCATCACTCGCCGAAAATGGAGCACGGTTCGAAATGGACCATCATCATATCAGCGACACCCTAGGTACGGGGTTAGCACTCAGACTACTGCGACACCCTAGGTACGGGGTTAGCACGCCAGGTACGGCATGTGGACTATTCAGCATTTGTGGCTCTCTAGGTACGGAGACGTCACCCCCCGCGACACCCTAGATACGGGGTTAGCATTCAGACATTTGTGGCTCTCTAGGTACGGAGACGTCACTGCGACACCCTAGGTACGGGGTTAGCATCCAGACAACCAACATCATCACTGCGGCACTCTAGGTAGGGAGACGCAACCGCGACGCCCTAGGTACGGGGTTTAGCATTATCAACTCAGCACAGCAGGTAGACCAAGTGACAGCTGGGGAGCTAGGTAAGTAAAAATACATTGCACGTACTTTGATAGGATTGTCATTGTCACACACTGCACAAGTCCCATCAAAGTGGGGGCGACTGTAGGCATTGCATTTTTGCATATTAGCCCGATGATGAGTCTCGTATGGAGACACTACCTCTTTAGTGTGAAAGCCGCGGGAAACGAACGTTGGAAGGGTAAAGTTGGAAATTAGCATTTTGTCAGATTTAACTCGCTTGTTTCGCTTCGGGTTCGCTTGTTGGACCTCTGTTTTAAACCCACCAAACCCATTAAACACATCTCACAAATTAAATAATTAAAACCAAGGAAAAGAAACTTAAATTAAATAAATCACATTCACCATTAAATTGAACTTGAAATTAAATTAAATTAAATTCCTAATTAAAATAAAACACATTCCTAAATTAATTAAATCACCTTCCTAAATTAAATAAATCATATCTTTAACTAAAAAGAATAAATCAAATCACTTCCCTTAATTAAAAGATTTTCCCTATCTCATTTTAATTAAAAGATATCCCCAATTAACACACAAATCCTTCTCCTACCCAAACAAGGTAAAAACCCCTCCCTTGACCTATAAAAAGAACCATTCACCCATCTTTCCAAACCCTGGCTGGCTGGCTCATACCTCACAAAATCAACCCTAAAATTCTAAATTCACGCACATAACCTAACCCACACGAGCAGCCCTCACCCACCGACCGAGCACACAATCAACACAGACCTTAACAAGCCCTTCAAGCAACTAACAGCACTCACAAACACCTCATCACCATCTCGCCACATAGCGCATGACCTTGCTCTCCTCTACGCACCCAAACAGCCACTGTCAGCGCCACTCTCCACTCACATCTGCCCCTCACGAAACCAACCTTCACAGCCTACCTACTCACGGCTAAAAGCACACCGACCCTCACAAATCAAAAAAACAAAGCCACGCACTCATCTTCTCCATGCACAGCACGTAGACTAGCCCCTTTGACCACACCTCACCGCTTCAACACGCCCATCACAAAAGCCTCACGCTTAGCCTGCCACACAGCCTTCCAACGCAATTAATCATCAAAGCCTCCACAATGCTGCACCTGCCACCACGTAATTAATGGTCAAAAGCCCTCGCCTACACGCCACCTGCCTCTCCTTTCAACAAACCAGACGCCATTAGCCACAACAACACCTCACAAACCGAGCAATAACGAATCAGCCCATACACCAAACCGAGACCTAAAATAGTGAACAAACTACCGTGGAAACAGTCCTGAAACCAGCCCCTTTACACCCTAAACTGTACCCAAAACCTGCCACAAATAGTAACGAAAACTGCCCCCGAAACCTTCGAAAACTGCCCCCAAACCAGTCCAAATAATCCTCAAAACAGTCCCCTAATTACCAAAAATAGTGACCCGAAAAACAACAAAAAACAGCAGCGAAACAAAGTGAAAACAGCGGCCCCCAAACAGCGAAACAGCGAGGAAAAAGTTGGATTAGTGAACCAAAAGAGTTGCGGATCATTCACCCTTCCAACGGACGTGTAACGCCCTTTCGTGAGACAACAAAAGGGGTTAGACCTGAGGGCACCTTCTTACTTATCTTCTTTCGTTTAATTTTATTTATTTTAAAATATTATTCCATGAGAGTCGTTTGAGGCATGATGTGATTGTTGGATGAGCGGGATATGTGTTCCCTTTTGTGGTATATTGGATGGAAACCCGGATGTAAATTCCGTAGCCGATTCCGAATGGACGATAGTGCGGTCTGCACTCGGGATACAACGCCACGTACCACTTAAGATGCACGTATCTCGTCTCATCCAAATTTGTATTTGAGCATGTCATAGTTCTAGGCCGTTTTTTTATTATTTTAAGCATGAGTTAATTTAGTCTTGTTATTTAATTTTCAAAGCATGATTGTGTTATTTAGGCATGTTGTTTCTTTCTTCATTCTTTATGCATGAGTTTCGTTTAGTTTATGTTTATGTTTAATTATTTATTTGTTTACTTTGGTTAATGGTTCAATATGCTCGTTGTGTTATATTGCGTGGAGTTATTTGGATGAAAACATGTTAGATCTAAGTACCCTTGAGCATGATTATTGAGTAGACTCGGTTGATTAATTGCACAAATCATATCATCACAAGTGGCATAAGTAAGGGAGACCATTCCGAACCCAACGGTTTGAGGTTTTCCCTTGCGAGGGGTGAGTGCGGCCTTAAATCTTTGTCCCGGTTCACACCGGGTGGCGACTCCATGTTATTTCGTACTTCCCAACTAGGCCGCGAGCCTAGAACAGCGTCACCCAGGTCCTGTTGTCTACACTCATTAACATCATCACATGTCCAACACATAAATGAAAAAATCAAACCCATTACATGCTTTTAAGTCTCGGCCAAGGAGGGATTTTGTGTCCGATTTGTTTTCAATCCAATCGAACCCACAATCGACATCAAATCACCATCCTAAATGATTTCCAATACATCCAATGTTCAAAAATCAAAATACCAAGACATTATAGGGCAATATCCAATCGGCCAACATGATTAATTTGGGGATTTATGTTCAATTCAAAATCCAATCCAATTAGTTTCAATTAACATCATCCTACATGATTCTAACTCATCCAATGAATCAAAAATCAAAAATCTAAGATTTCCAAAATACCCAATACATTCGGCCAACATAACATTTTGGGGAAAATTATTCCAAATCAATTTTCATGAAATTGATCCAATCAACTTTCAATACAAACACATTTAAGCATATTCATCAATCCAATTTCACAAAATCATGCTCAAATTCAATTTGCCCAAATTTTAAGCCCTAAAATTTTCATGCTCAAACCTAGGCTCTTGATGCCATTGTTGGTTTCTATTAAGGTCCCGGATCGATTATAAGCATGAAAAACATTGCGAATACATATCGACGAAGTTGCGGAAGACTCACATCGATCAGTTGAGACGATTTGAAGACGAATGAAGCCAAAACTCCACTCCCTTGGTCACGCACACTGCAGCAGAATTGCTCACTGTTTTGGGCAGTTTTGGATCCAACTTTGAAGCTCCAAACTTCGACGAATGGATCCCGACTCATGGGTGAACCTCCCTACCACCTCGCATATCTCGTAGTGTGCTAGCACTTGCGGTTTTTGCCACAAAAACCCAACTCTTGCCTCCCTCATGCTCACGTTTTGTGTGAAACCAGAGTGTTTTTGCCCAAAATGGGCGTGAGTTTGAAGAAAGAAAATGAGAGAGAAGAATTTGTTATTAGTTTGGTAAAACCTTTTCCAAAAAGGGTTATATATTTTTCCATAAATATAAAGCATTTACCAAATAAATAAAATGGTAAATACTCCCCCACCAACTTACACTATTCCAACCACACACATCAACTATTCATTTCACTTTAATCAAAGTGACATGTTTGTGTGTCCATCACTCAATCAATCACATCCATCAATCAATCAATCAATCACATGTTGTGTGTTGGACAAAATGACCCATAGCGTCACTATTTGCACATATAATTGTGTTGTTGTAGCAATTAACTATGTGACAAGGAAATTGCACTCTCATCATTTGTGATTATATCACCATAGATATATAATGAAGAGAGGTCCCTATGATTAGTTCCTAGATTGAGAATGATATGAGACAGAGTATCAGTCCCCGAAGGATTAATCATTAAATATCCATAGCCGGAGTATTATCGAGACTGGACATCGATAATGCAGAATAGGCTAGTATTGCACTTGTGTGCGTTGTGAGGGCACAACGGCATAGTTCTCATATATAAAGTATCGGATACTTATGCAAGTGCGATAGGAGGTCGTGTTTCACCGATAGTACGGAAACAGCTTCGCTCTGGATAGACCCCTCGGAATCCCATTGGTATTATGACTATGTGTCTATGGGAGGTCGAAATCAAGGTAGGTGTGTTAGTCTTAACCTGAGACTTACATCGCTAATACTTACGATAATCGATAGACTTTGGTCTTGGTGGTACAGGGGCTTTAAAACCGGTTCTGCGTACACCACTTCTGGGTTTATCAGAGAGTCGTAGTGTATTGGGTGTGATGTCGAGACGGAAGTATCACTTCAGTCATAGTGGAGATGATGTCACACATGATACGGTACTAGTGCTCTTGAGTGATGCGCATTCAATCGGGATATTGTGACCAGGTCATGAATATCCGATTATAGAGACTTTACCAGACATCTGATGTGTTTCGGACGGGGCAGACACTTATCCAGCCCCAGCCCTAGCACGTGACTATCCGATACTGGGCCGATATACACAATACAATGGTATACTACGCTTGATACAGATCTTAATATTCTTAAATGAATATGACCGGAGAATTTGGTAGACATCGTGCTTTGCTAGGAGCCGACCTTGTCTCGTAAATCGGTAAAACGTAGTACTTGGTACGTACGTGATTCAGATACACCGACGACCGTATTTACTGCCAACGTATCCGGAGATCTCATGGGTCGCTTCCCGATAATGCACCGATGACGTATAACTCGCACTCATTAATAATATGGGATTATATAGAAGAAAGAGAAAATTAATCTGGGATTAATTACGGAGATATTTTATCTGGGATAAAATATCGTCTAAAGAGAGAGATTGATTAATTGGAATTAATCGGTAAATTAATATATTCGATTTATTAAACGAAATTAGATTTCGACGCGGAATTAAAATTAGATTTTAATTCGGGCGAACGAATTAATTTAGAATTAATTCGTTAGCGACGTGAATAGTGAATTCGCTAGGCGTAATCATTTAATTACGACGCGACGGAAAATTCGCTAATTGAGAATTAGCGAACCCGAGCCCGAGTGTGATTGCGAGCGCATTCGTATTTCGAATTCGAGTGCGGCAACGCAAGTCACATCAAGCGTCAAATCAATCGTCACATCAAGCGTCAAATCAAAAGTCGCTTTGAGTAATTGATTGATTGATTGATGGATGGATGGATTGATGGATTGACTTGCATCACATCACTTTATTAAAGTAAAGTGAATGTGAATAGTGATGCAAGTGGGTGGAATAGTAACCTTGATGGATGTGTAATTGATTTACATAGATTTTATTGGATAAAATAAATGGAAAAGGCTTATTATTTTTTGGAAAAATATATAAGTCATTTTTGTAAATCATTTATACAATTAATACATTTACACCTTTTAGCTTTTCTTCCTTCTCTCTCATGCCATTGGGGCTTCTCTTCTCTTCACTGCACAGCTCACAGGCGTGAGCTTTGGGGAGGCAATGAGTGGATTTTCATGGTGAAAATCCAAGTGCTAGCACACTTACGAGTCTTGCGAAGGTGGTAGGGAGGTTCGCCCATGAGCCGGGATCCGTTCGACGAAGCTTGGAGCTCCGTTTCGTCACTCAAAATTCTATTTTTGGAGGCAGTGAACTGCAGGTTTCGGCGCCCTTGGCAGTGAGCATTTTGGGCTTCATTCGTCTTCAAATCATCTCAACCGATCGATGTGAGTATTCCGCTACCTCCTTTGATGTATTCACACATGTATTTCATGTCTTGTTTGATCTTGGGACCTAGATAATAACCAACAATCTTGATTTCTCCTAGATGAAATGTTGTTGTAGATACCTCACTAGCTTCTCTAAACACTTCTCTAACTTAGGCTAATCTTTCAAGAATTTGTTTATGCTTGTATTTTAACTTGTAATTAAAATCTTCATAAAGCTTGCTATTTATAACAAAACTTATGTAATTTTTAATTAATAAAAGTTGTAATCAACTTTTAAGTGGGCTTAATCTAATATGTCCAAATATGTATAATTAGGTGTGAATAATCTTCATTGTCTCCCACTTTAATTTAATACAATTAAATCAAGCCAAAGATTAGGAAATGGATTAGTTAAATGTTTGTCACCTTGATTTAATCCAATTAAATCAAGTCAAAACCACTTATTATTACATATTTACAATTACCATAATATCCTCAAATGGTATAGATAATTATGATTTTACAATTAAGCCCTTGTGTAATTATTGAATTAATCTAATTAATCCAATTAGGTCAAAGTAAATAATCATGTTATCCAATAACACTTGATTATCTTAGTTGATAATTATAATATCGAATATTATATTTTATAAAAAATAATCGGCTACCCAAGTGCTCAATGAGTACACTTCATATTGGGACTCTCTAAGTTCAGACACGTTCGTCATATAAGCCTGGCTAATATGTACGCAATTCAGCCACCTCTGAATTCACGAAGAACACAAACGACTTTTCTGAACTATACAAGTCGAGGTCATCACATATGTTTAACAATCCCTCCGTCGTAGGCTATCCGAGTTGTGCTTGGGAAACATAGAATATACCGTCAAGTTTCCAAGACGCACATCTCATGTCAACATGTCCACGATTCTTCATAACTGATGCGATCCACCCTAGGTGATCGACTTTGGCCAAAGATTTAAGAATCGTGACTTTACTAACATGGATACCTAAACCCCTTATGGTACACATACGGGCTGACGGATCCTATCTTGCTTCGCACTTGATTACTGCGTGCATCGGTCCACACCCAGCGAACATTTAGAGGCCAGACCATGAAAGGTTTCTGACATACATGGCATCTAAGTGTGGAGGATCTCACACAAAATCAATGTTATCCTATAGTCAAAGGATTACATATGCTACTCGACTCGAGGAGATTCCTATTGACGGTGGTGTGTACTTCCAACTATTAGGAATCACCTGTGAGTCATTCAGTATTCACTCCAACGAATACCCACATGTCTATACGAGTTTCCAAAACTCATGGTACATCGCGTTAAACCATTGGAACTCCAATTCCAATATACGACATGTGCTAGTCTTTTAGGTTATAGGAATTCGACCGTATTCCAAAACCAACGACTAGGAATATTTACTTTAAGAATAGTTTACACCTAGTGTCAAAACTATTCTAAGGTCGATGTCATTCTTAGCATAACGATACATCAATTTAATACGCGTAATGACAATACCATTAATAGGGTATGAAATGAAAAATATAGTTATTTTATTAATAAATAATAAAATGTACAATTCGGATTGACACTCCAAGCACCAACTCCATCACTTGGAATCAAACTTACTAGCTTTGGAAGTTCTCTACAACATTTTAATAAGGAGAATAAGATTGGATCTTGGAATCAAGCTTACTAGGTAAGTTTGATATTCTCTAAAACTATGTTTTCATTAGTGAGTCGTTTTCAATAATGAAGCTTATAGTGATGTATTAAGTATGGGATACATAATAACATAGCTTGATGTTGAAATTAGGCTAATGAATTGTGTATGGATGCTTTGGAAGCATAAATATAATATGTTTGTGATTGAGTCAAAATATTTATGTTGGATACAAACATAAAATTAGAGTTTGGAACTCTAGATGAAAGCTAGGAGCTATGACAAACATTCTAGAATCACTTGACCACCTTTGAGTGACCTAGAATTGTTCATGAGTCATTTCATTATGAGATTCTATTTTGGTTTGTATTTTGATTCAAAGAAAAACATATATGTATTTAGAATATAATATTTATATATATGCATTATAACATAAATTACCATTAACAAGGTTAAAATAAAAATATAGTTATTTTATTAATAAATAATAAAATATAATGTACAATATATTATTCGGATTGATGCTTTAACCACCAACTCCAATATTTGAACAAAGATGTCAATATTCGTACCCGACTCATTCATTCAACAAGCATGAAAAATTATCCTCTTACCCGCTTTTAACGTACCGAGCCCACACGGGCCTCCATCTTACGAGGATTTTTCCATCTCTATTCAAGGTCACGTTCTCTTAGATGGAAACGATATAGAAGAGGAAATGAATTCAAACTTCTTTCTCAATTCCACCATATGGTGACGAATCCAAATTTCTCTCCCAATGGAAACATAAACCTCCAATATTACCCATATTAAAGTTTTACATTTATTTATTTATTTTAATATGTATAATAATTAATTAACTTTTTTTTTTTTATTTTCAATGTAAAATAATTAATTCATTTTTTATTATAATGTTTATTTCATATTTTTATAATATTTATTTAAACATATTTATAATTATTCATTATGAAATATGTACTTAAAAATATATTTTATAATATTTATTTCTATAATATTTATATTTTTTTAAATATTCATTAATAAAATTATTTTTTATTTTTTAAAAATATTTATTTCTTGTTTTCTTAATATTTTTAACTGTATAAAATAGCATGACTTCTTTTATTTCTTCATGTAAAAATTTCATTTGCAATTACTATTATTATTTTTAATATTTTTTATTTTATTTTATTATATTATTTAAAAAAAACTTTGTTATTTATTTAGTATTTTGTTGTGAATGGTAAAATAATTAGTTTATTAGTTACAAAAAATGAAAATTAAATATAAAACTTGTATATCATAATTTTTTGTGTCATATCCAAAATTATGTTTGGTCTTATCCAAGTCCACTCTATATGCATCATCAACCAATTTTATAAAAGAAGCTAATTAAAATAATTAAATTGTAATATCTATATTTTTACAAATACTATGACATTTGCTCTATCGAATGTGAATGTTGAGGATAATTTTATCAATAAACATACTTTAATTCATATTTTGTTTCATTATAATATACACTTGACTTTATTAATAATTTTATCTAAAATTTGATTTTACTATTATTATTGTATACTTTACAATTCATATAAGGTAGTACTTATAATATGATATAATTTATTTTAATCATTTATTTTTCATATTTATAATTATTTATCAAAGTACTGTTAATTTAACATTGTAAATAAATTATTTTTATTTAATACTAATTAAAATAACATTGAAAAATAAATTATAATTTTAATAAAATTATTTTTCAATTATTATATTCTTTTAATTTATAGTTCATAAATTTTTTTAAACAAATTTACTAATAAATACTAATATTTAGTATAAAAAGGTAAAATTGTCCATAAAATTATATAATTTTCTATCCCCACAATAATATTTCATCAATCTTTATTTTACTCTCACATATCCTCATTTCCTCTCCTCTCGATCTCCTTCTTCTAATCAAACACCACATAAATATAATTAAATACTGTCAATTTTTATTTTTTTTTTAACTTTTGAGATTAAAAATTATTATATTACTTATATTAAAAATCATGTTGACGGCTGATTTTGGTCTCAGGGCAATATGAGAATATTACTCCTGAGACAATCCTCCCTCAATAGTGAATTTGTTTGGTTATGGCGGACCAAAAGCAAACTTAGCAAAAAGATAAATAATACGCCAATCGACAAGGAGATTTAACGTGGTTCGACGAATCTTGGTCCGACCTACGTCCACGGGCACAAAAAGGATGATACTTTTATCACTGAGATATGCTTCTCTGATATCTCTTGTGAATTTGTTTGGTTATGGCGGACCAAAAGCAAACTTAGCAAAAAGATAAATAATACGCCAATCGACAAGGAGATTTAACGTGGTTCGACGAATCTTGGTCCGACCTACGTCCACGGGCACAAAAAGGATGATACTTTTATCACTGAGATATGCTTCTCTGATATCTCTTGTGTTTACAGGTCTGATCGTAATGATCTGATCTTGACTCACCCATTGATTCTGATCTCAACTCCCAACTTTCAACTTGTTCCCCTTATGCACACTCTACCATTCTATTTATAATAGTGTAGAAATCAGATTCCTTCTCCTACAAGAATTTCCTAGTTGAAACAATTTCATTTTCCCATAAGGATTCCTAGTCAAAACCATTCCCTTTTCCCATAAGGATTCCTAATCAAAACTACCTTTACTTATCATACCCTATTAGAATATGATAACTTATCTCCTTACCCCATAAGAATAGGATAACTTATCCCCTTACCCCATAAGAATAGGATAATTTATCTCTGGAGCATATCTCGCTATCTGGTCGGTCTTCATGAGGTCGGTCATGATAGTCATTTGAACTGAGAATGCTGTTGTCGATCTGATAATGCCCGGTCATCCGATATTTAAGTGGTCGGGTTACCGATCATAAAGTGCTCGGTCTCTACCTGTTGTGGTCGGGTCGGCATTAAACAAGAGAGTTCCATTTTTTTACCCCTGCCGTACCGCTTAAATACCATAGTACTTAAAAAACATCATCAACAAATCATATCAACATTCAGTTATTACAAAATATCTCACAATTATTATAAATTAAAATTCAACTAGTAAATTTGACTTCATCAAAATTTTGAAAAGTGAGTTTAGGATTCATACGGAGGATTTATCGAGGAAACTTAAACCACTCATCAACTGCCACACATCTCGAACTCCTCAAAAGCGTGTGTATAAGATAAGAACCCCAAATTATTTTTATTTTATTTTATTTATTCTCTCGTCTTTAAAGAGAACTAAATACAAGTGTCGCTCAAGTCTACGCATCAGAGGCTTTTTTTTTAAAAAAAAAGAAAAAATAAAGCCCTAATTTCATCTTCAGAAACACAAACGAAGAGAGAGGGAGAAACGAAGCAGCAGAGAAAAATGTCAGGCGTCACCAACACTCCGCAAGAGGAAGACAAGAAGCCCAACGATCAGTCCGTTCACATCAATCTCAAAGTCAAGGGCCAGGTTCTTATTTTTTTTTCGATTAAAAGAAAATGTTATATGTAGGGTTTCTTTTTCTAGGGTTTTGTAATCGGTTTAATTTATATTGTTTTAGTTTGTTATTGTGAATATCCGCTATTGGTTTCTATGTGGGTTTGATTTATTTTGTTAATTAGGCTTAGTTTTGCTTGTTGATTTTAGTTTTTATGGTGAAACATGTGAAGTAAAAAAATTATTTTGGGGCTTTTTGGTGTTAATTTGCGGACTCATATATATTTTCAAATTCTCTTTTCCATGTTACACTAGTTGATTATTTTGTTCTCAGGATCTATTTTCGGCCAATCAAAGATAGTTTTATTTTTGTGTCTAAACTCACTTGTCTAGTCTTGTTGAATTGAAACTGTCTAGTATTTGTTGTTTACATGTAATCCTTTACAAAACCTTGGGAAAATTAAACTGTGGTATTTAATCTTTCATGTCATGTCAATGCATGGAACCTTACTGTTTAATAAAGTGAATAAACCTAAGAAGGATTGGATTCATTTTATGCAGTAATTCATACCGGCACCTATCTGGGAAAAACCATAATAACTTTATGTGCGCAATATGTATTTAATTGTAGGATGGAAATGAGGTTTTCTTCAGGATCAAAAGAAGCACCCAACTAAAGAAGCTTATGAATGCTTACTGTGATAGACAATCTGTGGATCTGAACTCAATTGCCTTCTTGTTTGATGGCCGCCGTCTTCGAGGAGAGCAAACCCCGGATGAGGTATTTCTCTCCCCTATTCTGAAGCACATAACATGCTGATACCCAGCTTAACCCCTTGGCCATGGAGATACATAGGAACATCATGGACGCAAAACCTACACTTTTGTTTTTTGAGCCATTCACTATTATGTGTGGTGCGTCCATATCTGATATTTCTCCATTCTTTTTATTTTTTTTTTATTTTATTTTTATTTTTTCGTGAATCAGCTGGAAATGGAAGATGGTGATGAGGTTGATGCCATGCTGCACCAAACTGGAGGAATGCTGATGATCTAATTATGTGATTGCATGTCTCAGAGCAAGTTATTAGTATTAATGCAAAAACTATTTTATGGATGGATGTAAGACATGCAGAGGCTGAAGTTGTAGGATTTGCTAACGCCATGTTTGTAATGCTTTTCAAGTATTTAGCTCCTCCTTCAAGAGCCTTGACAGTTACTGTTTATATAGAGTTGGAATTAATAACCTAAATCGTTCATACTTTTCTTGCTGGATGTGTTATGATTATGCCTGCCTTCCCAAATGTTTTGAGAAGGGCGATTCTATAATGTAGCATCAGTCCAAGTGCAAGACGTATAATCGTTTCTCCTGTCAATGATATTCAGATGTCTATATAAATTAGCCCTTAATTGCCAGTGGGTACCAAATTTTTCTTTCAAAGTTGGGAAGCAGCTTGAATCTATAATCTATATACATCGATGAAAGAATGCAACAGGCACAGCTGAGAACAAAGTGGCAGCAGAATTCAAGTTACTGTTTTGTACCAAACATTCATTTTAGACTTGATTTGATATATTTGCGTCTGTACATGCTATTTACATCAATTTCATTAAAAATATAATAATAAGGTACTAGTAAACTGTGACATGTAAAAACAATGAAGCAAACGTGGGATCTGAAAATGAGCTTCTCAAGTTGATAGCACTGGCACAGACAAGGAGAAGAAGCTCTTCCATAGTTCCATGGCACTCTTAGGAACATGTTCAGAATTCAGAATCTGCTTGCCATAACTCAGAATGCCTGCTCCGTCCAGTTTTGGTCAAAACTCACTATGTGATTCTACTTGTAAACAGTTTTATGTACTGGAAGAAATACTCCCCTATTCAAGAGGTATCTTGCACTCTGTTAACCTCAAAATATAGCAAGGACCCCTCACTTTATGTGGATTTTCCGCACTTCGGACTGCAACCACCATAACCAACGTCATCAGCTCAAGGAAATCCATACACCATTGACATATATGCTACAATGGAAAAGCATATGCATCCACATTTATGATGACTTACCAAATTTGAAGCTCTCTGTGTTGCTCTATTATGTCTAAAATCTGAGCATTGTATTCTCTGGGTTCGACCAAGCAATCTTTGAATAAAGTCCTGTATATGATTATAGATGCTGCATACCATCACATCAGAAAATAATTAGTCAGCTGATTTAAACATAATTATTTTAAAATCTGTTTCCCAAGTTGAGCATAAAACTTAAGACCGAGTTGCTAAGCAGAGGAATAGAACAAGCAGAAAGGTTGATTAACTTGCAAAACAAACAGGGGAAGAAGTGATCCAAACAAAAAGCAAAGTGAAATTAAAATACCTGAGTCGATGTCTGTTGCAGGCTGTGAAGAAGGCAACAAAACCATTTAATATGCTTCTGATGGCACGAAAAACCTGAAAATTTATAATGAATGGTGAGAACCAATTACATAACAGTCTCATACTAATTATGATATGTAGTTATACATGGATTTCAAACCTGGGAGAACAGGTCATTCCAAAGTGAATGCCACATGGAAACTTCATATGTGGTCACTGCAGCCTCAGAAGCTGAAGCAAGTTGGAATATGCTACTTACTGTCCGCCAAATATCTCCCAGCAACTCAGATATGCAGGCATAAATGAAAGTCACAAAACTTCCTAATGCAAGGAATATGCGAATTGGAGCATACAATATTTCCCCCAGGGTCCAAAATATTGGATATAGAACAGAAGTTCCTGAAATAGGAAGCAATAGGAATAACATACAATTAATACAAGATTTTGAAGACGGTGGCCTCAAATTAAGTCAAAGCCCAAAAATTAACAAACCGCACAAATTAAGTCAAAGCTCAAAAATGAACCAACCAATACCAATGCATGTGATACTTACCAATTTTCCGGAAAACTGAGATGATTAAAGATATAGGCAGAATATAATTTCTATCAGGTCACCCACTAGACTGCATGAAGAGCCGATTATAACCCCAACAAGTGAACAGAAACTCTCCACTGCTTGGATGAACATGTTCCACAATGGAAGAAGGAAGCTCAAACACTCTATGAGGGGTGCTGCCAGTGGTAGTGTGACAACTGAAAAAAATGACCGAATGGTACGTGAAATTGCTAAAATCCATTTAACTGCCTTTTGAAAGTTATGAAGAAACAGCATGGTTCCCAAGTACTTGATTCTTGATACCATCTCCCAAGTTTCTATCCAATCGAAAAGAGGCCCACATAAACGAGAAGCAGTTATTTTAAGAACAGGGACATTTTTGTATAAATCATAGAAGCCTATAACAACAGTGACCACTGAGATCATCACGTATAAAGCTCGAGCTAGAGGGCACATCCATGGCCGGTACAGATGGCAAAATCCTGGATATGATTGGAGGAAGATAACCCAAGCTGGTAGGCCTGCTTCTAATAGAGTAAGTAAACGCAGATCAGACATTATAACTTGCCTTAATTTAAATGGGAGATCGCGGTCATTGAACCTGAACAAGATCAAAACATCACGATACTGGGAAGCTTCAACTACAGTTTCACATTCGCTGGCATGAGCCTCAGAGCTGTATGATGAATCTTCAATTTTACTTGGAGTTTCCTCGGTATAAACTTCAACTTCAACTCCAGAACTGATGCATCTCGTTACTTTTCTTCTCTTATAAGGCCCAGTTGGAGGAGGTGTATGTGGCTCATTTGTTCTGTCTTCTATAGTCCCAGTGCAAGCACCAAACCTGCTATCACTGTGGTTAAGAGAAATATCTTTACCGCACTGATTATCATGGCAAACACTTCTGTCGTCCTCAACAGGGTAGTCCTCAAAAGTCTTCTTCAGCATCATAGAAGCTCTCTCCTAATAAGTTAAAAGAAAGACGAGATATTGTCAGCATAAGCTCTTTTCAGTCTTATATGATTCTCGTTTTTAAGTCTTATGGAATGTATAGTATATCTATAGTCAATCAAACTAATTCATTGATGATCATTGTATTTGCTATCAAAAGACACCAGACCCATTAGGAAACTAGTTTGGTGTACTCATCTTTTCTTTGCTTTGATAACCCGTATGCATATAGAATCATAAAACATTAGGAGAATTCAAAAATGTACCTGTGGCAGAATCTAGATACTCCTCCAATTGCAGCTGCTCTGAGAGTGTCCCTGAGAACCATGAAGATATACAGCTTGCTGCTTGAGCTATGCTATCAAATTCCCACCTTTGCATAGATTTAGCCTCTATAGCCAGAGAAGTATCAGTCTGCAAATAAATGGAAACCATTAAAGAAAAACCTATGATTCATAGAGACCGAAATCTGGAGGACAAACAAGGGATGTTACCTGAAGTTCATTCAAGTACTTTATGCCTCGTACATTGGCCCATGATACTTCAAATACAATAAAACCATACAAGGTCCTATGCAACTCGCTGCTCAAAAGCAAATGGCTACGCAATGTCTTTACAGGTAGTAAAGCCCTCTTTCGAGAAAGTATTGCAGCATCAATCAATGAGAACCATCTCTCAAACTTTTTGGATTTAACAGCACTGAGTTTGGAGCATGTGCCCTTCCCCTCTTTTCTCTCCCTCTGTGCCTTAGAGTTTGCAAAAGGAGATAACCTGGACTGTAAATAAACAAAATTCAAGCTAACACTGCAATCACTGTGAAGTAATAAAAAGAAAAACATGAAAATATATTGACAAACAGAGGCCTATTTAGCAACCTTGGTAACCATCAATTGCCACAAGTGCATTGGCCGTGCACCTATGTCCCTCAGCCATGGCCGATTGTCCACCAAAATGTAGAATTTGTTACTTTCAAGGGCTACAAAGAGGCTAAGATCTGAAAGATAAGACTGCAAATCCCTGGCAAAAAATGCATAAAATTTTAGGCACAGCAAGCATACAACAATGATTAATAATCCTCCATTATTAACAGCTAATCCATACATGTAGCTACACTAAAACTTCAATATTACCAGAAAATTGTAGCTTTTATGATATCTAAAACCTTGCAAGAGTGGCTCTGACTTTTAAGCTTGGTGATTTCCAAAAAATTTAAAGTAACTCTACAGATTCCATTGAAACAAGAAACCTAATAATCAACTTAGTTCAAATTCCACTCAAATTAGCTAATCAGCAATCAAATACAGTGGCAAAGACAACTGTGCTCAATCCGAGATTTGGTTAAAATGTGTTTGTCTGGTTTGTTAATCAGATAATTTGATTTGCCACACTAACTGAAGAGTAATGTGAAAATCAAAATTTGCCCCTACTAAATCAATTATCTGGCTAAGCCACTGATCAAGTACGATTCCCAGTTCCAAAATCCCACGTAGATCATAGCTGCATGGGCTCTGTGAGCTAATCTCTTGCGAATGAAGGAGTTCAATTTTTAACCGACAATGAACATTCCCAGTAATACTAAAAATAAAAGGAAAAAAAAATCATACCCAATTTGGAGACTTGTTAGAGGAAAAACACATTTGATATTATTATCTTTCCCCATCACAAATAGAAATCACTGCCACAAAAAAAAAACAACTTTGATCAGAAATGCAAATTAGAAACAAAAACATGCAATCTTTATACGCATACGGCATACGCACGCGTATATTAATTTAATACATGTGAATGTAGATACAAGAGAGAAAGGGGGAAATACGGTACCTTGAATTTGATCAAACGAATTCCATTGAAGAAGTTGAGGAGAAGAAGAGAAGAGAAACGAAACGGGGAAAAACAATTCACCGTCACCGCCAAACTTCATAACAAAAAAAAGTGTCCACGTGGACGAATCAACGGCTATGATTGGAGGCCGGCAGTAGAGGTATATATATTATCAACGGACAAAACAGAACCGGTCTAACCAACTTCTAGAACTAGACGAGGAAGGGAATTGTGAATTTGGATGGAGGTTGCTTTTGCTTGGCTTGGAAGGCGCACTGGATTTTTATGAGGGGTAGGATGGTAAATTTGATTGTCTCGGTATCTGATGAGAGGTTTAGAGAGAGTCAGAAGAGAGTTGTACTTGTTGTGGTTGCTTTTTTAGAATAAGGGCCAAATGAAAGCTTTAAATTAATGTCATGGATGGGTGGGTTTTGTTACAGTGTTTTCCCGCGTATTTTAATCTGGTTGTGCCGTTGTGCCGGAATATTTTGATAATGTTGTCAAGGCCTATAGTGTTCTGCTAGCACGGAGACGTCACTAATGTTGTCACGCCTTAGATAATTCGATTGCATGAAATAAATGAAATCCCTCCCTTAAGTAATTTTTGACAAAACCAAGCTTTGAAATGAAGCAAATTTTTGAAATTGGATGATTAATTCATTAAGAAATAAATGTTACAATATATAGTATAATGAAAGAAACCATAATAGGTGCAAACATGCCAAAACATCCTAACTTGCTAACTAATGGCTATAGGCTATGCCCTTAATAGTCATTTAATAATCTAGACAACATAACATAAATGTCAAACAAGGTGGCTAAAGTCATCAACAACTTTGCCAAAAATTCAAAAAAACCACAAAAATCCAACAAATGTGGCAAGTTTTCAAAGCCATGTCTAAATTGTCTCCTTGACAAAAACATCCCCAAAATCCGTGGCTTTATGTATTTAGACTTAATGATGTGTTTTGAAGCCTAATAAGTCTTGTCTTGGCCAAATATTTGGTGCTGGGCTTAATTCGTCAAAAGGTACTTGACTTCCGAATTGTTGGTGCGTCAATCGGGTATGACTTGGGTCAAGTGATATAGCTTTGGACCCACTCCATAAAAGCCCTCATATGTTGTCATTATGCCCTGGAATTGTCTGTCACACTCAATCATGGCATTCTGTGCTAGCCCCGCCATTACGTCTCTGATCTTCTTAGCTCTTTGGCGTGTGATTGGCCATGATGGCACTTGCAAAGGCTCTAATATTGCTGGTCGTGACATCTAATGTTCCTTGAGTGGCTGGATTCGTGTCATTCACTGCCTCTTAAAAAGGATTCGACCTCGAATATGTACCTGCATCAAAAAGAGTTTAAGTCAGAAACATTAAATATAGCAGACATATTATACTCACCTTGTAAATCCAGCTTTTACACATTATCATTAATTCGTTCCAAGACTTGAAATGGACCATCCCTCTCGGTTGTAGCTTGGATTTACGCTGTTCAAGAAATCTCTTCTTGCGCATGTGTAACTGAACCCAATCACCAGGTTGAAATACCACACGCTTTCTTCCCTTATTTGCATGAGAAGCATACTGCTCATTCTCCCGCTTTATGTGCTCTTTTGCTTTCTCATGTATGTGTTTCACCAAATCAACTTTCCTTTTTCCATCTAACCCTGCATGTTTGTCAACAGGCAATGGTAACAAATCTAATAGAGTTAGTGGCTGAAAACCATAAACAATTTCAAATATTGAATAAGATGTAGAAGAATGAATGCTACTGTTATATGCAAATTAAATAAAAGACAAACAATCCTCCCAAGTTTTTAAGTTCTTAGTGATAATAGTTCGCAATGACTGAGTCAGAGCCCTATTAACCACTTCGGTCTGCCCATCAGTTTGGGGGTGGCAAGTAGTAGAATACAAAGGTTTAGTTCCAAAATTACCCCATAAAACTTTCCAAAGAGACTAAGGAATTTAATCACGATCTGAAACTATACTCAGTGGAATTCCATAGAGTTGTACTACTTCTCTAAAGAACAAGTCAGCAATGTTACAGGGATCACCATGTTTGTATTGCTAACATTGACCTTTTACTTTATGTGTCTATTTCATCTATTTTGTAGGAATTCAGTGTGTGCTGACAGATGACATTCCTAGTTGATATTATTATCATTTGCTGGTCAATACTTTCATATCAAATTTGCTGGTCAATACTTCAACTACTTCATAAATGGAAATTAAAATTTTGTTATATTAATTTGAAATGACGTGCTTGGCTGTGATGCATGCTGCAGTAATTCTTCACCAACCACCCCAAGCAAGCAAATTCATTCCATCATCCAGGGACATACGTCCAGCTTGTTCGGTGTACTAGTTTCAGTCCAGATTTGTGATGTCTCCTGGTTTCAGTCCAGCTTCAACTTCCTGCGACTGACCAAATTCAATTGTTATGCATTCCATCATCAGCTTCCTTGGTATGATTTAATGTGTATTTCAAATCTATTATATTTACGAAAGTCAATTTTTTGGTGGTTTATTAAACTTAGAAATTTATCAGAGCTATGGTTTTTAGTAAGTCAGATTATTTACTTAGTAAATTATTTTTCCTTCAGTTGTGTAATGATAACTACATCATCAGATACTGGAAGTATTTCAGCTTGGGGGTTCGACCTCAATGAAGACGATTCCAGCCAATATTTTAGGGATATATCAGCCACTCCAACAAATACTACTGACATCAGCAAGCTTCAAATTTCAACCAACATATGTGGATATGAGTTCACTGGATCAATAAGTGTTGGTTTAGAATTTGATTCAGTTGAAGATGTTGAGGCATGGTATAAAAAGCATTCTAACTCTGTTGGATTCTCCACTAAGAAAGATGAGATTCGTCAAGACAATAAAAGTGGTAAAATAATATTTTGTTCTTGGGTTAAGATAGCCCAATCTACTTCTCACAATGTGGTCGGGTACACGACACACTTTCTCTCTCTATCTCTAGCTTTTTTTAGTACCCTTGCTCTCAAATTACAATAATCAGAAATCGGAATTTGAGAAAATGATCAAAGTGTAAGTGTTCCTAGAACATGCCAAGATCGTCTAAGAGTGATTTGTGTGTGAATTAATCAAGAAAGTTTGCGGAATAACTTACATTGATCGGATGAGTTTCAAAATTTTTCATGGATGTCGGTGGATGCTCCAAGCTTTCTTGAGTGTTTCCAACACTTGGGTGAGTTTTCCTATCACATTGATTCACTCCTTTAAGTGCTAGCTTGAACAAATTTTGAAAGAAAATTTTGCCCTCCAAGGAAGCAAGTGTTCGGCAATTTGAGAGAGAAATGGAGATGATGAATAGTAAGTTGTTACAACTTATAAAGTTGACCACTTATATATATATATAATGTTGAGTGTTCAATTGGTTTTGAGTGTAAGAAAGCAATCCAAGACTTTATTCTCAACCAACAACAAATTCCATCAAGTGTCAAACACTTTGATGTAAGTTGGTGGGCCCCACTTCAAATTCCAAATTTAAGTCGGACAATCCAACACGCAACTTTGCTCGGGCTCGTTTCGTTTAATTCCAAATTAAACAAATTTTCCGTTGCGACTTAATAAATCCAATTAATTAAATAATAATGTCTCGCAATATTATTACGTAATTCGCTTACGAATTAATTCTAAATCAATTCATTCGCTTGAATTAAAATTGGATTTTAATTCCCTTCAATTAATATATCTAATATATTATTTTAGCCCAAATAAATAAATTAAATAGAAAAATCCAATTTCACTATTAAATTTATCTTACCGATTAATTCCAAATTAACTGCGTTATCTCTTCTCGACGAATTTAATCCCAGATAAATTCTCGACGTAATTAATCCCAGATTAATCCTTTCTCTGTTAATTAATCCCATATTAATTCTTGCCGTAATTAATCCCATATTAATTTTCTCTTCCATAATTAATCCTAGATTAATTCTGTTCGAGTCAAATCTCATCGGTGAATCTTTGGGAAGCGACCCAAGAGATCCCTGGATATGTTGGCAGTAAATACGGTCATCGAACTATCCGAATATGTGCGTACCCGGTACCACGTTCTTACCGATTTACAAGACATGATTAGCTTCTTGCAAAGCACTGTGCCTACCCAATTCTCCCGAAATATTCTTTAAAGGAATATATAATCTTTTTCAGGCGTAGTATACATAGTATTGCGTATTACGATTCAGTATCGGATGTCACATGCTAGGCCTGGGGCTGGAATTGTGTTTCCCCGTACGAAGCATATATCGGATCTCTGGTAACTAGTCTCTATAATCGGATAATCATGCCCTAGTCATATTATCTCGATGACTGCAGTACTTAATAGTACTAGTTCCGTATCCTATGTGATCATCATCTCCATATGACTGAAGTGATACTTCCATCTTGACATCACACCCAATACACTACGATTCTCAGTATACCCAGAAGAGGCGTACACAAAACCTGTTAAAGCCCCGGACGACCAAAACCAAAGTATACTGATTGTCGCAAGTATTAGCGATGCAAGTCTCACGTTAAGACCAAATACACCTACCCTGATTCGGATTCCCATAGACACATAGTCATACTACCAATGGGATTCCGAGGGGTCTATCCAGAGCGAAGCTGTTTCCGTACCATCGATAAACAGAACCTCATATTACACTTGCATGATTATCCAATACCCAAATATATGAGAACTATGTTTTTACGCTTCCATAACACGCACAAGTATAATACTAGCCTATTCTGCATTATCGATGTCCATTCTCGATAATACTACGACTAGAGATATTTAATTATTAAACCTTACGTGGATTAATACTGTCTCATATCTTATTAATCTGGTACTAATCATATGGACTTTTATCATTTATATATCCCGATAATCCAATTACAAATGATAAAAGAGCAATTTCCTTTGTCACATAGTTAATTTGTACAACAACACCATGTTCTGTACAAATAGTGATGCTATGGGTCATAATTGTCCAACAATCTCCCACTTAACCTATAGCCAATCACTCAAGTGTCCTACACTTGAACTATGTATGGGTCGCCTCAAACTTCTATTGAGAAACAGCTTTCGTCAGCGGATTTGCAATGTTATCATCTGATGCAATTTATTCGATCATCACATCACCTCGATGTATGATCGAACGAATCATATGAATTAGTCAAAGTATACACTTGGATCGTTGATGAGACCGCGGTTCCCTAGCCTGTACTGTAGCCTAGCTCAGCTGCTAACAGAACTACTCCTAATCTTATTAGGAATTTTATAGATCCAAAATGCTTTTTTTGCTGCCTCAGCTGCAACAATATTTCGCTTTTGTTGTTCCTTCGGTAACAGTATCTTGTTTGGAAGATTTCCAGCTCATTGTTTCGTCATTCCAACTATATATGTACCCTTATTGCGACTTACAGTCGTTTTTGTCGATTTGGAAACTTGCAGCGGTGAACGCAATCACTTCAAGGTCTCTTTCTCCATAGCTTAAGAAAGCATATTTAGTTCGTCTAAGATAATTAAGGATGTTCTTAACATCAATCCAGTGACTATCACTTGGATTGGCCTGATCGTGACTCCATATGCTCAAAGCATATGAGACACCAGGTCGCGTACATTTCTTTCAATGTACGAATTCTTTGAGAGTGCCAACAACTTTTTAGATCTATCCCAGTAGATCTTTATTCCTAAAATAAAGGTTGCCTCTCTCAAGTATTCTACGGAAAGAATTTTCATGAAAGCCAAGTTTCACCGATTTTAATATGAGAATGTCATTTCCAAGAAATATTATATCATCATTAATAGGACAATCATTGTCAGTGTGCTCCCATTAATCTTCATATATACACAAGAATCATCTTCGTTTTGAATGAAATCATATACCATTATGATCTCATCAAAACTTTGGTTCCAAGAGCGATATTGTAGGCACTGCATTTTTGCATGTAAGTCCCGATGATGAGTCTCGTATGGAGACACTACCTCTCTGATTGTGGAAGCCGCAGGAAACGGACGTCGGAAGGGGAAAGTCAGAAATTAGCTTTGGACGGATTTAACTCGCTTGTTTCGCTTCAGGTTCGCTTGTTGGACCTCTGTTTAAAACACACCAAGCCCAATCCAAATAATAAAAAACATTTAAAATTATGTCACAAATTAAATCCAAATTAAATCTAATTAAATTGAAACCAAAACCAATTAAATTAAGTAAATCACCTACCAATTAAATTAAATCAATCACCTAATTTAAATAATCCCCACCAAAATTAAAGATATTCTTTCCCTAAATAAATTAAATAAATTAAATAAATCCCTCCCATTTAATTTAATTTCTTTCCTTTTCAAACCCATACAGAAACCCTAACCCTACCCTCTCACTATATAAACAACAACAAACCCTAGACATCCTCTCATCTCTCTCGGCAGTGACCACAAACCAGAACAAAAGAGAATAAAAAGACACTAACCGAAACCCTAAAATACTTTTCTCTTCCTCTCTCTCCTGCCCCCACGCTCAGCTCTCTCTCATCTCTTTCACGCCGTAAGCAACACTCACCCCTGACAAATAAAACACACTCATAGCCAGCACACCCCTTCACGCATCAACATGCCACTTAGCCATCAGCGCATTCCTTCACGTATCAACACGCCACATAGCCCACCTTCACCTCGCATTTGCATCGCCCCACTCACGCCATCTACACTCACCAACCCCTTTTACGTGTTAGCCTTCAGCACACCACACTTCACAGCAGCCATAAGCCGCACGTCACCCTCCATTCACCTTGTCCTTCACGCTCACGCACTAACTCTCACTCAACAAATCACGTCCACGCCTAACCCTCTGCACAGCCTCCACGCCTCCAAATTCACTCAACGCCAATATCTGCCCAACTCTCATTCACGGAGCCAACTCACGCATAAAGGCCACCTAGCTTCACGCCAACAAACAAACTCACGACAGCCACAAAACTGAGCTACAAAGAGACAAAAACTGCCGACTAAACCTAACCCTCACAGCCTCTTCACGCCATTAATTTCCACAGCAACCCTATCCATTCACGAAGCCAGATCACACCTTCAACACGTAAGCCTTCTTCACACTCACCCAACCTTTACGCAAGTCACCGCTTCAACTGCCCTCCAGAACAAGCCTTCAACACACCCAAAACTGCACATATTTAGTCCCCTAAATTACCCAGTAAACAGCACACTAAACTGCCCTGTTCACCACACAAATAAGCCCTAAAAATGTCCAGAAAACAGCCCAAAACTGCCGCATTACACCCACAAACTGCACCTGCAAACAGCCCATTTAAACCCCGTAAAACAGTCACCGAATTAACCCAAAACAGTGAGCAGAAAATACCCTCAAAATAGCAGCGAAACAGAGTGAAAACAGCAACCCAAAATAGCAAAACAGCGAGGAAAAAAGTTGAGTTAGTGAACCGAAAGAGTTGCGGATCATTCACCCTTCCAACGGACGTGTAACGCCATTTCTTGAGACAACAAAAGAGGTTAGACCTGAGGGCACCCTTTTATTTATTATCTTTTGTTTATTTTTCTTTATTTTAAAATATTATCGCATGAGAGTCGTTTGTTGAGGCATGATGTGATTGTTGCATGAGCGGAATATGTGTTCCATTTTGTGGTATATAGGATGGAAATCCGGACGTAAATTCCGTAGCCGAATCTGAATGGATGGTAGTGCGGTTTGTACTCGGGATACAACGCCACGTACCACTTAAGAGACACGTATTTCGTTTCATCCAAACTTGTGTTTGAGCAGGTTATAGTTCGTAGGTTATTTATTTGTTATTAAAGCATGATTTAGCTTAGTTTGTTATTTATTTTTTAGGCATGATTTAGTTGTTTATTTTTAAGCATGATTAGTTATTTATTTTGCATTTAGAATTTTCATTGTGTTTATGTTGTTATTTGTTTTCCGTATTATATAGTTGAAGTATGTTCATGAGATTGCCGTGTGTTCTCGTGTGTTATGAGGACTTAATTTCCGAGCATGCAAACTTAAACATAAGATTTATCTTTATGAACATGAACTAGACATAGGTTACCCTTGAGCATGAATGTTGAATAGATTCGGTTAGATATTGCCACAAATCACATCATTACAAGTGGCATAAGTAAGGGACCATTCCGAACCCAACGGTTTGAGGTCTTCCCTTGCGAGGGGTGAGTGCGGCCTTAAATCTTTGTCCCGGTTCACACCGGGTGGCGACTCCATGTTATTTCGTACTCCCAACTAGGACGCGAGCCTAGAGCAGCGTTGTCAAGTTCTGTGTCCCACAGTCTGGCGACTCCACTGGGGATAGAGAATTGGCCCCGAAATAATGTCTTGTGATGTTTATGATTTGTGCTTTAGTTAACCGTGTCTCTAGTGGTCACACACCATAACTCGTTGGCACGTACCTTAAGGAATAAAAAAGTTGCGCTCACTTGATCGCTCGAACCATTGAGTGGGGAGTCCTAGTTGTGGGTAATCTTTCGCCACTCCCATAAGTCCGCATGAGAACCATAGTTGTATATCCTATAGAAGTTGTCTCTTTATGCTTTTGATAACCACATGCATATTATATCTCATACATCGCACACATGTCACGCATCTCATGCATACATGCATCATGATAACCTTCTGTGTCTTAAAAGCCATCATAGATATCAGTTGGGTTGGGGGTAAAAGAAGGTTTGTCAATAGGAGTTTAGCAAACATGGATAGCGAGGAAAATGAAATTGAGAAACAGAAAATGTTACGGCAAGGATAGAAAGACCATTGGGGGGCCTTAAAAAATAAAAGAAAAAATAGAGAAAAAAAGAAAAAGAAAAAAAAAAAAAAAAAAAAAAAAAAAGAAAAGAAAAAAAAAAGAAAAAGAAAAAAAAAGGGTTGTTTAGTCCTTAATAGTTAGACATAAGTCCGATGATGAATTGATTGCTTTAGAGTGAAACTATAGAAACGATAAACCCTTGACGTGCTTTTATATGATGCTTTGATAATTGATCTATGTTAGACTCGTAAGCACTTGATTATGGTTCTTAGTAGTGAAAAACTGAGTAGTTAGCAAAGTGACTAGTCGAAGAAATTGTGGGTCGGTGAATGACCGTTTGCTTAGATGTCTATCTTGATTTGCTTATGTTATGATGTGTGGTATGGTGAAAATAAAAGAAAAGTCTCTAAGGAAAAATTTGAACCACCTATTGTTAGGTTTTATCTAGGTCCCAAGATCAAACAAGCAATGAAATACATGTGTGAATACATCAACGGAGGTAGCGGAATACTCACATCGATCGGTTGAGAGACGCGGCAAGCAATAAAACTTGAAAAACCTTACTGCATTAGGCGTGAACTGCAGTGTATTAACTCACTGTTTTGGGCGTGAAAGTGGTCATTCGTCAAGCTCCAAGCTTCGTCGAACGAATCCCGCCTCATGGGTGAACCTCCCTAACACCTTCGCAAGTCTCGTAAGTGTGCTAGCACTTGTGTTTTGCATCAAAAACACACTCATTGCTCCCCTAAAGCTCACGGCAATGAGCTGTGTTGGAGAAGAAAGAAACAGCCCCTTGGGCGTGAGAAAGAGAGGAGGAGAGATGGAGAGAAAATGTGTAATTGGTTTCAAAAGATTTTCCAAAAACCTTTATATATTTTCCAAGAAAATACATTAAACAATTACCAAATAATTCAATAAATAATTAAATGGTAAAGTCTCTACCAATTCCACTATTTCATCTACTTTCATCAACTATTCAATGTCACTTTATAAAAGTGACTTGATGTGTGTCAATCACTCAATCAATCAATCACATCAATCAATCAATCAATCACATCACTCAAAGTGACTTGATTTGACGTTTGATGTGACGAATGATTTGACGCTTGATGTGACTTGCGTTGCCGCACTCGAATTTGAAATACGAATGCGCTCGCAATCACACTCGGGCTCGGGTTCGCTAATTCTCAATTAGCGAACTTTCCGTCGCGTCGTAATTAAATGATTACGCCTAGCGAATTCACTATTCACGTCGCTAACGAATTAATTCTAAATTAATTCGTTCGCCCGAATTAAAATCTAATTTTAATTCCGCGTCGAAATCTAATTTCATTTAATATATCGAATATATTAATTTATCGATTAATTCCAATTAATCGTTCTCTCTCTCTTTAGACGATATTTTATCCCAGATAAAATATTTCCATAATTAATCCTAGATTAATTTTCTCTCTCTTCTATATAATCCCAGATTATTAATGAGTGCGAGTTATGCGTCATCGGTGCATTATCGGGAAGCGACCCATGAGATCCCCGGATAAGTCGCAGCAGTAAATACGGTCGTCGGAGAGTATCCGAATCACGTACGTACCAAGTACTACGTTCTACCGATTTACGAGACAAGATCAGCTTCTAGCAAAGCACGAAGTCTACCCAATTCTCCGGTCATATTCTTCTAAGAATATTTAAGATCTATATCAAGCGTAGTATACCAAGTATTATGTATATCGGCCCAGTATCGAATAGTCACGTGCTAGGGCTGGGGCTGGATAAGTGTCTGCCCCGTCCGAAGCACATGTCGGATGTCTGGTAACTAGTCTCTATAATCGGATATACATGACCTTGTCATAATATCCCGATGACCGGCCAGCACTTAAGAGCACTAATACCGTATCCTGCGTGACATCATCTCCACTATGACTGGAGTGATACTTCTGTCTTGACATCACACCCAATACTCTACGATTCTCAATATACTCAGCATTGGCGTACACAGAACCGGTTAGAGTCCTAGACGACCTCAACTAAAGTATATTGATTGTCGTAAGCATTAGCGGTGTAAGTCTCAGGTTAAGACCATACACACCTACTCTAATGTCGGACTCCCATAGACACATAGTCATAATACCAATGGGATTCCGAGGGGTCTATCCAGAGCGAGGCTGTTTCCCGTACCATCGGTGAAACACAACCTCCTATCGCACTTGCATGAGTATTCAATACCCAAATATATGAGAACTATGCTGTTGTGCCCTCACAACGCGCACAAGTGCAATACTAGCCTATTCCGCATTATCGATGTCCAGTCTCGATAATACTACGACTAGGGATATTTAATGATTAATCCTTCGTGGACTGATACTGTCTCATATCATCTCAATCCAGGAACTAATCATATGGACCTCTCTTCATTTATATATCTAAGGTGATCTAATCACAAATGATGAGAGTGCAATTTCCTTGTCACATAGTTAATTTGTACAACAACACTATGATCTGTACAAATAGTGACGCTATGGGTCATATTATCCAACAATATCCCACTTGGCACATAGCCAGTCACTCAAGTGTCATACACCCGAACTATGTACGGTTCGCTCAAATTGCTGAGAAAAGGTTTTTCATCAGCGGATTTCCATGATTATCGTCTGACGCGATTTATACGATCATCACATCGCCACGATGTATGATCCGAACGAATCAGATGAATATAGAAGTATAAATCTGGATCGTCGATGAGACCTTTAATTCTTTAGCCTTGTGCTGACGCCTAGCTCAGCTGCTAACAGAACTATATCTAATCTAATTAGATTTATTATCGACCCAAATGGCTTCTATTGCTGCCTCAGCTGCAGCAATAATCCGCATTTGTTGTTTATTCGGCAACAGTATCTTGCTCGGAAGATTTCCAGCTCACTGTCCCGTTATTCAAACTTTATAGTACCGCAGTATTTTAACTGTTTGGAAACTTGCGGCAGTGATCCCAGTCACTTCAAGTTCTCCTTCTCCATAGTTTTAGATAGCATCTTTAGTTCTCTAAGATACTAATAGATGTCCTTAACTCAATCCAGTGACTATCACATCCTGATTGTCCATTTGTGACTCCATATGCTCAAAGCGTATGAGACACCATATCAAGTAGATTTTAAATGTACAATTTCCCAGAGAGTGTTAACAACTCCAAATCTATCCCAGTAGATCTTTATTCCTTGAATAAAGGTTGTTACTCCCCAGAATTCTACGGAGAATTTCTATGAAAGCCAAGCTTTCACCAATTGCTTTATGGGAATTTCATTATCAGTGCTCTCCCACTAACCTCCTATATACACAAGAATCATTTCGTTTTGAGTCAAATCATAAACCATTATGATTATTTCAAAACGACAGTTCCAAGAACCTTATGCTTGCTCCAATCTAAACATGGATCGAATAACCCGCAAACCTTGTTTGTCGGTTATACAAAATCGTCAGGATGTTGTAAGCATCCTCCAAGAGGTTTCCTTTTCAGGAAAGCGATTTTGATCTATAACTGACATTTCATAAATGAAATATGCAGTATCAACAAGCATCTTCAAAATGGATTTACCATGGCAACAGATAAAAGGTTGAATCGTTATTAACACAATGTTGATAACGATACCTTTCCGTCACAAGCCTAACTTAGTACGTTGGTATGTTGCCATCCATGTATGTCTTCCTCGAAGACGTTTAATGTACCAATAGGCACAATGCCTTGCGGTACAACAACTAGTATCCAAACATAGTTGTTATACATGGAATCCATTTCGAACTCATGGCACTTTGCCATAATAGGGAGTCGATACCTCGTATCACTTCCTCAAAACGTAGTCGGATGGTACACCTCTATAAGATTGACATCTTTAAGGGGTTACATCAGAAACCTATACCCCAGGTTGTTTTCTGATTCTCTCCGATCTACGCGGGTTCTTGTGTATTCGAAGATTAATGGTTTAATTTCATCCTTGATGAACTATTTATGTTCCATTACGGACTTCGTGCCTTGAATAGTATTACTCTGATTTTCATCGAGTATCACTATCCTCCCACTTACCACTGCATATCGGTATTCCTCTCAGGAAAACCGCATGGCGAGCAACAATAATATTGTTCCCATGTGAGATATATAAGTACTATACTTATGGTTTCCCTAGGATAACCTATAATTGGCACTTATCCAATTTGGGTTCTAGTTTGGTATCATCCAAACGTTATGCCTGGCATACCCAAATTATTAGGAATGAGAAACCCTGTTTCTTTCCTGTTCATATCCTATATGATATCTGTCAAACAGATTTATATGGAACCTTATTCTAAATAAGTTTTGCACTGTTAATACGTATCCGTTGAAGGAAATGTAGCTCAGAGCGACTCTCGTGATAAACCTTATCATGTCCAACAAAATTCGGTTTTTAGTTCGGACACACTGTCAAACTGACGTGTCTCAGGAGGAGTTCTCATCTGAAAGAATACTATACTCTTTCATGTATTTTTGAAACTTACTGCTTAAGTATTTTCCATTACGGTCTTACCGTGACGGCATAATACTATAGTCGATCTGTTAATCTACTTCGTGTCGAAACCCTAATAGTTTCCGATCTGTGTTCTTCAAAAGAAACACATAACCATAACGTGATGCCACATCTGTTAAGGTCACGAAATATTCATGTTCACATCTAGCCTAGCTAGATATGGGCCCACTAACTTCACCATGAATAGGGCTAACAGATCGGTGGCACTTACACTATTACCAAGTAAACAGTGTTTTAGGTACTTTACCTAATAAACTAGTTTCGTAGACTTTATTTGAATAGTCAAATCAGTCCTAGTACCCACTCTTCAAAAGTGCGGATATACGAATCTTGTTTAATTCTGTCCTAGACAACAATGCATAAATAAGTCTCTACTTGATCAAATCAATTTGAGCTATTTATTTGTCATTCTATATGTTTGAGATTTTAATTATATTCAAAATATAAATTTGTTATTCACATCTAATGTGTTTATCTTAATATCATCTTTATATAATGAAACACTTTAGTGTTCTAAAATATAAAGGTTTATCCACAATGGATTAAACACTGATATAAAGATAATGTCTCTAGTCAAACTAGTTACCTTATAACAGTTCCTAATTTAAGTACACACCCGAAGGGTAGTTCCTAACTTAGGTATCTACGGTCGAAACAGCGACTTTCGTCCCGTTTCCGATTCGCAGAGCAATCTCAGCTTGAAGTCAGTATCCTGCTCAAAGCAGATTCTGAACATCAATACATATATTTTATGTACCACACTAAGTATTTAAAATCTAATTTCAATACTAGTAGTGAACATAACTTTGACAAATATTTTTAAAGTCAGAGCCTTGCCCTTTCTTTAATTCCTTCGTGTCTGCCATATCCAAATGGTAGTCCTTTGGTATATGTCAATTATCCTTTTCAATATTTAGGAACCTTAGGCCAAGCCTTGGGTTTTTAGAATATCGAAACGATGTGCACCTCGCGCTACATGCCCAATTGCAAACTTTGACTTTATCTCCTCTAGAATAGTCAATTAATTCTCCAAGAATTATAAATTGCAATTTTAATACTTCTTAAATCTAAAATTAGATTTATGACAAGTATATTAAATTAGCATTAAAGTCATCATCACATAAATCTTCCAAAGATTTTATGCTCTACTTATTTGCTTAATTTTGGGCTTAAGGTATAATAAGTTATTTTATCAAATAAAGTAACCTATTGTTTATTCCCAATTTGAAAATTAAATCATTTAAAACATTTAATCCCAGATTATATTTTAAATATCCAACTTTTCAATTCTTTCTTGATTTCAATAGTCCAACTATTTAATCAATTATTAGTGGTACTATATATTATAATGATTATAATAGTCCAACTATATAATCAATATAATCCAAATTAATTAACCTCAATTACATTGATTACTATAATCCAATTATAAAATCAACTGTAAACTGAAATTAATTAATTCAATATATTGATTAATATAATCCAATTATATATAATCAAGTATAATACAGTCCAACTGTTTATTAAAACAACAATTTAAATATTAGTCCAACTAACATTTAATATATGACGAGTGATATTTGTTTGAGCGCGTATGGGAGTAATTGAACGAATATTGCAAATTCAATTCTTGCCTCCCACTATTTTTCGTCGAGCCTCTAACCCTCTGTCGAGTACTCGGGAAACCGTGTTTCCTAGTGGGCTAGGATCCCGTTAAATATCACACAATCTTGACTTTGGCCAACAAATTGTATGATAATTAACTAGGTAGATCTCGAAGATCAATTGGATCTCATCCAACTCCTAGATCCAGTAGGTGGACATCCAAGTCCGAAACATATATCTTATATATGCCTATATATATAATATATAGCCTAACCTTTTTCTCTGAATCAACTAGGCCTTGGCTTTGGCACAACAAACCTAATGATCCCAGTCAAGCGCGGACCCATTGACCATGGAAGCTTCGTAATCAATGTCGTTGGACAAGAAGTGGTCTTAACTTTGGCCAACAAACCACAACTTGGACAGGACACCAATATGGAACAAAGCCTCGTGATTCAAACACATCTTCGACGGACAAGGGATTGACTTTGGCCAACAACCCATGCCAATCTAGGATCTTGAGTAAGAATCACTCAATGGAAGGAAAAGACGCATGATATTTGATGAGGGCTTTTCGCGTGCAAATTGGCTACCAATTTCATTATCTTTGTTAAGGTCTCATCATCATACACCCTTAAACATGCATTCTAAAAACATAATAAGCGAGTAGTATGAAAATAAATAATAATGATATGCGGATGGATACTTTACATTGATCCTAGATCAAATCTCTCCCTTTCTCACTCAAGCTAGCACTTGTACTACTTCTACCCGTTACACTACACTTCTAAAGAAACCTCATTTACATTGAGGGGAATAGGTGAGAAGAGAATACAAAGAGAATAGAGGGTGATAAGGCTGGACACGCAGGTCCAATTTAATAAATCGAATTTATTACAACAATTTCCAAAATTGCCCCACCAGACTAATATCCATCCGATATACATTATTCATTCATCACAACCACGTATTCACACATAAGCATGCTATCAATCAATCTAATCAAATTAATTAATCTGATAATTATGTGATCATCCAATGTTCAAACAACGATTTGATTTTGCTCGAGTCAAACTCGTTTTTGCGAATAAGTACTCAAAGTACGAATTCATGATTAAATTAAACTACAACATTAAATCAAATTTAATATGTATTTAATACTAATTCACTATTAATTCCAAATTAAATATACACTTTATTAATAAACCTTTTACGACTTAAATTCAAAATTTAATCGCGTCGGGTCTCAAAGCCCATTAACGTCCAACGTCAATTCAATTCAAGTCTAATGGGCTTTAATTAATCTCTTTAAGGCGTGGGCTTCGGCAACCAAAGCCCAATCAAGGAGTAACCCCATAAGCCGAGAAATCAATTTAGGCCCATTAGGCCCAATTAAACTTTAAAGGTTCATTAAGTCACATTTGGGCTTTATGGTAGTGGTTTTGGGCCCAATTGGATCCAATCCATTTGGCCTAAACTCATCTTGATAAAATCAAGCCCAATAAGCCCAATTACAACATTAAAGTCCAATTTCCAAAATTAGGCCAAAATATTAAATACACAAAATCCAATTTCGCAATTTAATTACCTAAAGTGCATTTCATGATTAATCACCCAAATCAATATTTCCAAAACATGAAATTAGTCCAATTAATCATGTTCATTATCATCATCACATGTCCAACACATAAATGAAAAAATCAACCCATTACATGCTTTAAAGCTCGGCCAAGGAGGGATTTTGTGTCCGATTTGGTTTCAATCCAATCGAACCCACAATCGATATTAAATCAACATCCTAAATGATTTCCAACACATCCAATTGTTCAAAAATCAAAATGCCAAGACATTAGGTGAACCTATAATTTTAAGCCCTACAATTTCATGCTTGAACCTATAGCTCTTGATGCCATTGTTAGGTTTTATCTAGGTCCCAAGATCAAACAAGCAATGAAATACATGTGTGAATACATCAACGGAGGTAGCGGAATACTCACATCGATCGGTTGAGAGAGACGCGGCAAGCAACAAAACTTGAAAAACCTTACTGCATTGGGCGTGAACTGCAGTGTATTAACTCACTGTTTTTGGGCGTGAAAGTGGTCATTCGTCAAGCTCCAAGCTTCGTCGAACGAATCCCGCCTCATGGGTGAACCTCCCTAACACCTTCGCAAGTCTCGTAAGTGTGCTAGCACTTGTGTTTTGCATCAAAAACACACTCATTGCTCCCCTAAAGCTCACGGCAATGAGCTGTTGTGTTGGAGAAGAAAGAAACAGCCCCTTGGGCGTGAGAAAGAGAGGAGGAGAGATGAGAGAGAAAATGTGTAATTGGGTTTCAAAAAGATTTTCCAAAAACCTTTATATATTTTCCAGAGAAATACATTAAACAATTACCAAATAATTCAATAAATAATTAAATTGGTAAAAGTCTCTACCAATTCCACTATTTCATCTACTTCCATCAACTATTCAATGTCACTTTATAAAAGTGACTTGATGTGTGTCAATCACTCAATCAATCAATCACATCAATCAATCAATCAATCACATCACTCAAAGTGACTATTGATTTGACGCTTGATGTGACGAATGATTTGACGCTTGATGTGACTTGCGTTGCCGCACTCGAATTCGAAATACGAATGCGCTCGCAATCACACTCGGGCTCGGGTTCGCTAATTCTCAATTAGCGAACTTTCCGTCGCGTCGTAATTAAATGATTACGCCTAGCGAATTCACTATTCACTATTCACGTCGCTAACGAATTAATTCTAAATTAATTCGTTCGCCCGAATTAAAATCTAATTTTAATTCCGCGTCGAAATCTAATTTCATTTATATATCGAATATATTAATTTATCGATTAATTCCAAATTAATCGTTCTTCTCTCTTTAGACGATATTTTATCCCAGATAAAATATTTCCGTAATTAATCCTAGATTAATTTTCTCTCTCTTCTATATAATCCCAGATTATTAATGAGTGCGAGTTATGCGTCATCGGTGCATATCGGGAAGCGACCCATGAGATCCCCGGATAAGTCGGCAGTAAATACGGTCGTCGGAGTATCCGAATCACGTACATACCAACGTACTACGTTCTACCGATTTACGAGACAAGATCGGCTTCTAGCAAAGCACGAAGTCTACCCAATTCTCCGGTCATATTCTTCTAAGAATATTTAAATCTATATCAAGCGTAGTATATACCAAGTATTATGTATATCGGCCCAGTATCGGATAGTCACGTGCTAGGGCTGTGGCTGGATAAGTGTCTGCCCCGTCCGAAGCACATGTCGGATGTCTGGTAACTCGTCTCTATAATCGGATATACATGACCTTGTCATAATCCTATGGCCGGCCAGCACTTAAGAGCACTAATACCGTATCCTGCGTGAACATCATCTCCA
Source organism: Zanthoxylum bungeanum (assembly GCA_019454045.1). NCBI lineage: Eukaryota > Viridiplantae > Streptophyta > Magnoliopsida > Sapindales > Rutaceae > Zanthoxylum > Zanthoxylum bungeanum. Next base: position 167,611 of record SKCR01006935.1, on the reverse strand, counting down.
CTATGACTGGAGTGATACCTCCGTCTTGACATCACACCCAATACTCTAACTAGATTCTCAATATACCCAGCATTGGCGTACACAAACCGTTAGAGTCCTAGACGACCTCACTAAAGTATATTGATTGTCGTAAGCATAGCGGTGTAAGTCTCAGGTTAAGACCATACACACCTACCCTGATGTCGGACTCCCATAGACACATAATCATAATACCAATGGGATTCCGAGGGGTCTATCCAGAGCGAAGTTGTTTCCCGTACCATCGGTGAACACAACCTCCTACCGCACTTGCATGAGTATCCAATACCCAAATATATGAGAACTATGCTGTTGTTCCCTCACAATGCGCACAAGTGCAATACTAGCCTATTCCGCATTATCGATGTCCAGTCTCGATAATAATACGACTAGGGATATTTAATGATTAATCCTTCGTTGACTGATACTGTCTCATATCATCTCAATCCAGGAACTAATCATATGGACCTCTCTTCATTTATATATCTAAGGTGATCTAATCACAAATGATGAGAGTGCAATTTCCTTGTCACATAGTTAATTTGTACAACAACACTATGATCTGTACAAATAGTGACGTTATGGGTCATATTATCCACACCTATAACCGATAAGCGTGAAGCTACCCATGGGCGAGTATTAAGACCACCATGAGGAGAAATGCTACCTTAAAGGGTAGGTGTGTTGAAAAAAGAGAAGAAAAAATGAAGAAAGAAAAAGAAAAGAAAAGAAAAAAAAAGTTCAAAAAAGAAAAAAAAAGAAAAAAAAGAGAGAAAAAGACAAAAGAGAAAGAAAACCATACCACATTGAGCACAGAAAAGCAACTGCAGGCATAACTGAGACATCTAGGTTGGTTTGACCCATCGATCCCGATTTTTGAAACGAAATCATTGAGTTAGCTTACTTAAGGATCAAGCTGCAAAAGACTTTTGCACACACACACTTTGAGTCTGTCATAGATAATTTATTCAAAGACTTAGATTTGAGTTGCGTTGAAAGTTTTGAAGGTTCTCTGGTTTCATTACTGAGCATTCTTTGAGGACAATGATATGTATAACTATTGAGACTATTTCGTAGCATGTAATATAGTATGATGATATGGAAACATGTGGTTCATCTTGACCAAGTGCAAACAGCAGAGAGCAGAAAGCTAAATCAAGACTGGGAGCGACCAGTCTACCACCTCATGAATCCGGGACATAACAAGAAATTGAGCCATGAGACCAGAGAGAATACTGTGCAATCACCTGGAGAACTGGCGGAAGACCTAACCCAGCGGAATAGGAAATTCATTCATGCATGCATGCATACACGTAACATATTTTGCATTCTTTTTTTTTTGTGTTTGTTTTGTTTTGTATTCACAGGTTTCAAAGAAGAAAAAGAGAAAGCGGCAAAGACAAGCCAACCAGAATCAGCAACATATGAGTAGTAGTTTTGGGGATGAGTCCCAGGGTTGAGGCCCAGATCAGTTTCAGTTTGGGGATGAGTCCCGGGTTGAGGCCCATATCAGTTTCAGCTTGGGGATGAGTCCCAGGGTCGAGGCCCACATCGTCAGAGTTTTGGAATGAATCCGGGAATGAATCCTAGGGCCGAGGCCCATATCGTCAGAATTTTGGAATGAATCAGGGAATGAATCCCAGGGTCGAGGCCCACGTCAGCAGAGTTTTGGAATGAATCCCAGGGTTGAGGCCCACATCGCCAACAGTTCCCGAGAATGAATCATAGGGCCGAGGCCCACGCTGTCAGAGTTTTGGAATGAATCCAGGAATGAATCATAGGGCAAGGCCCACATTATTATCAGCATCAGTTTTTCCAGGTATGGCACTCTAGGGGCGAGGCCCACATTATTATCAGCATCAGTTTAGCCGGGTATGGCCCTCTGGGGGCGAGGCCCACATTATCATCAGCATCAATAGCAGGCTTGTCGGGTATGACATTCTGGGGGCGAGGCCCACATTGGTTCAATATTAGTTATGTCGGGTATGGCATTCTGGGGGCGAGGCCCACATTGGTTCAGTATCAGTTCTGCCAGGTATGGCACTCTGGATATAGAGATATCAGATCAGTTCTGCCAGGTACGACACTCTGGATATAGAAATATCAGATCAGTTTTACCAGGTACGGCACTCCGGGTATGGAGATATCAGATCAGTTTTACCAGGTACGGCACTCCGGGGATGGAGATATTACAGTAGCACTCCGGGTATGGAGACACTGCATTGGTTTTATCGGGTATGGCACTCTGGGAATAAAGCCCACATTCAGTATAGTTCGAGAATGAACAAGCCGAGAATGGCACTCCGAGAATGGAGCACAATTCGAGAATGAACAAGCCGAGAATGACACTCCGAGAATGGAGCACAATTCGAGAATGAACAAAATCCGGGAATGACACTCCGAGAATGGAGCACGGTTCGGGAATGGATCACCTTACAGCACGGTTCGGGAATGAACCACCTCACAGTAACAGTTCGGGAATGGACCACCTCACAGTAATGGTTCAGGAATGGACCATCTCATACAGTACAGTTCGGGAATGAACCATTACATCAGCATCAACATCAGTTTTGGGGATGAGTCCAGGGCCTAGGCCCACATCAGTATCAGTCTGGGGGCGAGGCCCATATCAGTATCAGTTTTGGGCGAGGCCCATATCAGTCTGGGGGCGAGGTCCACATCAGTTTGGGGCGAGGCCCACGTTAGTATCAGTTTGGGGCGATGCCCATATCAGTTTGGGGCGAGGCCCACATTAGTATCAGTTTGGGGCGAGGCCCATATCAGTTTGGGGCGAGGCCCACATCAGTATCACTCTGAGGGTGAGGCCTACATCAACATCAATCTGGGGTCGAGCCCCACATTAGTATCAGTTTGGGGCGAGGCCCATATCAGTTTGGGGCGAGGCCCACATCATTTTCGGTCTGGGGGCGAGGCCCATATCAGTGTCAGTCTGGGGGCGAGGCCCACATCAGTATTAGTCTGGGGGCGAGGCCCATATCAGTATCAATCCGGGGCGAGGCCTACATCAGTATAAGCTTAGGGATGAGTCACAGGGCGAGGCCCACACTAGTATCAGTTTGGGGCGAGGCCCACACTAGTATCAGTTTGGGGCGAGGCCCATATCAGTGTCAGTCTGGGGGCGAGGCCCACATTTGTACCAGTTCAGGGTCGATGACCCACTACATCATCATATTGAGGGCGAGGTCCCTATTTTCAGCGGTATTGGGTCGAGGTGCCCAGGGTCGAGGTGCCCACTACATCATCATATTGAGGGCGAGGTCCCTATTGTCAGTGGTGTTGGGTCGAGGTGCCCAGGGTCTAGGTGCCCCCGTTGTCGGTTGTAGTTCCGGGATGCGTCCCAGGGTCGAGGTGCCCACTACATCATCATATTGAAGGCGAGGTCCCTATTGTCAGCGGTGTTGGGTCGAGGTGCCCAGGGTCGAGGTGCCCCCGTTGTCGGTTGTAGTTCCGGGATGCGTCCCAAGTTCGAGGGCCCACTACATCATCAGTTTGAGGGCGAGGCCCACATTGTCAGCGGTATTGAGTCGAGTTGCCCAGGGTCGAGGTGCCCCCGTTGTCGGTTGTAGTTTCGGGATGCGTCCAAGGGTCGAGGGCCCACTGCATCATCAGCACAGTTCACATTCGGTGGTTCGGGAAAAAAGCCCAGGGGTCGAGACACCTCGCCACCATATCAACTCAGTTCGAAGCAGCAGAAATCAGCTGGCTGGCAGCTGGCGAGCCAGGTAAGTAAAAATGCATTGCACGTACTTTGATAGGATTGTCATTGTCACACACTGCACAAGTCCCATCAAAGTGGGGGCGACTGTAGGCACTGTATTTTTGTATGTAATTCCCGATGATGAGTCTCGTATGGAGACACTACCTCTTTGATTATGGAAGCCGCGGGAAACGGACGACGGAAGGGGAAAGTCAGAAATTAGCATTTGGACAGATTTAACTCGCTTGTTTCGCTTTGGGTTCGCTTGTTGGACCTCTGTTTTAAAACACACCAAGCCCAATCCAAAATAATTAAAACATTTAAAATATATGTCACAAATTAAATCCAAATTAAATCTAATTAAATTGAAACCAAAACCAATTAAATTAAGTAAATCACCTACCAAATTAAATTAAATCAATCACCTAATTTAAATAATTCCCCACCAAAATTAAAGATATTCTTTCCCTAAATAAATTAAATAAATCCCTCCCTTTTAATTTAATTTCTTTCCTTTTCAAACCCATGCAGAAACCCTAACCCTACCCTCTCACTATATAAACAACAACAAACCCTAGACATCCTCTCCTCTCTCTCGGCAGTGACCACAAACCAGAACAAAAGAGAATAAAAAGACACTAACCGAAACCCTAAAATACGTTTCTCTTCCTCTCTCTCATGCCCCCACGCTCAGCTCTATCTCATCTCCTTCACGCTGTAAGCAACACTCACCTCTGACAAATAAAACACACTCACAGCCGGCACACCCCTTCACGCAACAACACGCCACTTAGCCTCCAGCACACCCCTTCACGTATCAACACGCCACATAGCCTACCTTCACCTCGCCTTTGCATCGCCCCACTCACGCCATCTACACTCACCAGCCCCTTTTACATGTTAGCCTTCAGCACACCCACACTTCACAGCAGCCATAAGCCGCACGTCACCCTCCATTCACCTTGTCCTTCACGCTCACGCACTAACTCTCACTCAACAAATCACGTCCACGCCTAACCCTCTGCACACCCTCCACGCCTCCAAATTCACTCAACGCCAAAATCTGCCCAACTCTCATTCACGGAGCCAACTCACGCACAAAGGCCACCTAGCTTCACGCCAACAAAAAAACTCACGGCAGCCACAAAACTGAGCTATAAACATACAAAAACTGCCGACTAAACCTAACCCTCACAGCCTCTTCACGCCATTAATTTCCACAGCAACCCTAGCCATTCACGAAGCCAGATCACACCTTCAACACGTAAGCCTTCTTCACACTCACCCAACCTTCACGCAAGTCATCGCTTCAACTGCCCTCTAGAACAAGCCTTCAACATACCCAAAACTGCACATATTTAGTCCCCTAAATTGCCCAGTAAACTACACACTAAACTGACCAGTTCACCGCACAAATAAGCCCTAAAACTATCCAGAAAACAGCCCAAAACTGCCGCATTACACCCGCAAACTGCACCTGCAAAACATCCCATTTAAACCCCGTAAAACAGTCACCGAATTAACCCAAAATAGTGAGCAGAAAATACCCTCAAAACAACAGTGAAACAGAGTGAAAACAGCAACCCAAAACAGCGAAACAGCGAGGAAAAAAGTTGAGTTAGTGAACCAAAAGAGTTGCGGATCATTCACCCTTCCAACGGACGTGTAACGCCATTTCTTGAGACAACAAAAGAGGTTAGACCTGAGGGCACCCTTTTATTTATTATCTTTTGTTTATTTTTCTTTATTTTAAAATATTATCGCATAAGAGTCGTTTGTTGAGGCATGATGTGATTGTTGGATGAGCGAAATATGTGTTCCCTTTTGTGGTATATAGGATGGAAACCCGGACATAAATTCCGTAGCCGAATCTGAATGGACGGTAGTGCGGTTTGTACTCGGGATACAACGCCACGTACCACTTAAGAGACACGTATTTCGTTTCATCCAAACTTGTGTTTGAGAATGTTATAGTTCGTAGTATTTATTTGTTATTAAAGCATGATTTAGCTTAGTTTGTTATTTATTTTTAGGCATGATTTAGTTTAGTGTTATTTTTACGCATGATTAGTTATTTATTTTACATTTAGAATTTTCATTGTGTTTATGTTGTTATTTGTTTTCCGCATTATATAGTTGAAGTATGTTCATGATATTGTCGTGTTTCTCGGTGTTATGAGGACTTACTTTCCGAGCATGCAAACCTTAAAGATAAGATTTATCTTTATGAACATGAACTAGACATAGGTTACCTTGAGCATGAATGTTGAATAGATTCGGTTAAGATATTGCACAAATCACTGTTGGTTTCTATTATATGTCCCAAGGAAAGATTAAGCATATGAAATACAACAATGAATATATATTAAAAGATGAAGTATGGCGGAATCATACTTACAAAGCTTTTGTGATGAGAAGTGATGAAGAAAATCTTTGAATCTCCAAGCTTCAAGTTTCGGCCAAGGGAGGAAGAAGAGTGGAAGCTCCAAGCTTTGTGTATTCCAAGCTCTTTGATGGTTTCCCTATCACCTCCTTTGATCCTTCAATGTGCTAGCAAATGGAGAAAAGAAAATCAAATCTTCTTTGCCCTAATGGAAGTCACGGCATTGTGAGAGAGAGAGGAGAGTTGTCTTGATCTTTTTTACAAAAATCAATTTATATTTATGCCATAATATTTATTAAATTAATAATAAACTTATGACACAAATCATGCAATGGCTTAGAGTGTCAAACACTCAAACTCCATGCAAAACCATTGAGTGTATTGTACACTATCACCATGCAATGTATTAACAATTAAATAATGCATATAATGACATGTGTCATGTGGGCCCCACACGTTTCCAAATGAAAGTGGGCCCACGTGCACTCACGCGTTCGGGTTCGATATTTCCGAAATACCGAACTTACATCGCGACATTAATTAAATCGAATTTAAATAAATAATTGCGCCTAGCGAAATTATTATTTACGTCGCTAACGAATTAATTCTAAATTAACCCGTTTGCCCGAATTAAAATCTAATTTTAATTTCGCGTCGAAATCGAATTTCGATTATTATATCGAATATAATAATTTTATCGATTAATTCTAAATTAATCGTTCTCTCTCTAAATAAGGCACTTTATCCAAGATAAAGTTTCTCCGCAATTAATCCAAGATTAATTAAGTCCGAATCAAATATCATAGGTGAATCTTCAGGAAGCGACCCAAGAGATCTCCGGATATGTTGGCAGTAAATACGGTCGTCGGATAATCCGAACACGTACGTACCTCGTACTACGTTCTTACCGATTCACAAGACAAGGTTGGCTTCTAGCAAAGCGCCATGCCTACCCAATTCTCCAGAAATATTCTTACTGGAATATTAGATCTATATCAAGCGTAGTATACCGTAGTATTGCGTACATCGATCCAGTATCGGACGATCACATGTTAGGCCTGGGGCTGGAAATGTGTCTGCCCCATACGAAACATATATCGGACATCAAGCAACTAGTCTCTTTAAATCGGACTATCCTGACCTAGTCATATTGTCCCGACGGTTGCAACCTTTTATAGAGTACTAGTTCTGTGTCCTGCGTGATCATCACCTCCATATGTCTGAAGTGATACTTCCATCTCGACATCACATCCAGTACACTACGATTCTCGATAAACCCAGAAGAGGTGTACACAGAACCGGTTAAGGTCCCCAACCACCAAAACCAAAGTTTACCGATTGTCGCAAGTACTAGCGATGTAAGTCTCAGGTTAAGACCATATACACCTACCCTGATGCGGCCTCCCATAGACACGCAGACATACTACCAATGGGATTCCGCGGGGTCTATCCAGAGCGAAGCTGTTTTCCGTACCATCGGTAAAACACAACCTCATATCGCACTTGCAGAAGTATCCAATACTTAAATATATGAGAACTATGTCGTTGTGCCCTCACAACGTGCACAAGCGCAATACTAGTCTATTCTGCATTATCGATGTCCGATCTCGATAATACTCCGACTAGGGATATTTAATGATTAAACCTTTATGGATTGATACTGTCTCATATCATCTCAATCCGGTATTAATCATATGGACTTTCGCCATTTATATATCAAAGTAAATAATATTACAAAACGGCAAAAGGCAATTTCATTATCACATAGTTAATTTTGTACAATAATACAATATCATTTACAAACAGTGACGCTATGGGACATATTGTCTAACAATCTCCCACTTGGCCTATAGCCAGTCACTCAAGCATCTAATACCCGAACTATGTATGTGTCGTTCAAAAACTTGCTGAAGAACAGCCTTCGTCAGCGGATCTGCAATGTTGTCATCTGATGTGACCTTCTCGACCTTTACATCACCACGATGTATAATCTCCCGAATCAGATGGTAACGTCGAAGAACATGCTTGGACCGTTGATGAGACCTTGGTTCCTTAGCCTGTGCTATAGCCCCGTTATTGTCACAATACAATGGAACGGGCTCAGCTGCTAACGGAACTACTCCTAATCCGATTAGGAACTTTCGGATCCAAACTGCCTCCTTTGCTGCTTCAGATGCAGCGATGTACTCCGCTTCTGTTGTTGAATCGGCAACTGTATCTTGCTTGGAAGATTTCCAGCTCACTGCTCCGTTATTCAAACAAAAAATATACCCGGATTGCGACTTGTAATCATCCTTGTCGGTTTGGAAACTTGCATCGGTATACCCAGATACCGCAAGTTCTCCACCTCCATAAATTAAGAAAGCATCCTTAGTTCGTTTAAGATACTTAAGGATATTCTTAACTGCTATCCAGTGACCTTCACCTGGATCGGCCTGATAGCGACTGCACATGCTCAAAGCATATGAGACATCAGGTCGTGTACATATCATGGCATACATGATCGATCCGACTGCCGAGGCGAACGGTATCCGACTCATGTTGTCTCTCTCTCCTGAGTCTTAGGACACATGTCCTTAGACAGAGAGGTACCACGTACCATTGGAACCAATCCCCTCTTGGATTGTTCCATGTTGAATCGCTTCAACACTTTATCAATGTATGTACTCTGGGAGAGTCCAAGCAGCTTTCTAGATCTATCCCGGTAGATCTTTATTCCAAGAATAAAGGCTGCTTCTCCCAGATCTTTCATGGAGAATTTTAATGAAAGCCAAGCTTTCACCGACGTTAGCATGGGAATGTCATTGCCTATAAGCAATACGTCGTCGACATAAAGGACAATAAAAGTAAGTGCTCTCCCACTAACCTTCTTGTATACACAAGGGTCATCTGCGTTTTGCACGAAATCATATTCTTTTATGATCTCATCAAAACGCTGATTCCATGACCGTGATGCTTGCTTCAATCCATAAATGGATCGATTTAACTTACAAACCTTGTTTGCAAGTCTGGGTACGATAAAACCGTTAGGCTGTTGCATATAAACATCCTCCAAAAGGTTTCCGTTAAGGAAAGCGGTTTTAACGTCCATCTGCCATATCTCGTAATCGAAATATGCAGCTATTGCAAGCATTATCCGAATGGATTTAATCATGGCAACGGGTGAGAAGGTTTCGTCATAATCAATACCATATTGTTGACGATACCCCTTCGCTACAAGCCTAGCTTTGTACGTTTGTACGTTGCCATCCATGTCGGTCTTCTTCTTGAAGATCCATCTGCATCCAATAGGCTTTACGCCTTCTGGTGCATCAACCAGTGTCCAAACTTGGTTGGCGTACATGGAATCCATCTCGGACTTCATGGCTTCTTGCCATAAAGCGGAATCGATATTTTGTATCGCTTCCTCATACGTAGCCGGCTCATTATCCTCAATAAGATTAATATCTACATGAGGTGAGATCAGGAACCCATACCTCTCAGGTACTGTTCTGACTCTCTCCGACCTACGCGGTCATTGTGTATGTGAAGTTTGTGGTACAGACTCATCCCGGACGGTCTGTTCTTGTTCCGTCGTTGATTCATTGCCAGGAACAGTATCACTACGATCTTCATCGAGTTCTACTTTCCTCCCACTTACCACTGCATTTATAAAATCCTTCTCAAGAAAAAATGCTTGTAGAGCAACAAATACTTTGTTCTCTTGTGGGTGATAGAAGTAATATCCTTTGGTTTCCCTAGGATATCCTACGAAAAGGCATTTATCAGATTTGGGTTCAAGTTTGTACCTTCCAAACGTTTAACATATGCCCAGCATCCCCAAATCTTCAGGAAAGAGAAACCTGGTTTCCTTCCTGTCCATATTTCATATGGAGTCTGTTCAACAGACTTCGACGGTACCTTATTCAAAATAAGTATAACACTGTTTAATGCGTATCCCCAGAAGGATATTGGTAGCTCAGTGCGACTCATCATTGACCTTACCATGTCTAACAAGGTGCGGTTTCTCCGTTCGGACACACCGTTTAATTGCGGTGTTCCAGGAGGAGTCCACTGTGAAAGAATACCATATTCTTTCAAGTAATCTTGAAACTCATAACTTAAGTATTCGCCACCACGGTCTGACCGTAATGTCTTAATACTCTTCCCTGTTTGTTTCTCCACTTCGTGTCGAAACTCTTTGAATTTTTCAAAAGTTTCCGACTTGTGTCTCATAAGATACACATAACCGTAACGAGATGCATCATCTGTGAAGGTTACGAAGTAGTGAAATCCACCTCTAGCCTGGCTAGACATGGGCCCGCATACGTCAGTATGAACGAGAGCCAACAGTTCTGTGGCACGTTCACCTTTACCGCTAAAAGGTGATTTAGGCATTTTGCCTAAAAGACAAGATTCGCAGACGTCATATGAATTGGGATCAAATTCGTCCAAGTACCCACTCTTCGAAAGTGTGGATATGCGAGTCTTGTTGATGTGTCCTAGACGACAATGCCACATATAAGCTTCATCTTTTAGATTACTTCTTTTGAGCCTTTTGTTTGTCATTTTAGGAGATTCATTTATATTCAAAATATAAAGACCGTTATTTGCAACAGCTGTGCAAATTTCTGCATCATTTTTATATAAATAACACCCAGTGTTTCTAAATACAAAAGTGTAACCCTGCTGGGTTAACAAGGATACAGATATAATATTCCTAGTTAAACTAGGTACAAATAACAGTTCAAAAGTTTAAGTACATGCCCTGAGGGCAGTTCTAAAACAAAAGTCCCTACGGCCAAAACAACAACTGGTGTTCCGTTTCCGACCCGTAGATCCATCTCCCCCAATGCCAGCAACCCTGCTATCCTGCAGATCCTGCACATCAGTACAAATATGAGCACCACAACCAGAATCAAAAATCCAATTTTTAAACTAGAAGTATTCATATTTATCTCAATAACAAACATACCAGAGGCGATAGCCTTGCCAGCCTTGATATCCTCCCTCTGCCCTTTGCCCATTCGGCAGTCACGTTTCCAGTGACCCCTCTTGCCGCAGTTGAGGCAGATGTCGCGAGATTTGTCCTTTGGCTTCCTAGAAGCCACTGTCAACTTGCCTTTGCCCTTGTTCTTTAACTTCTTCTTCCTCGCACCTCCAATTGCCTTGGGCCCAGCCCTTGGCGCATGAGAGGTCGATGCATAATGCGCCTCGCGCTTGCTCCCCTTTAGGAGTTCCTTTTCGGACTCCTTCAGCACGGACAACAACTCTCCAAGAGTGTCGTCAGTGTCCATCAACTTATAGTTGATGATGATTTGTTTCCAAGTTTCGGGTAGCGATTGTAATAGCATATCAATCGTCAGCTCTGCCTCCAAGACAATGCCCATCTTGGCTAACTCATCTATGTCAGCGATCATTTGAGTCCCGTGGGCCTCAACTGATGCGCCGTCTGTCATCCGGGAGCGGAAGAGTTTCCTTACTAGCTCGTACCTCTCCATTCGCTTGTTGGTGCGGTGGAGATCACGCAATCTTGCCATCATGTTATAGGGATCCAAGTCCCTGTTCTGGCGTCTGAAATGCTGGGTCATTGCAGCTAGCATAACTGACTGAGCTTGGTCACAATCGTCACTATGAGTCTTCCATAACTCTAGCTCCAGTGGCTCAGTGGGTTTAGGCGGGAGAGGTCTCTGAATAGTATACAGCACCCTCTCAGCCCCAAGCACTATCTTGAGGTTCATTTCCCAGTCGGCAAAGTTTGTCCCTTTGAAGACATTATCGCCCATGATTATGTCGCGGACATTACCCTTGCCAGTCATCTTGACAACTATAGTCCAACTATAAAGTCAACGATGTTATGGGTACAGTCAAACTGTTACAAGCAAAATAACAATATATTAGTCCAACTAATTGTTAAAATATTGACGAAATAATTTTGAAAGACGCGTAAGGCTAAGTATCTGAACGAAATTGCAAATTCAATAATAGCCTCCCACTATTTTCTTCAAGTCTCTAACCCTCTGTAGAGAACTCGGGAAATCGAATTTCCTAGTGGGCTAGGATCCCGTTAAATAACACACAACCTTGACTTTGGTCAATAAAAGCTGTATGCTATTTAACTTAGGTAGATCTCTATGATCAATTGGATCTCATCCAATTCCTAGATCCGGTTAGGTGGACATCCAAGTCCGAAACATATGTATAATGTCAATGTATCCATTACATTTTCCTAACCCTATCCTCCGAATCATCTAGGCCTTGGCTTTGGCCAAAAACAAACCTAATGATTCCAGTTTAGCGGGACCCATTGACGAGGAAAGTTTCGTAATCAATGTCATTGGACAAAAAGTGATCTTGACTTTGGCCAATAAAAATCACGATTTGGACAAGACACCGATATGCAACAAAACTCTCATGATTCAAGTACATCCTTGATTGACAAAGGTCTTGACTTTGGTCAAAAACAAACCAATGCCAACTTCGGATCTTGAACAAGAATCATTCAATGGAAGGATATTTGCTTAATATAAATTGAGGGATTTTTCGAGTAATTGGCAACCAATTTATTTATCTTTGTTAGGTCTCATCATCATACACCCTTAAGCATGCTTCTAAAACATCATAAAGCGCGTAAAGTAAATTAATAGTGATATGCGGATGGATATATAAACAACTTGTTCCTAGAACAAATCACTCCCTTTCCTCTCCCCACTAGCACTATTCTACTCTTACCCAATTACATAATACAATAAGAGAAACCTCATTTACATTGAGGGGAATTAGGTGAGAAGAGAATACAAAGAGATAAAGAGATAAGGCTGGACACGCAGGTCCAATTTATTAATTCCAAATTTACAATAATTTCTAAAATTACCATTTCCCTTCTAATATCCATCCGATATACACTATTCATTCATCACATACATATATTTTCAAACAAGACATGCTTTTACAACCAATCTAATCCAATTAATTAGTCTATGTTTAAGTGATCATCCAATGTTCAACAACGGTTTGATTTTGCGCGAGTCCAACTCGATTGAGAATAAGTACATAAGGTACGAATTCGCGAATTATATCGAACTACTTATTAAATCTAATTTAATTCGTATTCAATACTAATTCAATTATTTAATTCCAAATTAAATGTTTACACTTTTAATGTGCTTTAAAGACTTAGATTCTAAATCTAATCCTATTGGGTCTCAAAGCCAACTAACATCAATGTTAAATTTAATTCAAGTCAAATGGGCTTTCAATTGATTTATTAAGGCTTGGGCTTTGGTCAATGTGGGTCAAACCCAATTACCAAGCCCAAATAAGGAATCACCCTTAAATGCCATAAAACCATTTTAAGCCCATAAGGCCCAATTAAATTTTAAAGCCCATTATATTATATTGGACTTAATGGAGTGATTTAGGCCCAAATTGGATCCAATCCTTTTGGCCCAAATCTACTTGGTCCACCCAAGCCCATTATGCCCAAATACAATATTAAAAGCCCAATTCACCAATTAAGCCCATTAATTAAATTTTAATATTCCAAACATTAAAGTCCAATTAATTAAAGTGTAAAACCAAGATTAATATATTAACCAAATATTTCAAAAATACCCATTTAATTTATTAATCATCTATTGTTCAAAACATATGTCCAACATTAATTGAACAAAAATCAAGTCCATTTTCATGTCCATTATCATTCGGCCAAGTGAGAATTTTTGTGTCGATTTGTTTTTCAATCCGATTGAATTACTAATCTACGTCCCGTATACGTTTTAAGTCATCCAATGATCTTGTACACAAAAAATTCCAATACATCCAATGTTCATACCCATTCGGCCAAGGTTACATTTTTGGGGAAAAATCATCCAATGCATTTTTCTCAAAATTGATTCCATATAACATCATTCTATATACATGTAAGCATACTCATTAATCAAATTTCACAAGAACATGCTTCAATCAATTTTACCCAAATTTAACCTAAAGTATTTCATGCTTAACCATGGCTCCATGATACCATTGTTGGTTTCTATTATATGTCCCAATGAAAGATTAAGCATATGAAATACAACAATGAATATATATTAAAAGATGAAGTATGGCGGAATCATACTTATAAAGCTTTTGTGATGAGAAGTGATGAAGAAAATCTTTGAATCTCCAAGCTTCAAGTTTCGGCCAAGGGAGGAAGAAGAGTGGAAGCTCCAAGCTTTGTGTATTCCAAGCTCTTTGATGGTTTCCCTATCACCTCCTTTGATCCTTCAATGTGCTAGCAAATGGAGAAAAGAAAATCAAATCTTCTTTGCCCTAATGGAAGTCACGGCATTGTGAGAGAGAGAGGAGAGTTGTCTTGATCTTTTTACAAAAATCAATTTATATTTATGCCATAATATTTATTAAATTAATAATAAACTTATGACACAAATCATGCAATGGCTTACAGTGTCAAACACTCAAACTCCATGCAAAACCATTGAGTGTATTGTACACTATCACCATGCAATGTATTAACAATTAAATAATGCATATAATGACATGTGTCATGTGGGCCCCACACGTTTCCAAATGAAAGTGGGCCCACGTGCACTCACGCGTTCGGGTTCGATATTTCCGAAATACCGAACTTACGTCGCGACGTTAATTAAATCGAATTTAAATAAATAATTGCGCCTAGCGAAATTATTATTTACATCGCTAACGAATTAATTCTAAATTAACTCGTTTGCCCGAATTAAAATCTAATTTTAATTTCGCGTCGAAATCGAATTTCGATCATTATATCAATATAATAATTTTATCGATTAATTCTAAATTAATCGTTCTCTCTCTAAATAAGGCACTTTATCCAAGATAAAGTTTCTCCGCAATTAATCCAAGATTAATTAAGTCCGAATCAAATATCATAGGTGAATCTTCAGGAAGCGACCCAAGAGATCTCCGGATATGTTGGCAGTAAATACGGTCGTCGGATAATCCGAACACGTACGTACCTCGTACTACGTTCTTACCGATTCACAAGACAAGGTTGGCTTCTAGCAAAGCGCCATGCCTACCCAATTCTCCAGAAATATTCTTACTGGAATATTAGATCTATATCAAGCGTAGTATACCGTAGTATTGCGTACATCGATCCAGTATCGGACGATCACATGTTAGGCCTGGGGCTGGAAATGTGTCTGCCCCGTACGAAACATATATCGGACATCAAGCAACTAGTCTCTTAAATCGGACAATCCTGACCTAGTCATATTGTCCCGACGGTTGCAACCTTTTATAGAGTACTAGTTATGTGTCCTGCGTGATCATCACCTCCATATGTCTGAAGTGATACTTCCATCTCGACATCACATCCAGTACACTACGATTCTCGATAAACCCAGAAGAGGTGTACACAGAACCGGTTAAGGTCCCCAACCACAAAACCAAAGTTTACCGATTGTCGCAAGTACTAGCGATGATGTAAGTCTCAGGTTAAGACCATATACACCTACCCTGATGCGGCCTCCCATAGACACGCAGACATACTACCAATGGGATTCCGCGGGGTCTATCCAGAGCGAAGCAGTTTTCCGTACCATCGGTAAAACACAACCTCCTATCGCACTTGCATAAGTATCCAATACTTAAATATATGAGAACTATGCCATTGTGCCCTCACAACGTGCACAAGCGCAATACTAGTCTATTCCGTATTATCGATGTCCGATCTCGATAATACTCGGACTAGGGATATTTAATGATTAAACCTTTATGGATTGATACTGTCTCATATCATCTCAATCCGGTATTAATCATATGGACTTTCGCCATTTATATATCAAAGTAAATAATATTACAAAACGGAAAAAGGCAATTTCATTATCACATAGTTAATTTTGTACAATAATACAATATCATTTACAAACAGTGACGCTATGGGACATAATGTCTAACAATCACCTCATTACAAGTGGCATAAGTAAGGGACCATTCCGAACCCAACGGTTTGAGGTCTTCCCTTGCGAGGGGTGAGTGCGGCCTTAAATCTTTGTCCCGGTCACACCGGGTGGCGACTCCATGTTATTTCGTACTCCCAACTGGGCCGCGAGCCTAGAGCAGCGTCGTCAAGTTCTGTGTCCCACAGATATGCTTGCTTCAATCCATAAATGGATCAATTTAACTTGCAAACATTGTTTGCATGTTTAGGTATGATGTGGGACACAGAAACTGGACGACGCATGCTGTTCTAGGCTCGCGGCCCAGTTGGGAGTACGGAGTAACCCACGGGGGGGACTAAACCGGAGAATAATGGAGTCGCCACCCGGTGTGAACCGGGAAAATGAGATTTAAGGCCGCACTCACCCCTCGCAAGGGAAGACCTCAAACCGCTGGGTTCAGAATGATCCCTTACTTATGTCACTTATAATAAAAGGATTTGTGCAATAATTGAATCAAGCCTAAGTAACACCTATTTCCAAGAGTATTATGCTTCTAAGTTCATATGCACGAAAATAAAACTTACACCTAATTTGCATATATCTTACATCTAAGTCTGCATGCTCGAAAGTGAATCAAAGTAGCGACAAACATACAACTTCATAAGTATATTGTATTCATGAAAGCGCAAGCGCACAATAATCACACAAGCGCACATAAAGCGAATCAAATAATGGCGAACATGTAATTTCATAAACATACCATACTTATACATGCGGAAACATAAACAAATAGCCATTACATATTTATGCGTAGATAAGAGAGTCAACTAGGTACATAATGCAAAAAGAAAATTAATGAGGCAATTAAGCATTAAAGTAAACATGTTATGACGTGATGCAAAAGAAGATAACTAATATTGACACAAACACACACGTGGGCATTTTTCAAGTGGTACGTAGAATTGTATCCCGAGTACAGATCATACTACCGTCCATTCGGAATCGTCTATGAAATTTATGTACGGGTTTCCATCCTATATACCATGAGAAATAATGCCCAAATGCTATCATAACATGGGTACATAAATGATAATAGATCGAGCCAAGACAAAGATAGATGATGCAATCAATAGATGAAAGACGCGGCAAATATCGTGGTAAAGGTAGCCTTTTAGGCTTTTCTTCACCCAAATGGAGAACCTTTTAGTCCAACATAATAAGCCCATGTGTTTTTCATTACAATGCATATATAAAAAAAGTAAAGACAATGATATCGGACTTCGTGTATCCGATTGAACATATCTCACATCCGATCGAATATACATTATCCGGCGCGGCAAAGCATCGTGGTAAATGATTTTAACCTCTCAAAATAGAGGACCTTTAATCGCACTTACTAAGCCCATACGCTAATAACACGATACATATAAGAAATAAAGACAACAATATCGGACTTCGTATACCCGATTGAACATATCTCACATTCAACCGAATATACATCATCCGGCGCGACAAAACATCGTGGTAAAGGATTTTAACCTCTCAAAATAGAGGATCTTTAATCGCACTTACTAAGCCCATGCGCAAACAACACAATACATATATAAAAAGTAAAGACAACGATATCGGACTTCGTGTATCCGATTGAACATATCTCACATCCAATCGAATATACAATATCTGGCGTGGCAAAGCATCGTGGTAAATGCTTTTAACCTCTTGACTTAGAGGACCTTTAATCCTACTTACAAAGCCAATGCGCTTTATCTCATCATTACATAAACAATAACATGCGGAAATCAAGTAGCGAATAATAAACGTACTTACAAAGCCCATGCGCTTCACTATTCAAACATACCGTAAACTAATCAAAATAACATGCGTAAAGAATAACATAAATATGCTTTTAAAAAATAAATAACGAACTAAATTAAACCATGCTTTGAATAATAAATAAAACAACCTAGAAACTATCACAAGCTCAAATACAAGTTCGAATGAGACGAAATACGTGTCTCTTAAGTGGTACGTGGCTTTGTATCCCGAGTACAAACCGTACTACCGTCCATTCGGATTCGGCTACGGAATTTACGTCCGGGTTTCCATCCTATATACCACCAAAGGGAACACATATTCCGCTCGTACAACAATCACATCATACCTCAAACGACTCTCATGCGATAATACATTAAAATAAACAAAAATAAACGAAAGGTAATAAATAAAAAGGTGCCCTCAGGTCTAACCTATTTTGTCGTCTCACGAAAGCGCGTTACACGGCCTTCGGAAGGGTGAATGATCCGCTACTTTTCTGATTCACTGACTCAACATCTTTCCTCGCTGTTTTGATGTTCGGGCCACTGTTTTCACTCAATTTCGCTGCTGTTTTCGGTGAATTTTCTGGTCACTGTTTCAGGTGTGTTAATGGACTGTTTTGGGACTGTTTTGGCGGTTATTTGGACTGGTTTGGACTGCAGTTTTCGAAGGGTTCCAGGGGCAGTTGTTTGTTACTGTTTCTGGGCAGTTTTCTGGACAGTTTACTGGGCAGTTTCTGGGCAATTTTACTGGGCAGTTTTGGGCAGTTTCGGGACTATTTTGGGCAGTTTTACTAGTGTCGGTTTGAGTGTGTTGTGAAGAGTGAATGTGCGTGAGTGCAAGGTGGCTTTATGTGAGAGTTGTGAGTGTGTGCGCTGGCAGTGTGGCTTTATGTGAGAGTTGAGAGTGTGTGCGCTGGCAGTGTGGCTTTATGACGTGAGGAGTTGTGAGTGTGTGCGCATGCAATGTGGCTAGGCGAGAGTGCTAGGTTAGGGCTAATGACGTGAGGAGTTTTTGTGGGTGCGCTGGCAGTGTGGCTAGGCGAGAGTGCTAGGTGGCAGTGTCTTTGTGCGTTGAACGTGTGGCGTGAGTTAGGAGGGGCGGTGAGCGTGAAGGCAGCAGGTCAAGGCGTGAATTGCTTGTGAAGAGGCAATATGTGAGGAGGGCTAGGTTGCGGCAGTTTTAGGCAGTGAATGGGGAATATTTTTGGTGCTTTGTTTTACAGTTTGGTGGCTGGTAAAAAGGGCTACTTGTTCGTGTAGTTAAGGGTTGTGGCGTGGGTGCTGTGTGGCTGGATGAAGGCTATGACGTGAACTGTGAAGTCTATGATGGCGTGAAGGGTGTTGCTGGGTTAGGGGCTGTCGAGGCATATTGAGTGAGGGCTTTGGTTGCGTTTTGTTGCTGAGTTAGATTAGGGTTGATGGATAGCGTGGCCTGTGTGTTGCTGCTACGTGCGTGAGGGTGGCTTACGGTGTGTGGTGGGCGTAATGAGGGTTGTTGCGTGGAAGGTGCAGGCCGGCTGGTTCGTTGGCTATTATGTGTTTTATGGTCGGTTGAGGGGCTGTGTCGTGAGTGCTTTTGTGAATGCAATTTGGTTTGAAGCGGTGAGGGTGAGTGGCGTGCTTGAGGGTTCTCTGTACGTTAGTGGGGCAGGCTCTATTTATGCGTGAATGGCTTGTGATTTTTGATAGTGCGCAGGGTGAATGGTGATGAGAGAAGGAAGCCTTGAAAGGGATCTAGGGTTTTTTTTTGTGTTGTTCCGTGAGTGAGAGAGGTCAGAGAGGAGAGAGGCTTTAGGGTTTCTTTATATAGTGGTGAGCTAGGTTTATGATTTTCTTGGAAATGATCTATTTAATTTTGGAATTAGAATTTATTTAGATTTTAATTTAATTTAATTGGTTTTAATTGGTTTTAATTTGATTTTAATTTAATTTTAATTTAATTTAATTTGTGACATGTGTTTTAATTTAATTTAAGTTTAATTTGTGACGTGTATTTTAAATGTTTTAATTATTTAATTTGTGAGATGTGTTTTAAATGTTTTAATTATTTTGGATTGGGTTTGGTGTGTTTAAAAACAGAGGTCCAACAAGCGAACCCGAAGCGAAACAAGCGAGTTAAATCCGACAAAATGCTAATTTCCATCTTTACCCTTCCAACGTCCGTTTCCCGCGACTTCCACAACTAAAGAGGTAGTGTCTCCATACGAGACTCATCATCGGGCCTTATATGCAAAAATGCAGTGCCTACACCAACGAGTGAGCCTGGAGCTAAACAAGCGAATAAAAATCTAACGAAATACCGATTCCCTTCCTACGACCGTTTCCCGCAACTTCCTCGACTTAAAAGGTAGTGTCTCCAAATGAGACTCATCATAGGGACTCACATGTAAAAATGCAGTGCTTACAGTCGCCCCCACTTTGATGGGACTTGTGCAGTGTGTGACTTTGAACAATCCTATCAAAGTTATGCAATGCATTTTCACTTATCTGGCTCGCCAGCTGCCTCCTGGTTTACCTGTCATTCTGAAATGAATTTGATGACGTGTCATTCTTGGCGTGCTAAACCCCGTACCTAGGGTGTCGCGGTAGTCCACAATAGTCCACGATAATCCACGGAATCCACATAGTCCACGATAATCCACAGTAGTCCATGATAGTCCACGGTAGTCCACATAATCCATATAGTCCACATAGTCATCGGGCCTTATATGCAAAAATGCAGTGCCTACAGTCGCCCCCACTTTGATGGGACTTGTGCAGTATGTAATAGTGACAATCCTATCAAAGTTATGCAATGCATTTTTACTTACCTGGCTCGCCAGCTGCCACCTGACTTGCCTGTTGCTTCAAACTGAGTTGATATGGTGGTGAGGTGACTCGACCTCTGGGCTTTGTTCCCGAACCACCGAATGTGAACTGTGATGATGATACAGTGGGCCATCGACCCTGGGACGCATCCCGGAACTGCAACCGACAATATGGGCACTTCGACCCTGGGCACCTCGATCCGGAACTAAAACCGACAACGGGGGCACCTCGACCCAACACCACTGACAATAGGGACCTCGCCCTCGAACTGATGATGTAGTGGGCACCTCGACCCTGGGTACCTCGACCCGGAACTACATTCGACAACGGGGGCACCTCGACCCAACACCGCTGACAATAGGGACCTCGCCCTCGAACTGATGATGTAGTGGGCACCTCGACCCTGGGCACCTCGACCTGGAACTACAACCGACAATGGGGGCACCTCGACCCTGGGCACCTCGACCCAACACCGCTGACAATAGGGACCTCGCCCTCGAACTGATGATGTGGGCCTCGCCCCTAAACTGATACTGACGTGGGCCTCGCCCCCAGACTGATGTGGGCCTCGCCCCAGACTTATACTGATGTGGGCCTCGCCCCAAAACTGATACTGAAGTGGGCATCGCCCCAAAACTGATACTAACGTGGGCCTCACCCCTGAACTGATACTGACGTGGGCCTCGCCCCCAGACTGGTGTGGGCCTTGGCCCAAAACTGATACTGATGTGGGCCTCGCCCCAAAACTTATACTGACGTGGGCCTCGCTCATGAACTGATACTAATGTGGGCCTCGCCCCAGACTAATACTAATGTGGGCCTCGCCCTCAACTGATACTGACGTGGGCCTCACCCCAGACTGATACTGATATGGGCCTCGCCCTCAAACTGATACTGATATGGGCCTCGCCCCTATGTTGATACTGATATAGGCCTCGCCCTCAGAGTGTCATACCCGGCAAGACCGATTCTGATGCTAATGTGGGTCTCGCCCCCAGAGTGCCATACCCGGCAAGACTGATTCTGATGTCTCCATACCCAGAGTGTCGTACCTGGCCAAATTGATCTGATGTCTCCATACCCGGAGCGCCATACCCGGCAAAACTGATACTGATGATGAAGTGGGCCTCGCCCCCAGAGTGCCATACCCGGCAGAACCGATGATGTATCTCCATACTCGGAGTGCCATACCCGGTGGAACCGATGCTGTATCTCCATACCCGGAGTGCCATACCCGACAGAACCGATGATGTATCTCCATACCCGGAGTGCCATACCCGGTAGAACCAATGTTGTATCTCCATACCTGGAGTGCCATACCCGGCAAAACTGATGTTGTATCTCCATACCCGGAGTGCCATACCAGGCAGAACTGATGTTGTATCTCCATACCTGGAGTGCCATACCCGGCAGAACTGATGCTAGTAATGATGTGGGCCTCGCCCCCAGATTGCCATACCCAGCGAGACTGCTACTGATGCTAATGTGGTCCTCGCCCCCAGATTGCCATACCCGGCAAGACTGATACTGATGCTGATGTAATGGTTCATTCCCGAACTGTGTTGTATGAGATGGTCTATTCCTGAACCGTTATTGTGAGGTGGTCCATTCTCGAACCGTGCTCCATCCTCGGAGTGCCATTCCTGACTTGCTCATTCCCGAACCTTGTTCCATTCTCGGATTTCCATCATTGGCTTGTTCATTCTCGAACTCTGTTCCATTCTCGGATTACCATTCTTGGCTTGTTCATTTTCGAACCTTGTTCCATTCTCAGATTGTCATTCTCAGCTTGTTCATTCTCGAACCTTGCTCCATTCTTGGAGTGCCATTTTCGGCTTGTTCATTCCCGAACCTGTGCTCCATTCTCGGAGTGTCATTCCCGGCTTTTGATGATGTGTGGGTCTCAACCTTGGGACTCATCCCTAAAACTGCTGGTGAAGTGGGCCGCGTCCTTGGGATTCATTCCCAAAACTCTGATGATGTGGGCCTCGACACTAGGATTCCTTCCCGGATTCATTACAAAACTCTGCTGCTGTGGGCCTCGACCCTAAGATTCATTCTCGGATTCTGCTGATGTGGGCCTCGACCCTGGGATTCATTCCAAAACTCTGCTGACGTGGGCCTCAACCCTGGGATTCATTCCAAAACTCTGCTGACGTGGGCCTCGACCCTGGGATTCATTCCCTGATTCATTCCAAAATTCTGACGATGTGGGCCTCGGCCCTAGGATTCATTCCCAGATTCATTCCAAAACTCTGACGATGTGGGCCTCGACCCTGGGACTCATCCCCAAACTGAAACTGATATGGGCCTCAACCCTGGGACTCATCCCCAAACTGAAACTGATCTGGGCCTCAACCCTGGGACTCATCCCCAAAACTACTACTCATATGTTGCTGATTCTGGTCGGCTTGTCTTTGCCGCTTTCTCTTTTTCTTCTTTGAAACCTGTGAATACAAAACAAAACAAACACAAAAAAAGAATGCAAAATATGTTATGTGTATGCATGCATGCATGAATGAATTTCCTATTCCGCTGGGTTAGGTCTTCCCCCAGTTCTCCAAGTGATTGCTTAGTCTTCTCTCTGGTCTCATGGCTCAATTTCTTGTTATTCTTCTCATTCACGGGGTGGTAGACTGGTCGCTCCCAGTCTTAATTTAGCTTTCTGTTCTCTGCTGTTTGCACTTGGTCAAAATGAACCACATGGTGGGGCCTTCCATATCATCATACTATATCACATGCTACGAAATAGTCCCAATAGTTATACATATTATCGTCCTCAAGGAATGCCCAGTAATGAAATCAGAGAACATTCAAAACACTCAATGCAACTCAAATCTGAGTTTTTGAATAAATGATCTATGCCAGTCTCAAAATGTGTGTGTGCAAAGGTTCTTTCACAGCTTGATCCTTAAGCAAGTCAACTCAATGATTTCGTTTCAAAAATCGGGATCGGTGGGTCAAACCAACCTAGATGTCTCAATTATATTCCGCAATTGCTTTTTCGTGCTCAATGTGGTATGGCTTTATCTCTCTTTTCCTTTGTCTCTCATTTTTTCCTTTTCATTTTGAACTTCATTTTTTTCTCTTTTTTTTTCTTTTCATTTTTTCAACACACCTACCCTTTAAGGTAGCATTTCTCCTCATGGTGGTCCTAATACTCGCCCATGGGTAGCTTCACGCTTATCGGTTATAGGTGGTTCAATTCTTTTCTTTAGAGACTTTTCTTTTATTTTCAACCATACCACACATCATAACATAAGCAAATTAGGATAGACATCTAAGCAAAAGGTCATTCACCAACCTACAATTTCTTCAACTAGTCACTTTGCAACTACTCAGGTTTTCACTGCTAAGAACCATAATCAAGTGCTTACGAGTCTAACATAGATCAATCACTCAAAGTATCAGATAAAAGCACGTCAAGAGTTTATTGTTTCTAAGGTTTCGCCCTAAAGCAATCAATTTCATCATTGGACTTATGTTTAACTATCAAGGACTAAAAACAAACAATTTTTTTTTTCTCTCTCTTTTTTCTCTTTTTTTTTTCTTCTCTTTTTTTTTTCTTCTTTTTTTTTTCTTTTTTTTTTTTGAAGGCCCCTCCTAATGGTCTTTCTATCCTTTCCGTAAGCTTTTCTGTTTCTTGATTCACGTTTACTAAACTCCTCTTGACAAACCCTTTTTTCCTTCTCTAACCCAACGAATATCTATGATGGCTTTTAAGACACGGGTTAACATGATGCATGTATGCATGAGATGCATGCGACATATGAGATATAATATGCATGTGGTTATCAAAAGCATAAAAGGGGCAACTTCTATAAGATATACAACTATCGTTCTCATGCAGGTTTATGACAATGCCTTTGATTGAACTCCCTCAACCCACTATAGAAACGGTCAACTAATGCACAAATTATACACATCACAATACATGATTTCGGGGCCGATTCTCTATCCCTAGTGGAGTCGCCAGACTGTATGACACAGAAATCGGCGACGCTGTTCTTCTAGGCTCAGGGCCTAGTTGGGAGTACAGAATAGTCCGCGGAGGAACTAAACCGGAGATATAACATGAATTCGCCACCCAGTGTGAACTGGGACAAAGATTTAAGGCCGCACTCACCCCTCGCAAGGGAAGACCTCAAACCGTTGGGTTCGGAATTGTCCCTTACTTATGTCACTTGTGATAGTATGATTTGTGCAATAAACTAACTGAATCTATTCAATAATCATGCTCAAGGGTACTTAGATCTAATATACATGCGTCAAAATGATTCCTAATATAAGTTTGCATGCTTGAAAGTAAGTCTTTAAATGGCAAACACCATTCCACGCAATGAGCATATTAAACCATAAAATCAACGTATATGAATTACTATTCAAACATACCGTAAACTAATCAAAATAACATGCGTAAAGAATAACAAAAATATGCTTTTAAAAAATAAATAACGAACTAAATTAAACCATGCTTTGAATAATAAATAAAAAAACCTAGAAACTATCACATGCTCAAATACAAGTTCGGATGAGACGAAATACGTGTCTCTTAAGTGGTACGTCGCTTTGTATCCAGAGTACAAACCGCACTACCGTCCATTCGGATTCGGCTACGGAATTTACGTCCGGGTTTCCATCCTATATACCACCAAAGGGAACACATATTCTGCTCATCCAACAATCACATCATACCTCAAACGACCCTCATGCGATAATACATTAAAATAAACAAAATAAAACGAAAGGTAATAAATAAAAAGGTGCCCTCAGGTCTAACCTCTTTTTTCGTCTCACGAAAGCGCGTTACACGGCCGTCGGAAGGGTGAATGATCCGCTACTTTTATGATTCACTGACTCAACGTCTTTCCTCACTGTTTTGATGTTCGGGCCACTGTTTTCACTCAGTTTCGCCGCTGTTTTCGGTGAATTTTCTGGTCACTGTTTCAGGTGTGTTAATGGACTGTTTTGGGACTGTTTTGGAGGTTATTTGGACTGGTTTGGACTGCAGTTTTGGAAGGGTTCCAGGGGCAGTTTTTGTTACTGTTTCTGGGCAGTTTTCTGGACAGTTTACTGGGCAGTTTTGGGCAGTTTCGGGGACTGTTTTGGGCAGTTTTACTTGTGTCGGTTTGAGTGTGTTGTGAATAGTGAATGTGCGTGAGTGCAAGGTGGCTTTATATGAGAGTTGTGAGTGTGTGCGCTGGCAGTGTGGCTTTATGTGAGAGTAGAGAGTGTGTGCACTGGCAGTGTGGCTTTATGACGTGAGGAGTTGTGAGTGTGTGCGCAGGCAGTGTGGCTAGACGAGAGTGCTAGGTTAGGGCTAATGACGTGAGGATTTTTTTGTGGGTGCGCTGGCAGTGTGGCTAGGTGAGAGTGCTAGGTGGCAGTGTCTTTGTGCGCTGAACGTGTGGCATGAGTTAGGAGGGGCGGTGAGCGTGAAGGCAGCAGGTCAAGGGCGTGAATTGCTTGTGAAGAGGCAATATGTGAGGAGGGCTAGGTTGCGGCAGTTTTAGGCAGTGAATGGGGACTGTTTTGGGTGCTTTGTTTTACGGTTTGGTGGCTGGTAAAAAGGGCTGCTTGTTCGTGTAGTTAAGGGTTGTGGCATGGGTGCTGTGTGGCTGGATGAAGGCTTGACGAGGAAAGTTTCGTAATCAATGTCGATGGACAAGAAGTGATCTTGACTTTGGCCAACAAATCACAACTTGGACAGGACACCGATGTGGAACAAAACTCTCATGATTCAAACACATCCTCAATTGAAAAAGGTCTTGACTTTGGCCAACAAACGAATGCCAATTTCGGATCTTGAGAAAGAATCATTCAACGGAAGGAAAATCGCTTAATATTGTTTGAGGGATTTTTCGCGTAATTGGCAACCAATTAATTTATCTTTGTTAGGTCTCATCATCATACACCCTTAAGCATGCTTCTAAAACATCATAAAGCGCGTAAAGTAAAGTAATAGCGATATACGGATGGATATGAACAACAACTTGTTCCTAGAACAAATCACTCCCTTTCCTCTCCCTGCTAGCACTATTCTACTCTTACCCAATTACATAATACAATAAGAGAAACCTCATTTACATTGAGGGGAATTAGGTGAGAAGAGAATACAAAGAGACAATAAGAGAAAGGCTGGACACGCAGGTCCAATTTATAAATTCTAAATTTACAATAATTTCTAAAATTACCCTTCCCTTCTAATATCCATCCGATATACACTATTCATACATCACATCCACATTCATTCATTCAAGGCATGTTATACAACCAATCAAATCCAATTAATTAGTCTTTAATTAGGTGACAATACAATGTTCAAACAATTGTTTGCATTTGCGCGAGTCCAACTCAATTTGAGAATAAATACTTATAGTATGAATTCACGAATTATATCGAACTACTCGTTAAATCCAATTTAAGTCGTATTCAATACTAATCCTATTATTTAATTCTAAATTAAATATTTACACTTTTATTGTGCTTTTATAACTTAGATTCCAAATCTAATACAATCGGGTCTCAAAGCCCAACTAACATCTAATGTCCGTTTAATTAAAGTCAGATGGGCTTTCAATTGATTTCTTTAGGCTTGGGTTTTGGTCAATGTATGGGTCAAACCCAATTACCAAGCCCAATAAGGAATCACCCTCATATGCCATAAAATCAATATCAAGCCCATAAGGCCCAATTAAACATAAAATCCCATTTATTACATTTGGGCTTAAATGGTGTGATTTAGGCCCATTTTGGATCCTATCCAAATGGTCCAAATCTACTTGGCCCAACCAAACCCATTATGTCCAAATATAATAGTTTTAGGCCCAATTCAAAATTAAGCCCAACTAACCAAATTTTAAAATTCCAAATTTTATAACTTAATTAATTAAAGTGTATTATCATGATTAATCCTTTAAATCAATATTCCCAAAATATCAAATTAATCCATTAATCATATTTTTATCTTAAATATATGTCCAACATTATTTAATCAAAAAATCAAGTCCCTAATCCTCCATCAAGCATTCGGCCAAGGTGATTAAAATGGTTCCGATTTCGTTTTCAATCCAATCGAGTTACAAATCATCATTCCATATTGTTTCAAGTCATCTAATGTCTTAAAATTAAAAAATCATCTAGTCCATATGCTTGCATGTATTCGGCCAAGCCTCATTTGGGTTGGAAAAATTAATCCAATTTATTTTCCATGAAATTGATGATGTATAATCTAAATAACATACATCTAAGCATATTTAATCAAGCAAACTCATCAAATCATGCTTCATACAATTTTCCCCAAATAACATCCTAATATATTTGCATGCTCTTTAAGCTCAATGATACCATTGTTGGAAAATAATTACCAAGCCCCAAGATCAACAAGAACAAGCAAAATATATAAATACATGAATGAATTAATTGAAGTATGGCGGAATCATACTCACAATACTTGAAAATGGATGCTAAGATGATGCGAAATTCCTCCCTTGTGCAGTGAAGCTCTCGGCCAAGAAGAAAAGAGGGACTCCAAGTCGAGTTTGATCCTTCCAAGCTCAAGGATTAGTTTCCCATATCACCTATGTATGATCCCTTGAAGGTGCTAGCCTTTGTTGTGATTTTGAATGCACAACTTCTTCAAATCTTGCCACAAAAATTGAAGAAATGGAGAGCCCAAAACTGCATGTAGTTTCGGCAATGTGAGAGAGAGGAGAGTTGAATGATTTTTGTTACAAAAAAATCAATTTATATTTATGCCATAATATTTATTAAATTAATAATAAACTTATGACACAAATCATGCAATGGCTTAGAGTGTCAAACACTCAAACTCCATGCAAAACCATTGAGTGTATTGTACACTATCACCATGCAATGTATTAACAATTAAATAATGCATAAAATGACATGTGTCATGTGGGCCCCACACAACCCAATGAAAGTGGGCCCACGCGCACTCACGCGTTCGGGTTCGATATTTCCGAAATACCGAACTTTCGTCGTGACGTTAATTAAATCGAATTTAAATAAATAATTGCGCCTAGCGAAATTATTATTTACGTCGCTAACGAATTAATTCTAAATTAACTCGTTTGCCCGAATTAAAATCTAATTTTAATTTCGCGTCGAAATCGAATTTCGATTATTATATCGAATATAATAATTTTATGATTAATTCCAAATTAATCGTTCTCTCTCTATGTATAGTACTTTATCCAAGATAAAGTCTCTCCGTAATTAATCCAAGATTAATCGAGTTTGAATCATACGTCATTGGTGAATCTTCGGGAAGCGACCCAAGAGATCTCTGGATATGTTGGCAGTAAATACGGCCGTCAGATTATCTGAATACGTACGTACCAAGTACTACGTTTTTACCGATTTACAAGACAAGGTTAGCCTCTAGCAAAACGCCATGCCTACCCAATTCTCCAGAAATATTCTTATTGGAATATAAGATCTATAACAGGCGTAGTATACCATAGTATAGTGTATATCGAACCAGTATCGGATGATCACATGTAAGGCCTGGGGCTGGAGATGTGTCTGCCCCGTACGATACACATATCGGACATCAAGCAACCAGTCTCTTTGAATCGGATAATCCTGACCTAGTCATATTATCCCGTTGGTTGCAACCATTATAGAGTACTAGTTCTGTATCCCTCGCGATCATCATCTCCATATGTCTGAAGTGATACTTCCATCTTGACATCACACCCAATACACTACGATTCTCGATAAACCCAGAAGAGGTGTACACAGAACCCGTTAAAGCCCTGGACCACCAAAACTAAAGTTTACCGATTGTCGTAAGTACTAGCGATGCAAGTCTCAGGTTAAGATCATATGCACCTACCCTGAAGCGGACTCCCATAGACACGCAGACATACTACCAATGGGATTCCGCGGGGTCTATCCAGAGCGAAGCTGTTTTCCGTACCATCGGTAAAACACAACCTCCTACCGCACTTGCATAAGTATCCTATACTTAAATATATGAGAACTATGTCGTTGTGCCCTCACAACATGCACAAGTGCAGTACTAGTCTATTCCGCATTATCGATGTCCAATCTCGATAATACTACGACTAGGGATATTTAATGATTAAACCTTTATGGATTGATACCGTCTCATATCATCACAATCCGGAACTAATCATAGGGACTCTTACCATTTATATCAAAGTAAATAAATTACAAAACGGTAAAAGGCAATTTCATTACTACATAGTTAATTTTGTACAATAATACAATATCATTTACAAAATAGTGACGCTATGGGTCATAACTGTCTAACAGAAACACACACAGAAGCCACTCACAAATCAAACAACCCTCACCTCTCTCTTCTCTCTCATCTTCACTCATATCTTTTCTTAGACTCTCGGCAAGACCAACCACAAAAACCAAAGCCTTCTCCACCGATTCAACAAGCAACAAATCACAAACCCACCACTCAAAACACTCTCCTTTCATGCCAAAACCCTAAACTAATAAACCCACACTTCTCTCAACACTCACACATACCGACACACTCAACACACACTGCCCGTGGCCACACACACTTACACGTAAAAACACACCCTCTTCTTACCTCTTGACACCTTACGCACACAGCATACACACAGGCCACAAAAGCCAGCCACGTGAACAACAAAATAGCATCCCTCACATCCAATAAGCAATTAACTGAAAATATACACAGCAATAACAAAAAGACAAGCCGACCGAATCACACAAAAATAGTGGCCGAATAATCCTTCAAAAAGCCCCTAAATTAGTCCCTAAAACAGCCATTGAACCACTGAAATACCCCTGAAAACAGTCCAATAATCAGCTCCCAAAATAGTCCAATAATCAGCACCAAAAACCGACCATAAAACAGTCCAAAATCGACCTTAAAACAGTCTGAAAACAGTGAGCAAAATGGCAGAAAATAGTGAAGAATACAGAGAAAATGGCAGTGAAAACAGCGAAGGAAAATCTTGAACCATAAAACCAGAAAAGTTACGGAACATTAACCCTTCCGG
The DNA here is from genome assembly GCA_019454045.1 of Zanthoxylum bungeanum. Taxonomy (NCBI): domain Eukaryota; kingdom Viridiplantae; phylum Streptophyta; class Magnoliopsida; order Sapindales; family Rutaceae; genus Zanthoxylum; species Zanthoxylum bungeanum. The sequence continues at coordinate 136,931 of SKCR01006935.1, read as the reverse complement.
CAATGATGTAACGCACTCCCGGGAAGCGATTTAAAAGGTAAGACCTGAGGGTACCCTTTGTTATATTTTATTTTGTTATTCCGGACACGGCATGCTTGGTTGGACGTGGAATATGTCCAACCGGGCATGCGAAGTCCTATATTAAAAACGGCCAAACTATTGGTCACATCTCTTTAATATTCAGTCATTTATCTTCCTTTCATATTTCGTACTTAACTTACTATTTATCACTTCCGTTATTATTGTTGTTTCATCACATGCATTATCATATTTCATGTATACATTGAGTTAATGATTGCGTTATGTTAAATGGTCGGTGCTATCTCATGTGGTATATCTGATGGAAACCCAGACGTAAATTCCGTAGCCGAATTTGAATGGACGGTAGTGCAGTATGTACTTGGGATACAACTCCATGTACCGCTTGAGAAACTTTCAAGCACGTGTTTCATTTTGTGATTTAAATCTATGTTTATTGTTCCGTTATTTATTTTCTATGCATTGTTTCTTTGTTTATGCATTGTAATCTTGATGCGCATGGGCTAATTATGTGGGGTAAAGGTCCTCTATTCGAGGGAAATGCCTAAAGGCTACTTTTAAAATGATGTTTTGTCGCGCTGGACGAAGTACGTTTGATTGAACGTGAGATATGTTCAATCGGGCATACGAGGTCCCATATTATTTATTTGACTATTCATGTATTGTTGCTTGATGTGCATTGGCTAATCATGTAGGGTAAAGGTACTCTATTTGAGGGAAATGCCTAATGGCTACCTTTACCATGATGTTTTGCCGCGCCGGACGAAGTATGTTTGATTGAACATGAGATATGTTCAGTCGGGCATACGAGGTCCCATATTATTTATTTGATTACTCATGCATTGTAATCTAGTGCGCATGGGCTAATTTCGTTGGTTTAAAGGTCCTCCATTTGAGGGAAATGCCTAAAGGCTACATTTACCACAATATTTTGCCGCACCTTTTATTATTCAATTATTTACCTTCCGCATGTTATTGCTTTGTTTACTCTTGTGTCGCCATCTAGTGCGCATGGGCTAATCAGGTGGGGTAAAGGTCCTCTATTCGAGGGAAATACCTAAAGGTTGCCTTTACCACGATGTTTTGCCGCGCCGAACGAAGTACATTTGATTGAATGTGAGATACCTTCAATCGGGCATACGAGGTCCTATATAGATGTTGGCCGCGGTCGCATCTCTTTCATTATCATGTTACTTACATTTTGCATACTATTGACTTCGCTAGTCATCTTTGTTTTTTGGTTTTTGTTTTGCATCTTTTCATCACATGTCATGCATGTTTACTCATTTGGTCATTTCCTTTGCATTATGTACCTAATTATGAGTGCTTGTTTTTATTATTAATGTTTTTACAGTTATTGTTAATAACATTATTGCGCTCCATCATTTAATACGTTTATCAATTATGCATTTGGCCTTCATTTTTATTTATGATTATGGGTGTACAATCTTGTGTGTTGATTACATTATCTTGCATGTGTTACATAAGACTTGGTTATACTATTGCATAAATCTTTTCATTACAATTGCCATAAGTAAGGGACCATTCCAAACCCAACGGTTTGAGGTCTTCCCTTGCGAGGGGTGAGTGCGGCCTTAAATCATTTCCCAGTTCACACTGGGTGGCGACTCCATCTTATTTCTCCGGTTTAGTCCCCCGCGGGCTACTCCGTACTCTCGACCGGGCCGCGAGCCCGAACAGCATCGCCGATTTCTGTGTTCTACACCTACATCAATGAGGAGTTCCTGAAAGTACCTCCCTAATACATATCATAGGTATGGACAAGAGCAGAAGGTCTGCTGAAGGTGTTGTAGAATAGAACCGAAATATCCAAGTCGATGCAATTACGGTTGCATACTGAGGGAGCAGAAGTAGTCACATGAGTAGAACTAGGGATGAACAGAGTCAAAATTCAAGGAAAAGGAAACCTTATGACGAACAGAGAGAATTTAGAGCCTCAAAAGATGGTGAAGATGGAAGAAAATATGATTCAGATCCAAAACGGCTAAGGTATGAAGATGACGGGATGCTGTATGAGTTCAGCCTTCCACAAGAACATTCCCAAAAACAGAATCAGAGTCTGCTAAAAAAACCACAACCAATGAAAGTACCAAAAGAATTATGCGATAAGGAGTTGTTTTGTGAGTTTCACAGGGATATAGGGCACACCACCGCTAGATGTAAGAATTTGTACCGCCAGATAAAGGCAATGATAATGAAAGGTAAGCTGTTAGTGTATCTGAAAAAGAAAAGCCAGTTGAAATTCGGAGCTCTGTCTTGGGAAGTGAACTACCAATAGTATTAGAACATGAGATATCACCAATAAGGGTCTAAAGCAGTACTAACCAGTGTAGCATGAGAAAAAGAGGAAGTGAGATGTGTCTTCTATGTAGGAGTAGGCATACTAGAGGAAAAGTACGAAAAACTGTAAAGAAAACTCGCAGAAAAAAGAGGATCGAATGAGAAATCTGAGATTATATGTAAATAACATCAGGGAAGGAGTGGGACCTACCACTTATTCAGCACCAATCTCCTTCATGGACAGAGATATAAATGGACTAAAGCCAGCATATTCAGATCCTCTGATAATTAAGCTGTGCATAGCAACATAATGGTGTCCACGTACTAGTAGACAGAGGAAATAGTTATGAAATCATATTATGTGAAGCGTTTCGATTGATGGGAATAGGCTATAGTCTCATTGTGCCCACTCTCAAGCCTATGTTTGCATTCAATAATATAAAAGTAAAGCTGTTGGGAACAATAACATTGCCAGTCTATGCTGCCGAAAGGGTGGTACAAGTAGAATTTTTAATCATTAGCATTGTATCTCCAATTAATATGATTATGAGCAGAAATGGATTCACGCAGTAAAAGGCATGGTATCGACTCTGCATCAAGTGATGAGGTGTCACTTTCTAAGTGGGCTATACACCATCGACATCAAAGTTGTCCATACATAAATTCATAATTGTTATAATGTTAGTGTTGGAGGAGTGCATATGATGTTACGAGAAGAAGTCCAGAGGTTTTTGACACAATCACAAAGTGATTCTTTACTCCTAAGTATAAGAGTGTCGAAGAATTGTTTGAAGTGATGGTAAATTTTTAAATTGGAATGCAATAATAAATTAAAATGCTGGGATTAGGGGATCCACTCTTAATATTTCAAATATAAATAAATCTTACTTTTTATAATATATAAATTATCATCATTGCCCATTTAATTTATTTCAAGAATCAATTATGCCAAAATATATATAGCCAACCATAAAGGCGGTGATAATATTTGTCTATAACAAGTCCAATTAGGTACCAATTATATCAAATATATAAAACCAGCCATAAAAACCGGTAACAAAGTTTGTTAATCATTAGTCCATATTTAAACTACTCTCTCATATTATATGGAGTAAAGTATTAACCGTGTCAACCAAGATGAGATTGTCTACAGCGAATCAAGACACTCATAAATATAAGGAAGATCACTCTTCAGATTACAATTCATATATTATAATGTAAGTAAGATTAATTTATATTCTCATATTAAACGTTTCACCCTTTTACCCCTAGCAAAATGAAATTAGCTACTCAAGCTTTGAATTAAAACACACATAATTTTATTACTAAAAGAAAAAGAAATTACAACAAAGCTTGAAAAATAAAACACACAAGACACTTCTTTCAAATTCTTCAAGAGAGAAAATGAAAGAAGTATGAAGAAAATAATAGGTGAGCACCTCTATTTATAGTAGAAGTTCTCATCTCTCAATTATTAATTACAACTTTCCAAATCAAATACAAATAATAAATTTTTACTAATTTATTTTTCCTTTTTCCTTTTTGACTATTTTTTTTTATTTTTTTTATCATTTTGCAAATATTTATCACAATCTATCTAAAGTTGATTATGAAATTCCAATTTTTATTTTTTATTTTTTATTTTTTTACTTTATTTTCTAATAATTAAAATTACATGCAACACACATTGATTTCATCACCAATTTCGACCTTGAAAACCTCACAAGTAGAACATCCTATAGAGAGAAAAGTTGTAGATATCTGAGTCTTCTTTCACCTAGAACTGGAATGACCTCAATCCGATATCAGAGTAAAAAGTTATGGCCAAAATACAAAAATTATGTAAAGTTGGAATTTTCGAAATTGTACACTGTTTGAACACCCTTTTAAGTTTCTGGCCTCCAAAATCCAATTGTCACGCCTATTTTTCTAGTTATATATCTAAAGTATTTTTCACCTACATAAAAATTAAAAATCACAACGAAAATATATAAAATTCACAAATGTGCTAAATTAAGGGGAATAATGAAACTATAAGTTTAAAATGATTAATTTTCTTTTTAATAAATGTATATTTTTTAGTGTTCTTCAGTTTTATATATCTAAGAAAAAGAAAAAACAAGAAAAGGATAAATAGCAATTAAGGGACTATCTATTAGCCTACTTAAGGCATCTGGAAGATGAATTTGACAAGCCAGAGACTACCATAGAAGACCTGGAGTAATTGATTCTAGATGACGCAAAGCTAGAAAAGAAGGTATTGGTGGGGGTCTTGTTTTCGCCGGAAGAGAAGAAGAGAATGGTCGAGATGCTTGGAAGAAACATATATATATTTCCAAGGACACACAAAGATATACCAGGAGTAGATCCCGTGGAGGCAACTCATTGCCTCAACAAAGATCCAACATTCCCAGCAATCAAACAAAAAAGAGGTGGTTTGCTTCAGAGAGGAACATGATGATCAGGAAAGAAGTAGACAAACTCTTTGAAGTGGGAGCCATAAGATATTACCAATACCCCGAGTGGATTTCAAATATAGTGGTAGTAGCAAAGAAGAATGGAAAATGGAGAGTCTGTATCGACTTCACTAACCTCAATAAGGCTTACCCAAAATATAGTTATCCACTGCCAAAGATCGATAAACTGGTAGATGCAACCAGAAGATATGATAGAATGCATTTCTAGGATGCATATTCGGGTTACAATCATATCAAGATGAATGAGAAGGACAGAACATATAAGGCTTTCATCATTGAGAATGGATTGTTCTGCTACAAAGTGATGTCGTTTGGTTTAAGGAATTTAGGAGTAACCTATCAGAGACTTATCAATAATATGCGCTAAGGTCTGGTCGGTAAAATAATTAAAGCCTCCATAGATGACATGTTAATCAAAACTAGGATATCCTCTAACTATATCCAAGATGTCGAAGACTGTTTTGCGATATTCAAAAGGTATAAGATATTAGGGATACGCCCTATACCCAACTTGTGGATGGGCTATATGTACATGTATTTGTAATATTTTCATTAATTAATAAAATGACAATCTTTATTATACGTGTCTTACATAACTTATATGAATCATCAACAATGTAATAAAGCCCTTGGAGTAATAAGACGATTCTTCCACGCCTTATGAGAATCATTACTCTTAAATGTTCCTAGTCATAGTTTTGTGAATAATTTGGGCGTTCACAAAGCGGAGAGACTAGCATGATGATATGATCCACCCTTAAGTGGGGAAGCCGATCTCATAGGCTACTAGCGGAGATCCTTCCACTTGTTGTATCACATGGATGCATGAGTTGCTCGTGTCCATCAAACTGACAGCCGAAAGTTTTCATATGGAGTGTTTATCCCATGTGTCTGTGAGAACTTTCATGTATCGATTATATGACTAGTCCTTAGACTTGAGGTCTTACAATCTTATGTGTGGATCAAATAACTTTGACATTCTCCTTCACATGTTCAAAAGATCGTTCATAAGGGTATGATTGGGTCATTTGTTGAAACACATTAAGTTTGTTAAGATACAACAAAGAATAGCCACTCTCTCGGATAATTGTTTTTATAATAGTAGTATTCCAGTTCGCGGGTTGATATGTGTGATCAGTGCTTGAGACTGTGGCCACAGTAGAAGAATCATGTGAGATTCTTGGGTTAGCACGATTCATTACACTATCAACATCATACCTTTGACCATATGGTAGACATTTTCCGTACTATAGGTCAATAAGTGGGGATACAGTGAAGCGAGGGATTGTATCATATGTAAATCGCATACAGAATGGGTATATATATCTTTCCTTCTCATTTGGGGGCCTTGGCATGTTGCTAGATGTCAACCTTGGTCATTGAAATCGAACGACCATCTGATCGGAGGATAATTTATGTTAGATTAAATTATCACGATTCATTTCATGTCCAACTTGAGGGGAACCCAAAAGGTCACACATAAAAAAGTTGAAATCAATGGTTAACAGTGCACAATACAAATATAACAGCATATATGTTTGCTGTAGGAATTGTTCATAAATGGTTAAATGTGTTTAATTTTTGAACAAGTCATTTATGAGGTTCAATAGTGGCTTAGGGATTGGTGAATGACGATAGGGGCACTTTTGGAATTGGAATAACAAAATAAAAAAAAATATAACTATTCATGTGAATAGTATGTGAATAGTAATTTTTTTTTGTTATTTGTTTTGAATTCCAATTCTGCCCAAACTCTTATTAGGGTTTTATAATCTCATTAAACCACTAAATTAAGATCCAATGGCTAAGATTAAATTAGCTTTTATCCCACATCGGATTCTTAATTAATTTTGTTGTCTTTGGAGCACTATATAAACCCAAAGAATTCTTCACAATTTTGCTACACCAAAACCTTTCATATCTTGGGTTTATATAAGTGAGCAACTCTAAAGTTTAAGAGTAAGTCACTGATTTTGGGGATCCTTAAGTCTAATTGACTAGAGGAACCTCGAGTTAAAGGTTTGAGGTATTTGCCTAGGCAAGCACCAATGGCAAAATACCCGTGCACTCAAGGCGTAGTCTTGCCGTTGAGTTTTGGCTTTGATGTGTGCATCTTTGGAGGCCACACACTTGGGTGGCTCTTTGGAATGTGGAAGAGCTTGCTGAGTTCGAGAAAAGCTTGTAGATTGGAGGGAGGACTGGTGGAGTCTTCGGTTCAAGTAAGTCGTTTTCTTTCTTTATTTTAATTAGAGTTCTTATGATAGTTAGCATGTTTGGGTTTATGTTCTTTGCATGTTTTATGAGTTTTATGCTTAGAATATATAGTAACATGCCTAAACTTGTAGAATAATCAAAACAAATGGGTCTTGGGCAAAGGGAAAGCGGCATAATAATTTTAATTTTCCGCTGCACACTCGCGGCCGCTTCCCAACAGTGGTATCAGAGCGCCATTTTTGCTTTGATTAGTTCTCACCCGTTTGAACTCGAAATTCGGTGTTTAAAAGCTCGTTTGAAAGCTAACACCCTGAACTTAATTTTAGGCACAGGTTTTGTATGATTTTGTTAAAATTTGAATTGTGAAATTACATTTAAAGTTCACGCGTCTGTAGAAAAACGTGAATAGTAAATTTATTTGAATAAAATAAAATGCAATATCATAATTAAATATTAATCAAAGTTATTTAATGCCTAAAATAATTCCAACACATTAAAACTCATATGCTTGATGATTCTATGTATGATTAGAATTGGCATGATTATTTTAGAGTGCAAGCATCTAGAGACTTTCTAAGAAATAGAGAGTGTATTGTTTATCCATTAGCTAATTAATTATTCTGTGATGAACTTAGAGATTTATTACCTTTAAGGCTAATAAATATAAATCACTTGTTTATAATAAAAGACATTATAAAAGATACAAGTGGGTTGGGACCAATGGGTTAATAAAACTTTCCAACTAAAGTTAATTTAACCAAAGGTATTACTAGAGTTAGATAATGATTTGGTGTCTTCATTCACTCACTACCTTTTTATAGACAAAAGGAAAAGCTGTGAAGACAGCTAGATAATCATTTACTCAAAGCTTACCTTAAAGCATATTTAAAGTGTTGGACTAATTTGGAGGATCTATTGTTTATTCCTGTCACCAAGGCAATAAGACCCTAAGAGGTAAGGGTATTTAAGAGAGTTCGCTCCACCCTCCCTCTGGGGAATTTTCAATGGAGGAATCCATTTGACAGTTATTTACTTAAGCTTGCTAAAATCCTCAATAATAATTTAAGGGGGGTGTATTCAATTGAGATTTTAAAAGACTATTTATCAATAAATAAGTCAGTAGATTTTAAAAGACATTTAAAGAATGTAATGACTTATAAGATTTTATGAGATTTTTTTTAATAAAGATTTTTTACTTATAAGATTTAGAAAGATTTATATCATAAGAATTTGTAAGATTTGAAAGGACTACATATAGATTTTTTTTTTTTTTAAATAGACATTATATGGAATGGAACCATAAAAAAAAAAAAAAAAAAAAAAAAAAAAAAAAAAAAACTAATGAAAGTCAATTGGTTCAAGCTATGGACATTTGCATCAACAAAAACAGAAAATAAAGTTATATGAAATAGAACTATAAATAAAAATGAATATTCAAAATCATAAATTAATGAAAAAGATAAAAAAGAAATGATAATTTTAAAAGCCAATTTGATGGTCTTTTAATAGCCAATTTGATGTAGCTTTATGTCCTCCTAAGTAGCATTTCTCCACATATCTAAAGCCATGCTAGCTCTCCATGCATTAGCATCTTCTCGTTGCTGCTCTTGGGTTGCACAATATGTTCAAAATTATCTTCTTCATTAACCGATAATACTAAAGATGAAGAGTCATCTATTGGTTCAATTGGAAATTCATCAGAACGACACTCCTTGCGAAGAAAGTTATGTAGTGCTACACATGCCAACACAATCTCTGCTTGTGTCTTAAATAGAAATGGAGGCACTGACTTAAAAATTGTAAACCGCGATTTAAAAATGCCAAATATCCTCTCAATCACATTCCTCAAAGAAGCATGGCGAAGATTGAACAATTCATTTTCATTGTGAGGGTCATTACCTTGACCTGTAAAATCTTAGGGATGATATCGCACACCTCAAAATGGAGCTAAAAATTGGCGTCGATTAGGAAATCCATAGTCCACTAGGAAATATTTACATAATTATACATACAATACATATAAAATTAGTATGAAATGTATTATATATATATGTGTGTTTCTGTGTGTGTTACTTTTATTTAAAAAATAAGTACTTACCTTCGGGAACTTTAAGTCTGTTCCTCATTGATAAGGCATCACTTAGCAACTTTGAATCATGAGCTGAACCCTCCCACCCGCTAATAATGTATATAAATTCCAAATCAAAGTTACAAGCCGCTAATACATTTTGTGATATCTTTCCAGGACGATTACGATAGCTGCTGACATCGCGTCCCCTCACTATCGCCGGAATATGTGTACCATCAATAGCTCCGATGCAATCCTACAATAATTTATATTTAATGATAACCATATGATTAAAATAAATATTAATATAATTAGGTGATCATCACATTCATACCTTGAAATAAGGGTAAAACCTTGTGCTTTCTTTTATTTTAGCAGGCACAACGGGTCCTGGTTTAGCCATCAAATCAGATGCTATCGAATTCAAGGCCTTTAAAATCTTATGGAAATTTTCACTAGCAGCGAATTGTGATCGACCAAATATATTATGAATTACACAATATCGAGTATTTTGGCCAACGATTTGCAAGAAAGCAGCAAGCATTTCTTCAATACAAATAAATCTTGTATCCTCCAAAAATGTTTTTTCTCTAAGAATAATACATAACTTTCGGAATACATCTTGATACATTCTATATACTTGTCGAAAGATTGCAGGATCATCATTTAATGCTTGATGTATATAGTCATATCCAATGGTAGTAATTCGCTGTCGAGTTAATGGACGTTCAATATGTTCACCACGAATCATAAATAAAAACTGATTTAACACATGCATTATTGAATAAATTGCCATCATTGAACAGTAAATGGCTTCGTAAAATTCTTCATCATCCATATATTCATCATTAATTTATTCTTCCTCTATGTCGTTACCTTCATACATGTGCGATTGTGACATTATAAATACATAAAAAATATATGAGGCTGCAAAATAATAAATTAAGAAAATTTAATTGATGTTAACAAACAATATATATATTTTTTCAAACGATGCATTTAGCTCAAATGGTATAGGAACATATAATCAAGATTGATAAAGCAAACGAAATTTGAAGATAAAATTCTTCCCAACACATTCTATAGGAAGTGGAATATCAAAACTAAAAATAAATTGATAAGTTAAATTTTTTTTGATAAATTGATACCAATAAACCATCCCGTGCACATCAAATATTCAATCAAAGTAAACGATAATATTCAATCAAAGTAAAACCTAAAGGGGAATGATAAAAAAATAGTTCAACAAATCCTAACATGATTAAAATAATAATATCATCCTAACTTGAATTTTATCCAAGATGAGCGCTCTTCCAATGACATGTTCAAGAACAAGTCTTTCCTTGTTTTAGTACTAAGCAATTCACCTGCCCTGTAACGAGTATTCTCATCCAAATTTGGTATCTCTTTTATGGCATCCCAAATATCCTTCTCTCTTTCTCTTTCTTTTTCTCTTTTCTCCATTAGATGGGATATTTTTTCAAAATTGGCAGAAATAGTCTCAATGCCTATAGAAAGATTTTCTACAACTTTGGCTTGATTGTTGGTCCCAACAAAGCTTGAACTCACTTCATATTCAGATCTATTTCACTTATTCCGGCTTGGTTTTTCCGTGGGATCTGAACCTAAAGGGGAATAAGATGGTGGACTACATTGGCTGGGTGATGGAAGCTGATAGGATGGTTCATAGTGATTTGGTGCCATGAACGCATCAATGTTAGGATTATATGAAAAGTCTTCCATCCCGAAGTCTCTATTTTCTTCCCCTAAGTTGTTGCATCAGTATCATCAGCGCCCAATGCAATGGAGCCATTCCCAGTAGAAATTCCACCCCCAACAACAATCTTCAAATCCTCATAATCAACTACACTATTTTCTCGAAGTTTATTGTGACTTGGGTGGGACTGGCAAATAACAAATTATTCACAGTTAATATATTATAAATAACAAAATGCACTAAACTAGTAAGCTTTTAATATATTTAAAATATTATGAACTAAACTCACCTTCAAGTAATCTTTCCATACTTCATCACTAGCAGTGAACGTCTTTGTAATTGGGTCCCACCCAAAGCCAGAGTTGTTACGCATAGCGTACACATCTTATTATATTGCTTTTTAAACCACTTCATTCGCCTCAGGTAATGATTATATTTTTTTTAGGAACCTAATTTTAGCATTAAGACGAGGAAGTATAACTCTTTCTACATTTTGCTTACTAAGTGACCCATTAGCATCACGTAATCCCTTATTGACAGCATCCATCAAAAGGTGTAACAACTCATTCGTATCATCAATGGTCCAAGATTCATAGTTCTCTTTCTCTTTGCCTTTTCCTTTGTTATTTCCTTGCTCTGAATCCCCTATTTAAATTACTTATACAACACATAGACATGTATATTATAGTTACTCATCAAATTACTAAAATCCAAATAGATTAATAAATTTAACAAGTGTTTCCCAACTAAAATATTTATAACAATAAAAAAAAAACAAATAAATTCATATTGAACTTATTTGCATAATTTAAACATGTTAGTAAGACTTTTATATAATAAATTAAGTACTCCATTTTTTTTTGGTATATTATTTATACATTCTGTTATTTTTATTAAACTACCATCGAATTGTTTGATATTTATTGGTTATCTTAATTTATTCCCTATTATGTCTAATTTTTCTGAATCTTCTATTTTATTCCAGTGGTCATTTCTCGCATTCATTACAGTTTGTATTCGAGCCTTAGATATTATTAATCCCACATGTCCAATAATCATCACTTCCTAAAAATTCCATTTTTATTTTAGATATTACTATTTTGGTAGTCCTGGATTTAAAATTTTTATGAACTTCCAAAAATTAGAATATTTAGATCTTGAAATAAATAACTATAGATAAACAAAAGTTAGTTTATCAGAAAAAAATTAAAATAACTTGTAACATAGATCACTTAGAAAATCAATATAAACATATTCTACTAGTAATAGTCAACAAAATTTTATAGTAGACTTACTAATTAATTTACGACAGAACTATGAAATTGCTATAAATAGTATTAAATTAAAAAATTTATAATTTAGCAACACCTTTTTGAAAATAGTAACATTAATACATTAAGAAATAATTTTAGAATTTTAGAATTTTATAAAAGAACTTTTATCAGATTTTACGAGTTAAATTAAAAGATTCTCTAGTAAGAAACGAATTTTAGAATTTGAAAAGTTGATTAAAAAAAATCCTAAATCTGTAGAGATAGAAATAAGAGAACTTGTAGAAACCCTTAGAAAAGAAGTAGATATAATTTTTTTTTTTTTTTAAAAAAACCTCCATTTTTTATATTGTGAGAGAGTAATCGTTCCGATATAAATATACTATATATATTCCATCTTCTGTTTATATATGTGAATATTACTTTGACTCATGTTATACTACTTCTAAAGCCATTTTGTAGATTGTGGTGGGTTAAGCAAGTACTTTACAGAAACAACAGCTTTTTTAAGGTTGAAAAATCAAACTGGAAGTTTTTATTAATCTTTAAAATCGGATTCACATTGAGATTACTTTGAGATTCAATAAATGACACAACAACAACGAAAAAGACACAACAATCAAATATTTCAGGAATAAACCTAGATCATCAATCTATCTATTTTTCATTCACAAATAAAAATCGATCCACACATAATAAATATTTGGAACACATAAGTACCTTGTTCACGAAGAGTTCACAAGTCTGTTTTTCTTCTTCTCTTCTCTAGCCTAAAAAAAATCTCATGTCAAAAGTCTGATGGGTTAGGGTGAGATTTTTTATAGGATTTGATATTTATACCTTATACTAAAAAGTCTCACACAATCCCACATATAAAAAAATCCTTCAAAATCAACAAGTTTTTCAATACCATAAGACTTTTTATTATTTGCTTAAAGTCTTGATTGAATACCACTGGATTTGGACACCCTATTTAAAAAGTCATAAAAGTCTTAATGGAATACCACAAAACTTTTTAGATTATTTAAAAGTCTTAATTGAATACCACAAGACTTATTTAACTTAAAATAGTCTTTTAAAATCTCAATTGAATACACCCCAAAAAAATCAAGAGAGTGTATTGCTTATCCCTTAGCTAATTAATTATTCCGTGATGAACTTAGAGATTTATTACGTTTAAGGCTAATAAATATAAATCACTTGTTTATAATAAAAGACATTATAAAAGATACAAGTGGGTTGGGACCAATGGGTTAATAAGACTTTCCAAACTAAAGTTAATTTAACCAAAGGTATTACTAGAGTTAGATAATGATTTGGTGTCTTCATTCAATCACTACCTTTTTATAGACAAAAGGAAAACCTTTGAAGACATCTAGATAATGATTTACTCAAAGCTTACCTTAAAGCATATTTAAAGTGTTGGACTAATTTGGAGGATCTATTGTTTATTCCTGTCACCAAGGCAATAAGACCCTAAGAGGTAAGGGTATTTAAGAGAGTTCGCTCCACCCTCCTTCTGGGGAATTTTCAATGGAGGAATCCATTTGACAGTTATTTACTTAAACTTGCTAAAATCCTCAATAATAATTTAAGTCTAAAATTTTCCTCCCATTGTAAAGTATAAAGCGAAAGGGCTTAAACCGTATTGGCAGGACTAGGCTTTACCAGACTGACCAATACCAATTTGTCCCTAAATCATACTATTGACAATGGTTTGAATTTTCTGAGTCATAAGACGCAGCGACCCTTAGGCATGGTCTTATAACTTAACGGCAAAGATTGGGTGTCCACAAGAACTAGCATAAGTTATGACATGTTTGATTGCCTAACCCAATGATCAATGAATTGTGATTTATATCATAAATTGGTTGGGAACCTACTTAATTATCGTATTTTATAACGACCGGCCCTAGTCGGAGTTATGAAATAATGATAATGGGATCCTTGCCCACAAAAAATCCATCATATTGGGGTTGATGCGATTTGCTTAAAATTTTAAAACAATTGACCTTCATAATATTAAAAGCCTATGTTATTATGAAACATTAATGAAAACATATTCCTAATTTTAACATTTTCTCTTAACAGGTGGGTTAAAATATTTCACAAACATTCAAATGGAAAACAGAATATCACTTCGTTCCATCCTTGATGGGCATACGCTCAAAGGGGACAACTACAATGACTGGTTTAGAAACCTTAAAATTGTCTTACGACAAGAAAATATTTTCAATGTTCTTGAAAGACTATTTCCCCCTGAACCCACAGAAGATGCTGACCAAGATACATTTGATGCTTGGAAGAAACATGTCGATGATGATGAGCAAGCAGTTTTTGTAAGGTTTGTTTCTAGGTCCCCAGATCAAACAAGACATGAAATACATGTGTGAATACATCAACGGAGGTAGCGAAATACTCACATCGATTGGTTGAGATGATTTGAAGACGAACAAAGCCACTTTGCTTACTGCCATTCACGCCCAAGCTGTACAGATTTACTCACTGGTTGGGCAGTTTTGGATCCAACTTTGAAGCTCCAAACTTCGTCGAATGGATCCCGCCTCATGGGTGAACCTCCCTAACACCTTCGCAACACTCGTAAGTGTGCTAGCACTTGCGTTTTTGAAACAAAACACACTCATTGCTTCCCATTTAGCTCACGCCAGTGAGCAGTGAAGAAGAAGAAAATGAAGCCCTTTTTGGGCGTGAGAAAGAGAGAGAAGCATAGAATTTGTGTGTTGGTTATCTTTAAATGATTTACAAAATGCTTTATATATTTTTCTAAAAAATAAAAAGCATTTACCATTTAATTTATCAAATAAAGTAAATGGAAATCAATAACCACACCCACCAAACACTATTCCACCAACACCCATCACTATTCAATGTCACTTTATTAAAGTGACTTGATGTGTGTCAATCACTCAATCAATCAATCACATCAATCAAAGTGACTTTTGATTTGACGCTTGATGTGACGAATGATTTGACGCTTGATGTGACTTGCGTTGCCGCACTCGAATTCGAAATACGAATGCGCTCGCAATCACACTCGGGCTTGGGTTCGCTAATTCTCAATTAGCGAATTTTCCGTTGTGTCGTAATTAAATGATTACGCCTAGCGAATTCACTATTCACGTCGCTAACGAATTAATTCTAAATTAATTCGTTCGCCCGAATTAAAATCCAATTTCAATTCTGCGTCGAAATCCAATTTCGTTTAATATATCGAATATATTATTTACCGATTAATTCCAAATTAATCATTCTCTCTCTTTAGACGATATTTTATCCTAGATAAAATATCTCCGTAATTAATCCTAGATTAATTTTCTCTCTCTTCTATATATAATCCCAGATTATTAATGAGTGCGAGTTATGCGTCATCGGTGCATTATCGGGAAGCGACCCATGAGATCCCCGGATAAGTCGGCAGTAAATACGGTCGTCGAAGTATCTGAATCACGTACGTACCAAGTACTACGTTCTACCAATTTACGAGACAAGATCGGCTTCTAGCAAAGCACGAAGTCTACCGAATTCTCCGGTCATATTCATCTAAGAATATTTAAGATCTATATCAAGCGTAGTATACCAAGTATTGTGTATATCGGCCCAGTATCGGATAGTCACGTGCTAGGGCTGGGGCTGGATAAGTGTCTGCCCCGTCCGAAGCACATGTCGGATGTCTGGTAACTAGTCTCTATAATCGGATATACATGACCTTGTCATAATATCCCGATGGCCGGCCAGCACTTAAAAGCACTAATACCGTATCCTGCGTGACATCATCTCCACTATGACTGGAGTGATACTTCCGTCTTGACATCACACCCAATACTCTATGATTCTCAATATACCCAGCATTGGCGTACACAGAACCGGTTAGAGTCCTAGACGACCTCAACTAAAGTATATTGATTGTCGTAAGCATTAGCGGTGTAAGTCTCAGGTTAAGACCATACACACCTACCCTGATGTCGGACTCTCATAGACACATAGTCATAATACCAATGGGATTCCGAGGGGTCTATCCAGAGCGAAGCTGTTTCCCGTACCATCGGTGAAACACAACCTCCTATCGCACTTGCATGAGTATCCAATACCCAAATATATAAGAACTATGTCGTTGTGCCCTCACAACGCGCACAAGTGCAATACTAGCCTATTCCGCATTATCGATGTCCAGTCTCGATTACAGCTTTTCCTTCTAGAAAGGTAGTGAATGAAGGAAGACACCAAACCATTACCTAGCCTCAAAAATGCCTTTGATTAAACCCTCATTTCATCCACTATAGACACGGTAAATTAAAACATAAATCCAAACATTACAAAAGACAATATTTCGGGGCCGATTCTCTATCCCCAGTGGAGTCGCCAGACTGTGGGACACAGAAACTGGACGATGCATGTTGTCCCGGGCTCGCGGGCCGGTGGGAGTACGGAGTAGCCACGGGGGACTAAACTGGAGAATAATGGAGTCGCCACCCGGTGTGAACCGGGAAAATGAGATTTAAGGCCGCACTCACCCCTCGCAAGGGAAGACCTCAAACCGTTGGGTTCGGAATGGTCCCTTACTTATGTCACTTGTAATAAAAGGATTTGTGTAATAATTTAATCAAGCTTAAGTAACACTTATTTCCAAAAGTATCATGCTTCTAAATCCATATGCACAAAAATAAAACTTACACCTAAATTTGCATATATTTCACATCTAAGATTGCAAGCTTGAAAGTACATCAAAGTAGCAATGAACATAAAACTTCATTGGCATATTGTATTCATGGAAACACAAGTACACACCAACCACACAAGAACACATAAAGTCGAATCAAATAATAGCGAACATGTGATTTCATAGACATATCATAAACAAATAGCCATTACATGTCCATGCACAAATAAAAGAGCCAACTAAGTACATAATGCAAAAAGACGCTTAAGGATGCGATTAGGCATTAAAGTAAGCATACTGTGACGTGGTGCAAAAGAAGATAACTAATGTGGACACAAACACACATGTGAGCACTTTTCCAAGTGGTACGTGGAATTGTATCCCAAGTACAGACCGTATTACCGTCCATTCGGAATCGGCTACGGAATTTATGTCTGGGTTTCCATCCGATATACCACAAGAAATAATACTCAAATGCTATCACGACATGGATATATGAATTGTAATACGTTAAACACATTGTACTAATATATGTGAGGAATACAGATGAATGATACCTACACAATCTTGCGCAACAGAGAGAAGTAATCAGATTCATCATATGAAGGGATAACTACTAGGAACAATTATGTATGAAATCTGATGAAAATGACTTAGTTCAGTGGGTGCGCGTTCGTGTAGCGTTCGAGAACGTGTTCGAACGGTAAACAGAAGGTTCGCGTTCGTATAGCGTTCGAGAACGCATTCGAACGGAGCCAGACCTGATGCATGAAATACTAAAAAAATGCGTGCGCGTTCGCGTAGCTTTTGAGAACGCGTTCGAATGGTAAACATAAGGTTCACGTTCGTGTGGCGTTCGAGAACGCGTTCGAACGGAACCAGACCTGATGCATGCAACACATTCATAGACAAACAAATCCACAATGTGGGACCTCACGTATCCGATTGAACTCATCTCTTATCCAATCAAGTATACACTAATCGGAGTGGCAAAGCATCGTGGTAAAGGGTTTTAACCCCTCCAAATAGGGGACCTTTCATCGCACTTACTAAGCCCATTGGCTCAATTGAATCATGCATACAAAGAATTAAAAACAATGATATCAAACTTAGTATGCCCGATTGAACGTATCTTGCATTCAACCGAACACACATCAACCGGTGCGGCAAAGCATCGTGGTAAAGGATTTTAACCCCTCCAAATAGGGGACCTTTCATTTCACTTACTAAGCCCATGCGCTCGATTGAATCATGCATACAAAGAATTAAAAAACAATAATATCAAACTTAGTATGCCTGATTGAACGTATCTTGCATTCAACCGAACACACATCAACCGGCGCGGCAAAGCATCGTGGTAAAGGATTTTAACCCCTCCAAGTAGGGGACCTTTCATCGCACTTACTAAGCCCATGCACTCGATTGAATCATGCATACAAAAGTAACATGCAGAATTCAAATGACGAAAAATAAATAAATCAAAGCAATATAAGACAAAAGAAAGTGTCATTTACTCAAGCGGTACATTGAGTTGTATCCCGAGTACAGATCATACTACCGTCCATTCGGAATCGGCTATGAAATTTATGTCCGGGTTTCCATCCGATACACCGCGAGAGTTGACACATCTTTCGTTTTATTCCAAAGCCACAACATACCATATCTCATAATCCATGCATATTTATCTACTCAAGAGCCACAACATGCATTTCAACATAACAATCATGCAAGAAATATTCAATAAATAATACAAATAAAACAGAAAATGAATGTGTAAGATACCCTCAGGTCTAACCTTTTATGTCGACTTTTGAACTCGCGTTTCACGGTCGTCGGAAGGGGCTATCACACCGCTACTTCTCCGGTTCACTGGTTTAGCGTCTTGGCTCACTGTTTTGCCATTTTGCATGTTGTTTGACCTCCGTTTTGCTGTTGTTTGGCCTCCACTTTGCTACTGTTTCCTCTGTATTTGTGCTTGCTGTTCAGGTCACTGTTTTGGTGTTTTAATGGACTGTTTTGGTGTTTTTTGAAGGCTTTAAGTGCAGTTTTTTTAGTTACTGTTTTAAGGATTAAAAGTACAGTTTTTTTTAGTTACTGGTTTAGGTGATATAGGGGTTGTTTTGGGGTATTTTTGCTGTTGTTTTAAGGTGATTTCGGGCTACTGTTTTAAGGTCGTTTTGCTGCTATTTTGGGCGGGTATGGCTGCTGTATGGAAGTATGATTTTCGGTGATTAGGGGAAGGAGATGAAGAGAATTTTTGTGTTATTTCTTTGTAGTATGTGTGAACTTGAGAGAATGGAGAGTGGACATAATTTTTGCTTCTTTTTTTTTGCTTGTGAAAAACGTGAACTAGAGAGAGAATGAGAGTCTTTGGGTGGTGGTTGTTTATATAGAGAATGGCTAGGGCTTCACCTTGTCTCACAAGGAATATGATCTTGGTTTCCAATTTAGGCTTCTCAAGAATGGCATACACAAGATTGAGGGGGGGCAAAATATTATAAATTAGTAAGTTACAAGATTAGATTGGTGTTGATTATGAAGTCAAATATTTAGATTGGTAAATATATTATTTAGTTAGGAATGATTATATTTGATTAGTTTATATCAGGCATATACTTATTTTATGTTTGGTAAATATTTTATTTATTTTGGTAGGTGATTATTTAGATTTTATTTGTTTTATTTAATTTGGTATATGACTTAATTAATTATTTTATTTAATTACATTATCTAATTAATATTTAACTTAATATTTGATTTAATTTGGGTGTGTTTTAAGTGGGCTTGGGCTAGGCTAGGGTGCATGTGGGCTAAATGGGCTCGGGTCATGAGGCTAACAGCAAAACCAGAAATACCGATACCGTTCAAACGCCAATTCGAACGCGACACGAACGCCCACAATCTGCCTGACGTTCGAACGCGTTTAAGAATGCAGCACGAACGAAAACAGTGAACATGTGAAATGACTTTGATAGCATACTCATCCTGAATTTCCCCTTCCGATATCTGTTTCTCGCGACTTCCGTGACTTAAAAGGTAGTGCCTCCAATTGAGACTCATCATCGGGTTTCACATGCAAAAATGCAATGCCTACACAATGGCTAATATTAAATTAGCTTTTATCCCACATCAGATTCTTAATTAATTTTGTTGTCTTTGGAGTACTATATAAACCCAAAGAATTCTTCACAATTTTGCTACACCAAAACCTTTCATATCTTGGGTTTATATAAGTAAGCAACTCTAAAGTTTAAGAGTAAGCCACTGATTTTGAGGATCCTTAAGTCTAATTGACTAGAGGAACCTCGAGTTAAAAGTTTTGAGATATTTGCCTAAGCTAGCACCAAGGGCAAAATACCCGTGCACTCAAGGCGTAGTCTTGCTGTTGCGTTTTGGCTTTGGTGTGTGCATCTTTGGAGGCCACACACTTGGGTGGCTCTTTGGAACGTGGAAGAGCTTGCTGAGTTCGAGAAAAGCTTGTAGATTGGAGGGATGACTGGAGAAGTCTTCGGTTCAAGTAAGTCTTTTTCTTTCTTTATTTTAATTAGAGTTCTTATGATAGTTAGCATGTTTAGGTTTATGTTCTTTGCATGTTTTATGAGTTTTATGCTTAGAATATATAGTAACATACCTAGGCTTGTAGAATAATCAAAACAAATGGGTCTTGGGCAAAGGGAAAACAGCATAATAATTTTAATTTTCCGCTGCGCACTCGCGGCCGCTTCCCAACATAAGATGAATCTTAATCCCCATAAATAGGCATTAGGGGTATCAACGTGAGAATTCTTGGTAAATATTGTAAGTATAAGAGGGATTGAACCCAATCCAATACAGCTTAGGACCAAATCAGAGATTGAAGAACCACAGACTGTTCGAGATCTTTAGAGCTTGGCAGGGAAGATATCATTTTTGAATCGATTTATATAAAATATGTCTGACAAGTGCAAGTCTTTCTTCAACAACATCAGGCAATCAGAGGCACTCATTTGAGGAGAACATCAAAGTCAGGCCCTGAAAGAAGTTAATGAATATATGAGCAGAGCGACCATACTTGCAGCATCCACAGAATATAAGGATTTGTACCTATACTTAGCCGTATTTAAGTAGCAGTGAGTGAAATTTTGGTCGGATAAGAAAATAAGAAACAACAGCTAGTATACTACATGAGTAAGATGTCGTCAGATGTATAAACTCAGTACAGCATGGTTGAAAAAATGGTACTGGCACTGGTTCTTGCAAAGAATAAATTACGATGATACTTCGAGTGCCATACCATAATAGTAATAAGTAAATACCCAATTAGACAAATACTATCAAAGCCAAACTTATCAGAGAGACTCGCTAAATTGTAAATTAAGATAGGAGTGTATGATATTCATTATGCCTCAAAAATATCCAGAAAAGAACATGCAGTAGCAGACTTCCTAGTTGAAATTCAGAGCTTCGACCAATTGAAAAAAAGTAGCTGTAACTCCCAGTGAAATTATGCAGTGGACCCTACTTACTGATGGAGCTGCGAAAAAGAAATGAGTAATGATGGGAGTTGTACTAGAATATGATTCTGAAGTGCTCATAGAAGAAGCTGTTAGACTTTCAGATGCGGTTACCAACAACGAAGCTGAGTATGAAGCTTTGATGCATGGTCTAAAGTTAGCCATCAAAATTGGGGTGCAAGTATTAAAGGTGAACCTTGACTCTGAACTGGTATCAAGACATTTAAATGGAAGATTTGAAAAAAAAAAAACCCCAGAATGCGTGTCACACCCGTCCCCTTAGGTAGGCTAGGGGTGAGACGGAGACTAGAAACTGGCAGAGTTCCCCTGTAATATGGGCAAATCCTCCATATACAAGGAAAATCTAAAACTGAAAACTAGCAACATGAAAATTTTTCTTAGGATCTCCATGATCCAACTCAAATAACATCATAAGGAAATACAATATCCTCAATAACATATAAAGGCTCAATGCCTCACAACACAATACAAGTTTCTCTCAAGAAATACACAACCAGAGTTTAAACTTTGAAACATAACCAGGACATTCTATTGTTGGCACAACCTTTCTCTATAGCAGGAATGATGATGACACAGCAGATGGAAAGGATGATCTACTAAACTGCTGAACCTGAAATATTAGGGAACGGGGTAAGCTCACGCTTAGTGCAATGGATCACAGCTTAGTGCCGTGGATAATCAAGTAACAAACTGGATCGAACAAGCATTTCATAATATACATAAATACATAAGCTGTAAATCAATATCTCAAACCTTTGCTTGAAATCATAAATCTCATTTCTTCATAAAACTCACTTTGCTCAAGAAATACTCTGAGTAATAAATCACATTTCTCATTTCTCATAAAACTCATATTGCTCATGAAATACTCTGAATAATAAATCACATTTCTCATCTATAAGCACAACCTCATGACAATATGGCAAAGCTGGCAACATGGGGCATCCCCACGGCAATAACTGGCATCCGGAGCAAACTGGCAACGTAAGACCTTATCTTACGGCAATAACTGGCAACATGAGACCTTATCTCATGGCAAATATCTGGCAACATATATGTACACGGGGTGCATCCTAACATAAAAATCATTTCCAAAATCCATGCTCATATCTCAAATCATGCAAGTTTCTCATATATCACAAATCATGCTTTCAACATAATCAATATTCGATCCATACCTTATAGCAAAATATATAAACTTTCTGAAAACAACTCATTTAATGCATTACCTTAAAATTCATTTAAGAAAACATACATACTATATACTTTTGAAAACATCAATGTTACAGGTTTATCCACGCACCTGATGAGCTGACTACTGGAAAAAGAAACTAAGCAGCAGGACCGTCCCTGCTTACAGTATCACGATCACCTAACAGACAAAAGAATTTACTATAAGGAACATAATCCTAACTAGAATAAATGAAAGAATATGCAAGAAACGTGATTCGGTCGTTCTCGCAATCCTAACGAAATTTAAGATTCGGAGGTCCAAAACTACTCGGAATGGTCTGAAATTCGCGGAGGAGACTCGGGAAGTCGACGGCAAGATTCTGCCTGGCGCGTGGGTTCCACGCGCCACCTCTCCCGTCCGCGCGTGGGCTTCACGCGCCGCCACTTGAGTGGCGCGTGAGCTTCACGCGCCGGTCCGATCGGAAATTTTCCGACGGCCGAGCGTTCCCCTCTCTCCCGGATCTAATGGCGCTGACGGTTTGTCGATCGGAGTTCCGGATCAACGGGAAATCGAGAAAAAAAAAAAAAAGTTTCTTACCGAGATTTCTCTGAAAATGAAAATTGGAAGTTTCCCGAAATGAAACTACCACCAAAATGATCCTCTCGACGAGATCTACACTTTTCCTTAAGGACTCGGTCGGATTAGAGCTATGAATCAGGACCAAAACTTCTCTTCTCTCTTTTTCTTTCTTTTTCTCTTTCTTCTCTCTCCGCTTACGTCTCTCTCTCTGTGTCTCTTATCTTTCTATTCTTTTTTTTTTTTTTATCTTTTGTATAAGCTTATAGTGTGCGTGTGTGTGAAATAAATAAATAAATACTAATATGGCAAAATTCGTTTGCCACCCTATACTTAATCTTAACCGCATCTTTAATTCCAAATTCCACAAACTTAAAAATTTAATCCTTAAATTTCTACCCACAAAAAAAATAAAAATAAAATATGGGTAAAAATAATCTGGGGTGTTACAATCCTCTCCCCCTTAAAAGAATTTCGTCCTCGAAATTCACATACCAGAGGGTGGAAACAAATGAGGATATTTATTCCTCATGTCTTCCTCAAGTTCCCAAGTTGCTTCTGC
The DNA here is from genome assembly GCA_019454045.1 of Zanthoxylum bungeanum. NCBI lineage: Eukaryota > Viridiplantae > Streptophyta > Magnoliopsida > Sapindales > Rutaceae > Zanthoxylum > Zanthoxylum bungeanum. Next base: position 113,340 of record SKCR01006935.1, on the reverse strand, counting down.
CTTCGAGTGTTTACCCCATAGGACTTTCACCAAAGGAATCGTCCTATTCCTCAACTGTCTTAACTCTCTAGTTAGAATTTCCACTGGTTCTTCAGCGTATGTCAAGTCTTCTCTCAACTCAACTGGTTGTTCCTGCAAAACGTGAGAAGGATCTGATCTATACTTTCTCAACATGGACACATGAAAAACATTGTGAATCTTTGACAATTCCTGAGGCAATGCTAATCTGTAGGCAACTGGTCCAATTCGTTCCATGATCTCATACGGCCCAATAAACCGAGGACTCAACTTTCCTTTCTTGCCAAATCTCATGACACTCTTCCAAGGAGAAACCTTCAAAAATACCTTATCTCCTACTTGATACTCGATGTCCTTCCTTTTTAGATCTGCATAACTCTTCTGTCTATCTTGAGCTGTCTTCAACTTTGATCTGATCACTTCTATCTTATCAACAGTAATCTGAACAATCTCTGGACCCAAAAGTTTCCTCTCACCTGCTTCATCCCAACAAATAGGAGTTCTACACTTCCTTCCATATAATGCCTCATAAGGTGCCATGCCCAAACTAGCATGGTAACTGTTATTGTAAGCAAACTCCATCAATGATAAATGTTGATCCCAACTACCCTTGAATTCCATAACACAAGCTCTCAACATATCTTCTAAAGTTTGAATGGTTCTCTCAGACTGTCCATCTGTTTGAGGATGAAAAGAAGTACTGAACTTCACTTTAGTACCCAAAGCTTCTTGTAGACTTGGCCAAAATCTGGAAGTAAATCTTGGATCTCTATCTGATACAACTGATACTGGAATCCCATGAAGTCTCACTATCTCATCAACATAAAGCTCTGCTAACTTATTCAAAGAATAATCCACTCTGACTGGTAGAAAATGAGCTGATTTAGTCAATCTGTCAACAATCACCCATACTGAATCATGACCTTTCTTCGTACGAGGCAGTCCTGACACGAAGTCCATAGTGATGTGTTCCCACTTCCACTCTGGAATAGGAAGCGATTGTAAGGTACCTGCTGGATGCTGGTGCTCTGCTTTAATCTGCTGACATGATAAACACTTTGATACAAATTCTGCTATCTCTTTCTTCATGCCTTTCCACCAATAATTCTCTTTGAGAGTTCTATACATCTTAGTGCTGCCTGGGTGCATAGAATAAGCTGAACAATGAGCTTCTTCCATGATCTCTCTCTTCAATCTCTCAACTTCAGGTACACATAATCTATCTCCAAACATCAATGTATTGTCATCTTTAAGCAGGAAATCTGAACGTTCATTCTTTTTCACTTCATCAATGATTTTCATAAAATGAGCATCCTGAGTCTGAGCTTCTCTGACTCTCTCCACTAAAATAGGCCTGACTTTAAGAGTTGCTAACAGAGATCCTGAATCACCAACTGATAAGTCAACTCTCAAAGATCTAAGTTCCACTAACAACGGCAACTGCAAAACTTCCACATGAGATAGAATACTTGATGACTTTCTACTAAGAGCATCTGCTACAATATTAGCCTTTCCTGGATGATAATCAATAGTACAGTCATAATCCTTCAATAACTCTATCCATCGCCTCTGTCTCATATTTAACTCCTTCTGTGTGAGTAAATACTTGAGACTCTTGTGATCCGTGAAGATTTCACATTTCTCTCCATACAAATAATGTCTCCAAATCTTCAGTGCGAATACTACTGCAGCTAACTCCAAATCATGAGTAGGATAATTCAATTCATGAGGTCTAAGCTGTCGAGAAGCATAAGATATCACCTTGCCATGCTGCATCAACACACAACCCAAACCTTTCCTCGAAGCATCACTGTACACCACATATCCACCACTGCCTGATGGAAGAGTAAGCACTGGAGCAGTTGTCAAACATTCCTTAAGTTTATCAAAACTTTGCTGACATTCCTCAGTCCACACAAATTTTGCATTCTTCCTCAAAAGTTTTGTCAACGGCGCTGCAATGATAGAAAATCCCTGAACAAAACGTCGGTAATAGCCTGCTAAACCCAAGAAACTCCGTATCTCAGTCGCATTGGTAGGTGGTTCCCAATTAACTACTGCTTCAATCTTATTGGGATCTACTAAAATACCATCTGCAGAAATGACATGGCCTAAGAAAACAATTCTGTCAAGCCAAAACTCACACTTGCTAAACTTGGCATACAACTCTTTCTCCCTCAGAATCTGCAAAACAATTCTCAGATGTTCTTTATGCTCATCTTCACTATCTGAATACACTAAAATATCATCAATGAACACAATAACGAACTTATCCAAATACTGTCTGAATACTCTATTCATCAAGTCCATAAAAGCAGCTGGTGCATTAGTTAACCCGAATGGCATTACTAAAAACTCATAATGTCCATAACGAGTTCTAAAAGCCGTCTTAGGTATATCTGTTTCCTTCACCTTAAGTTGATGGTACCCGGATCTCAAGTCTATTTTGGAAAATACCTTGGCTCCCCGTAATTGATCAAAAAGATCATCAATCCGAGGCAAAGGATATTTATTACGAATGGTAACTCTGTTCAATTGCCGATAATCAATACACAATCTCATTGAACCATCTTTCTTCTTCACAAATAACACTGGTGCACCCCACGGTGAAGAACTAGGTTTTATAAAGCCTTTATCTAGCAGTTCTTGCAATTGTATCTTCAACTCTTTCAACTCTACTGGAGCCATTCTGTAAGGAGTAAGTGATATAGGAGCTGTACCAGAAATCACATCAATGCAGAAATCAACTTCTCTATCCGGTGGTAAACCAGGTAGTTCATCTGGAAATACATCAACAAATTCCCTCACAACAGAAATGTCATATAACTCTGCTGTACCCATACTGGTATCTACTATATGAGCTAAATAGGCATCACAACCTTTCCGCAACAACTTACTGGCTCGCATTGCAGATATCACACATGAAGGAACAAATCTTCTCTCTCCTCTAAAGGAAAAACTTTGCCCATCCAGGCCCTCAAAATTCACAACTTTCTCATGACAATTCACTGTTGCACGATGATAAGATAACCAATCCATACCCAAAATAACATCAAAATCATGCATCTCCATGCAAATCAAATCTGCTAACAATTCATGCTCACCCACATGGATTACACATCCTCTGAAAATTTGCTTAGCAATAATAGAATATCCAACAGGGGTAACAACAACTAATTCACAATCTAACTCACTTCCGTCTCTATCGGCATGCAATGCAAAAGATTTTGAAACAAAAGAATGTGTAGCACCAGGATCAATAAGTATACGAGCATTTCGACCAAAGATAGACACCATACCTGTGATAACCTCTGGTGCTGTTAAAGCTTCCTGTTGTGTCATAGCAAACACTCTGCCCTGGGCTCTAGGTCTGCTGGTCTGACCACCTGGAGCAACTCTACCCTGAGCACCCGAACCTGTGGGAACTCCAGAACTCTGACCACGAATCCCACTCTGACTAAAATTACCTCTGAAATTCTGAGCTGGAGGAAAAACAGTCCTCTGAATCTGTCCAACACTATCACTAACATTAGGACAATTTCTCTTCAAGTGTCCTACTTCTCCACACAAAAAGCAACCTCTGGTACCCAATCTGCATTCTCCAGGATGATTCTTTCCACATGTAGGACAGGGTAAAAATCTTCTACCTTGAACTTGGCTTTGTTGGCCACTATAAGTCCCATCAAATGGAGTTCTCACTGAACTCTGACTAGCTGTGGGTCGGCTTTGCCTCTGTGGTTGCCCAGAACTCATCTGATAACTGCCGCTGGGTCTTGCATCACTCCCTTTCCTGCTCTGATTTCTGTCCCCAAAAGGTCGCTGATCTCTGTTTCTTTTCCTCATCTGATAATCCATCCCAATCTGAAATTCTCTTTCAGCAAACTCTGCCTTTTTAGCAAAATCTGCCATCTCTGTTAAACTGCCCATTGGAAATAACCGAATCCTGGATCTAATTTCTGCATTCAGACCATTAATAAAATGATCCATCTTGCCCTGTTCATGATCTTTCAAATGTGGGACAAACTGTACTAACTCATGAAATGCAGTATCATACTGATCTACTGTACGGTTGCCCTGAATCAATCTGTAAAACTCTCTCCTCTTCTCATCCATAAAAGCAGAATTCATATAGTTGCTCATGAACTCTTTCTTGAATTTATCCCATGTTAACACATTGGTCTCAGAAAATTTGCCTCTAACACTTTTCCACCACTTATCAGCTTGCTCTGTCAAAAGTCGGTATACATGATGACACTTCTGCTCATCTGTCAATCTAAGCAACTCAAAAGCTTTCTCAACTCTATCTAGGAAGTTCCCAGCTACAATGGGATCCTTCCTCCCATCAAACTCAATAGCTCCATTTTCTGTCATTCTTTTGGCAATATTTTCTTCACTAACTAATGGAGCTGCCTGGGCTGGACCATGACCATATGCTGGAGGGACAGGAGGAACATTACCACTAGGAGGATGCTGAACTGGAGTACTATCTCCATAAACCGAAGCTAAGGAATCTCCTACAACAGGATTAGGGTTCCCCTCAAAAGGTTCCCCGACATAAGAATTAACCTCCTCATCAACTGGAGGTGCCCTAGAAGATTGGCCAACATTTGCTATTCTACGAGTGCGGACTCGACCTGCACCCCGAACTCTGGAACGCGGAGGCATCTGAAAACACATGAAAGATGTCAACCGCTAAAAGACATAGAATGACTTATAAAGAAAACGAAGTGTCTACAGAATCTATGACAACTGGGCTCTGATACCATTAATTGTCACACCCGTCCCCTTAGGTAGGCTAGGGGTGAGACGGAGACTAGAAACTGGCAGAGTTTCCCCTGTAATATGGGCAAATCCTCCATATACAAGGAAAATCTAAAACTGAAAACTAGCAACATGAAAATTTTTCTTAGGATCTCCATGATCCAACTCAAATAACATCATAAGGAAATACAATATCCTCAATAACATATAAAGGCTCAATGCCTCACAACACAATACAAGTTTCTCTCAAGAAATACACAACCAGAGTTTAAACTTTGAAACATAACCAGGACATTCTATTGTTGGCACAACCTTTCTCTATAGCAGGAATGATGATGACACAGCAGATGGAAAGGATGATCTACTAAACTGCTGAACCTGAAATATTAGGGAACGGGGTAAGCTCACGCTTAGTGCAATGGATCACAGCTTAGTGCCGTGGATAATCAAGTAACAAACTGGATCGAACAAGCATTTCATAATATACATAAATACATAAGCTGTAAATCAATATCTCAAACCTTTGCTTGAAATCATAAATCTCATTTCTTCATAAAACTCACTTTGCTCAAGAAATACTCTGAGTAATAAATCACATTTCTCATTTCTCATAAAACTCATATTGCTCATGAAATACTCTGAATAATAAATCACATTTCTCATCTATAAGCACAACCTCATGACAATATGGCAAAGCTGGCAACATGGGGCATCCCCACGGCAAAACTGGCATCCGGAGCAAACTGGCAACGTAAGACCTTATCTTACGGCAATAACTGGCAACATGAGACCTTATCTCATGGCAAATATCTGGCAACATATATGTACACGGGGTGCATCCTAACATAAAAATCATTTCCAAAATCCATGCTCATATATCTCAAATCATGCAAGTTTCTCATATATCACAAATCATGCTTTCAACATAATCAATATTCGATCCATACCTTATAGCAAAATATATAAACTTTCTGAAAACAACTCATTTAATGCATTACCTTAAAATTCATTTAAGAAAACATACATACTATATACTTTTGAAAACATCAATGTTACAGGTTTATCCACGCACCTGATGAGCTGACTACTGAAAAAGAAACTAAGCAGCAGGACCGTCCCTGCTTACAGTATCACGATCACCTAACAGACAAAAGAATTTACTATAAGGAACATAATCCTAACTAGAATAAATGAAAGAATATGCAAGAAACGTGATTCGGTCGTTCTCGCAATCCTAACGAAATTTAAGATTCGGAGGTCCAAAACTACTCGGAATGGTCTGAAATTCGCGGAGGAGACTCGGGAAGTCGACGGCAAGATTCTGCCTGGCGCGTGGGTTCCACGCGCCACCTCTCCCGTCCGCGCGTGGGCTTCACGCGCCGCCACTTGAGTGGCGCGTGAGCTTCACGCGCCGGTCCGATCGGAAATTTTCCGACGGCCGAGCGTTCCCCTCTCTCTCCGGATCTAATGGCGCTGACGGTTTGCGTCGGATCGGAGTTCCGGATCAACGGGAAATCGAGAAAAACCATAAAAAGTTTCTTACCGAGATTTCTCTGAAAATTGGAAGTTTCCCGAAATGAAACTACCACCAAAATGATCCTCTCGACGAGATCTACACTTTTCCTTAAGGACTCGGTCGGATTAGAGCTATGAATCAGGACCAAAACTTCTCTTCTCTCTTTTTCTTTCTTTTTCTCTTCTTCTCTCTCCGCTTACGTCTCTCTCTCTGTGTCTCTTATCTTTCTATTCTTTTTTTTTTTTTTATCTTTTGTATAAGCTTATAGTGCGTGTGTGTGAAATAAATAAATAAATACTAATATGGCAAAATTCGTTTGCCACCCTATACTTAATCTTAACCGCATCTTTAATTCCAAATTCCACAAACTTAAAAATTTAATCCTTAAATTTCTACCCACCAAAAATAATAAAATAAAATATGGGTAAAAATAATCTGGGGTGTTACAATGCGCGAATAGTCATGAGAGTAAATAAGGTACTTAAGAGATTCACAAGGATTGGGATATAGACCATCAGACAAGAATTAAATGCTTGGGCTGATGGTTTGGCAAAGAAAGCAGTAGTTGAATAACGTGACAAAGAAAGTCAAATTTCCATCATTGAGGTCCAGAAACTGAAAATTTCAGACAGTGGCATATCATAGTCTCAAGCTTCAGGGCTAGAAAATTTAAACCCTATGTTGACAAGACCAAGTAGAGCAGAACCTGGAAAGCCTGATACTAGAGCTATTTAGATGATCGAGGGAAATTCCAACAATTAGGTGGACTCGATCATAGATTATTTCGAAAATAGAACACAACCTAAGGAAAAATTGAAAGCTCGAAAGTTCAGATTGAAAGTAGTCAGGTATACTGTGAAAGAAGAGAGTTATTGAGAAGGTCATTCGACAGACCACTCATGCGATCGTTGGGGAACAAGATCAGAAGTATGTGCTATAACAAATACACTCTGAAGTATGCGGCAATCACATAGGTGGAAGATGCTTAGCATATCGAATCCTAATATTGGGATATTACTGGCCATACCCGATGAAGGGAAAACCTAGCCCTCTAAAATGATGAAATCTGTATTCAGCCATTGGCCTTTTGCTAAATGGGACTAGATATCATCGGCAAACTCCTAACAGTTAAAAAAGGAAATTGCTTTGTTTTGGTATCAATAAATTACTTGACCAACTCGGTGGAAGCAGATTCGTACTCTGAGGTAACTCAAAATGATGTAATTACTTTCATCTAGAAATATATCATCTGCAGGTTTGGCATGTCCAGAGCCCTAACGATGGACAACGAGACCCAATTTAACAACCTGAAGGTCAATCAATATCAACTTCTCGCTAGTATACTACCTACTGGCTAATGGGATGGTAGAAGCCACAAATAAGGTAATTATTAATAACCTCAGATGTAATTTGAATTACAAGAAAGATAGGTGGTATTAATAACCTCAAATGTAATTTGAATTACAAGAAAGATAGGTGGTTGGAGGAGCTACCAAAAGTATTGTAGGAACAAAAGATGACACGAAAGAAAGCAACAGGAGATACCTCATTCTCTTTTGTATACGGGTCTGAAGCTGTGATACCAACAGAAGCATAATTACCCACATTAAAGACCCTGATCGCAGAACATGAAAAATAAAATCCGGGGTAGCTGATGAGGAGAATGGACCCGCTAGAAGAAGCCAGAGAATATGCGCAGATTAGGAGAGTAGCGTGCTAGCAAAAGACCAGATCGTATTTCAATAAGAAGGTAAACGTGAGAAAATTCATGGTGGGAGAATGGGTATTTAAAACAATCCAAGGTGTCCAGCAAGAAGGGAAGTTTTGAGAATAATGGGAAAGAGCGTTCGAGATCAATGAAGACCTTGGGAAAGGAACTTATAAGCTCCTGAATATAGAAAATATGAAAGAAGTGCCCAGAACATGGAATGCCCATATGCTCAAGAAATTTTAAGTGTAAGGATGTCGTACTTAGACCCGGCCAAGGTTCCGGTTCGAAACCGGAACCGAACCGTTCCGATTCCAACCGGTTCCGATTCCGGTTCCGGAACCGAACCGGAATGGGACCGGTTCGGTTGGGGTTCCTGTTGGGCAGGGAGCCGTTTGGCTCCCTGCCTAAATAAAAAAAAAAATTAAAAAAATATATATATTTATTATATAAAATATAAATTACTAATGTACCCCCTATAACGGTAATAAAACGGTTATATTTAGGGGCATTTTTTGTATCAAAAAAATTCTAAAATTCTATAAATAGGATTCATTTTTCATAATTTCATCACACCAAATTCTTAACTCTCTCATTTTCTATAAATCACTTATTCTCAATCTTACTTCAATACAATTCTCTTATAATCTTATATTCTTATTCTCAATCTCAATTCATTTAGTTGTTAATTTGTTATCATTCGCATCGCAATTATTCAATTTTCTTATTTTTCTTCCTAATTTCTCAAACAAAAAATGGCAAGCTCATCTGAGAACATTATGTCAAATATGCCAACCCAAGAGAGCGGCCCTAGTGTCAGTGCACAATCACGGAGAAGAGAAGTTAAGGCTCGGTCCTCGGATATTTTCAAAATTCATTTTACTTTGGAACGCCTAGAAGATGGTTCACAACAAGCAATTTGCAACTATTGTGGGGTTATCTATAAATTTTCTGGTGGATACGGCAATATGATCAAGCACATGGAGAAACATCATCCGGTTGAATTTGGCATTGATACGACGCAGACTAAAATGGTCAGGTACGCATCATCTAGTAGAGGTACGAGTAGTGTAGATTTATTTAAATATTCTGATGCAAAAAATGGAGAAGAATTTGCGAAATTAACATGTATGACACATCTTTCTTAAGCTTTGGTGAAAAACTTCATTTTACTAATTACGTGCATAATGCTTTAAACCCTGCTGCATGTAGAATGACTCGAAACACAACAAAACATCATATTTTCAAATTATATAAAGATGGTAAAATTATTTTAAATGAAATATTTAAAGAGATGAAAGGTCGTATTTCTATATGTTCTGATATTTGGAGTAACCATTGGCAAACACACTCATACATGGGTGTGACTTGTCATTGGATTGATGCATCATTTACCATGCAAAAAAGACTTATTGCATTTAGAGTTTTTGATGACCCACATACTGCACATAATATTTATAGAATGATGAAGGTAATTTTTGATGAATATGGTTTAGTAGAAAAAATTTTAACAATTGGATTTGATAATGCATCTGCAAATACTGCATCCATTCATGATTTAAAATCCTTATGTGAACCAAATTTAGGGGGTCAATTTTTTCATATTCGTTGTACATGTCATGTCCTTAACATATGTGTGCAAGACGGACTAAAATTATTATCACCTTTCCTTGATCCAATTAAAACGGCACTTAACTGTATTTGGTCATATTCTCAAGTTATGAGAGAATGGACCAAGTTTTGTAAAATAAATGGTATTAAACCGATTAAATTTTCAAGAGATGTTCCAACACGTTGGAATTCTACTTATTTTCTTTTATGTCAAGCATTTCAATACAAAGATGCATTATGTAGTTTTTTTTCTCAACATGTTCAAAATATCACACTTTATCCTAGTCAATGAGATATTTGTGAAATTTTTTTAGATATTTTAAGATTTTTTAATGATGTTACTTTAGTTTTTAGCGGTGTTTATTATCCTACAACACATTTATTTCTTATTGAGAGTTTGAATATTGTTGGCACTCTCGATGAACATGTTGACAGTGACGACCCTAATGATATTGTTTTGCTCGAAGCCATTACTGCTATGAAGGTAAAATGGTTGAATTATTTTAGAGAAATTCTTTTTCTTTATCTTATTGCTGCTGTTTTTGATCCTAGATTTAAATTAGAAGGTTTGAATGGTGGTTTACAAGCTTACTATGGATATTTAGGAATATTAGATGATGTTGATATTACGAGCATAATGACGAAATTAAGAAGTGATTTAATTACTTTATTTAATGATTATATTGTAAGATATAACTTAGGAACATTAGGTCAATCTAGTAGTAGCGAACCGGTAATTCAAACAAGACTTAGCGCAGGGGATCGTTGGTTATTGCAACGAAATAAAAATGCCCCCGATGATTTTGAAGATTTGTTCGATAATGCTTCTACAACAAGTGCAAGCGGAACCGGAGCCGATGGATCAACTGATAATGATGATTGATAATTGTAAAATTATAATTTACAAAGGGGATATGTCTGAAAGACTAAAAACTTGTAATGGAACTACGTAGCTTTGATTCCTCTCACCCTTGGCGGATACGTAGGTAACTTAAATTTTTTAAAATTTAAACTCAAGCTCTTCAATGTAATAATTTTTTTTTTTATTTAAAAATTCATTTCATTTATTTTTATTAATTTTCAAAAAAAATTAATAAAATAATATTTTTGAACCGAACCGAACCAAACCGAACCGTACGGTTCCGGTTCGGTTCGGTGTTTCGGTTCCACTTAAGTGTGGAACCAGAACTGAACCGGTTAAATCCAGTTCGGTTCCGGTTCCACACTTAAGTGGAACCGGAAACCGGCCGGTTCGGTTCGGTTCCGAACCAGAACCGAACCGACGGCCGGGTCTAGTCGTACTCGCTTTCCCTATTCTGGTTTCGTCCTAATTTGCATTTTCAGATAGTGTTTTAATGAGAGAGCATTGGCAAATACTTTTATATATCTTAAAATTTTAATGAGACATCATTTTATTATCTGATTAGTCTATTTAAATATTTTTCTATTTTTACTATTTTACGGTAAAGGTATTCACAAAACAAGAGAAAATATAAAATCCTGAAGATCATAAAAGAGATCACACGTATGGTAGAAAAATCCGTCAGAACCTAACAACCCCAAAGCAGAATATGACGCATGGTAGAAATAACTGTCAAAGCCTAAAAATTTAAAATGAGAAATTGATGCATGGCATAAAAAGCCATCTAATATGAATATCTAGAAAGAATGGTCTGACATAAGGAAGAAAAACCTATCGAGATATGAAAATCTAATAAGAGCCTGATACAAAAGCCCGACAGAACCTGTAAAGGTAATAAAGGTCTGGTAAATGGAAGAAAATCCTACCAAGATCTAAAAATCTAGAAGGAATCTGTGAATTGCAGGAAAGCCCGTCATGATCAAAAATATAAAGATCCAAATTAAAAATCTAGAAGGAACCTGTGACTGGCAGGAAATCCCAATAAGATTTGGAAGTTGATCGTATAGTGAATTTGAGATAAGAATACATACATAAAAATAACTCTGGGAGTAAATTATTTTCTTTACAATGTACGAATTACTAGTTCAGGTCACAAAGAATAATATTCGTCTATTCTCCTCTTGAAAGCCAGATATTGGGCATCCTTAAAAACTTTTAGGGAAACTTCACTCCATAGCCTTTTCTTTGAAGCCTCCTTATCTTGAGCACGAGCTTTCCTCAACTAGAATTCAGTAGTAGAATGAAGCCTCATCTGGAGAATCCTATCTTCTGCCTCGTAATCCATTTAACAGTAGGAGTACCAACCCTTGGCACTTCTCTCAGCATAACAGCTCAAGCCCTTATTAGATTCAGAAGAATGATAAGATTCTTCAGGATGATGGACAATTGGAAAAGCCTTCGATGGATCCAACACCTTCTGAGAAACGTTGTGGGCAAGGAACTTTTCAAAAGACGCATAGTAGTCCGGACGTGATGAAGTATCCTCTGCAGGCTCGGAAGGGACAAAACTTTGAATGTCAATAAGTGTTGAAGTCTGAACCTAACTCCAGAACAAAAGAAACTGGAATACTCTGGAATTTATTCCAAAAAAAACCTACCTTGACCTTTGATATGGGGATGACCCAATCCACCGATTTCATAAGGATGTCGGGCCACCCGAGTCATGTAATCCAAAACCCTGCTGCTGAAAATGAACTTCTGAAAGTGAAGATTATGATCATGTAACCTAATCCACTCATAATGCCTCACAATAGTATACGTAAGCCTTCTTAGGAATTTTTTACTGGGAAAGAGTTTCTTATTCGATAAGAAAAAGTAGCAATAGTAGGATCTAAAAGTTCAAAACAAATATTTCTTTTATTTCTTCAAAAATTGGGAGTACAAGTAAGGTATTGGATTACATAATATAATTCTTTACAATGGCTAAGAAGGAAAGAGATCGTATCATTCTGTAAAAGAAGAAACGATATATATCCGGCCTGACAAACATAATTCTTTCGATGGCTGGCCAGACAGAGAGGACATCTCGCTAGGTTTGGGTCGACAAGTCCAGCTAGATGTGTTGGGTTTTCTAGGTCAAACCAAGATCTATTAAGCTATGAAACGTGTGAATACAACAAAGTAAAGTTGCGGAAATACTCACTTTGATCGGCTTTGCGATACAATGAACACAAAAATTTTCTACTCCCTTGAAGCTCTCGACCATGCCTCCTTTTTGTGCTCCTTGTTTGAGCCAAGCCCCCATTTGTGTGCTCCAAACTCCAAGCTTTGTGAATGGATTACATGCTCATGAGTTGGTTTCCCTATCACATTTGTAAGACCTCTTTAGGGTGCTAGCACTTGGAATAAATTTGCCACAAATTCATTCCTTTGCTTCTTCTATCTCTCGGCCATGAGAGAAATTTTAGAGAGAAATGGCTTCAAAAGCCGTGAGAGGGAGAGGAGAGAAGATGGAAAAAATGTGTGTTGTCTTTTGATTTCAAAAACCAAGTCAAAATGATACACCAAAATTAATTAAAATGGTATTTGTCATTCAATCCATCACACTTGAGTGTTTAGTAAGCAACACATCAATCCCATCAACTTCCATCAACCAAAAGGTGATGTGATAGACAAGTGATGTGACTTGTGGGCCCCACTTAATTCAAAATCTGAGTGGGCCCGCAAACACTCCCGACAGAACCTGTAAAGGTAAAAAGTCTGGTAAATGGAAGAAAATCCTACCAAGATCTAAAAATCTAGAAGGAACCTGTGAATTGCAGGAAAGCCCGTCATGATCAAAAATATAAAGATCCAAATTAAAAATCTAGAAGAACCTGTGACTGGCAGGAAATCCCAATAAGATTCGGAAGTTGATCGTATAATGAATTTGAGATAAAATACATACTTAAAAATAACTCTGGGAGTAAATTATTTTCTTTACAATGTACGAATTACTAGTTCAGGTCACAAAGAATAATATTCGTCTCTTCTCCTCTTGAAAGCCAGATATTGGGCATCCTTAAACTCTTTTAGGGAAACTTGACTCCATAGCCTTTTCTTTGAAGCCTCCTTATCTTGAGCACGAGCTTTCCTCAACTAGAATTCAGTAGTAGAATGAAGCCTCATCTGGAGAATCCTATCTTCTGCCTCGTAATCCATTTAACAGTAGGAGTACCAACCCTTGGCACTTCTCTCAGCATAACAGCTCAAGCCCTTATTAGATTCAGAAGAATGATAAGATTCTTCAGGATGATGGACAATTGGAAAAGCCTTCGATGGATCCAACACCTTCTGAGAAACGTTGTGGGCAAGGAACTTTTCAAAAGACGCATAGTAGTCCGGACGTGATGAAGTATCCTCTGCAGGCTCGGGAGGGACAAAACTTTGAATGTCAAGAAGTTTTGAAGTCTGAACCTAACTCCAGAACAAAAGAAACTGGAATACTCTGGAATTTATTCAAAAAAAACCTACCTTGACCTTTGATATTGGGATGACCCAATCCACCGATTTCATAAGGATGTCGGGCCACCCGAGTCATGTAATCCAAACCCTGCTGCTGAAAATGAACTTCTAAAAGTGAAGATTATGATCATGTAACCTAATCCACTCATAATGCCTCACAAGAGTATACGTAAGCCTTTTTAGGAATTTGTTACTGGGAAAGAGTTTCTTATTCGATAAGAAAAAAGTAGCAATAGTAGGATCTAAAAGTTCAAAAGAAATATTTCTTTTATTTCTTCAAAAATTGGGAGTACAAATAAGGTATTGGATTACATAATATAATTCTTTACAATGGCTAAGAAGGAAAGAGATCGTATCATTCTGTAAAACAAGAAACGATATATATCCTGCCTGACAAACATAATTCTTTCGATGGCTGGCTAGACAGAGAGGACATCTGGCTAGGTTTGGGTCGACAAGTCCAGCTAGATGTGTTGGGTTTTCTAGGTCAAACCAAGATCTATTAAGCGATGATGAAACGTGTGAATACAACAAAGTAAAGTTGCGGAAATACTCACTTTGATCCGCTTTGCGATGCGATGAACACAAAAATTTTCTGCTCCCTTGAAGCTCTCGACCATGCCTCATTTTTGTGCTCCTTGTTTCGGCCAAGCCCCCATTTGTGTACTCCAAGCTCTAAGCTTTGTGAATGGATTCCATGCTCATGAGTTGGTTTCCCTATCACATTTGTAAGACCTCTTTAGTGTGCTAGCACTTGGAATAAATTTGCCACAAATTCATTCCTTTGCTTTTTCTATCTCTCGGCCATGAGAGAAATTTTAGAGAGAAATGACTTCAAAAGCCGTGAGATGGAGAGGAGAGAGAGAAGATGGAAAAAATGTGTGTTGTCTTTTGATTTCAAAAACCAAGTCAAAATGATACACCAAAATTAATTAAAATGGTATTTGTCATTCAATCCATCACACTTGAGTGTTTAGTAAGCAACCATCAAATCCCATCAACTTCCATCAACCAAAAGGTGATGTGATAGACAAGTGATGTGACTTGTGGGCCCCACTTAATTCAAAATCTGAGTGGGCCCGCAAACACTCCCGACAGAACCTGTAAAGGTAATAAAGGTCTGGTAAATGGAAGAAAATCCTACCAAGATCTAAAAATCTAGAAGGAACCTGTGAATTGCAGGAAAGCCCGTCATGATCAAAAATATAAAGATCCAAATTAAAAATCTAGAAGGAACCTGTGACTGGCAGGAAATCCCAATAAGATTCGGAAGTTGATCGTATAATGAATTTGAGATAAGAATACATACTTAAAAATAACTCTGGGAGTAAATTATTTTCTTTACAATGTACGAATTACTAGTTCAGGTCACAAAGAATAATATTCGTCTCTTCTCCTCTTGAAAGCCAGATATTGGGCATCCTTAAACTCTTTTAGGGAAACTTGACTCCATAGCCTTTTCTTTGAAGCCTCCTTATCTTGAGCACGAGCTTTCCTCAACTAGAATTCAGTAGTAGAATGAAGCCTCATCTGGAGAATCCTATCTTCTGCCTCGTAATCCATTTAACAGTAGGAGTACCAACCCTTGGCACTTCTCTCAGCATAACAGCTCAAGCCCTTATTAGATTCAGAAGAATGATAAGATTCTTCAGGATGATGGACAATTGGAAAAGCCTTCGATGGATCCAACACCTTCTGAGAAACGTTGTGGGCAAGGAACTTTTCAAAAGACGCATAGTAGTCCGGACGTGATGAAGTATCCTCTGCAGGCTCGGGAGGGACAAAACTTTGAATGTCAAGAAGTTTTGAAGTCTGAACCTAACTCCAGAACAAAAGAAACTGGAATACTCTGGAATTTATTCCAAAAAAACCTACCTTGACCTTTGATATTGGGATGACCCAATCCACCGATTTCATAAGGATGTCGGGCCACCCGAGTCATGTAATCCAAACCCTGCTGCTGAAAATGAACTTCTAAAAGTGAAGATTATGATCATGTAACCTAATCCACTCATAATGCCTCACAAGAGTATACGTAAGCCTTTTTAGGAATTTGTTACTGGGAAAGAGTTTCTTATTCGATAAGAAAAAAGTAGCAATAGTAGGATCTAAAAGTTCAAAAGAAATATTTCTTTTATTTCTTCAAAAATTGGGAGTACAAATAAGGTATTGGATTACATAATATAATTCTTTACAATGGCTAAGAAGGAAAGAGATCGTATCATTCTGTAAAACAAGAAACGATATATATCCTGCCTGACAAACATAATTCTTTCGATGGCTGGCTAGACAGAGAGGACATCTGGCTAGGTTTGGGTCGACAAGTCCAGCTAGATGTGTTGGGTTTTCTAGGTCAAACCAAGATCTATTAAGCGATGAAACGTGTGAATACAACAAAGTAAAGTTGCGGAAATACTCACTTTGATCCGCTTTGCGATGCGATGAACACAAAAATTTTCTGCTCCCTTGAAGCTCTCGACCATGCCTCATTTTTGTGCTCCTTGTTTCGGCCAAGCCCCCATTTGTGTACTCCAAGCTCTAAGCTTTGTGAATGGATTCCATGCTCATGAGTTGGTTTCCCTATCACATTTGTAAGACCTCTTTAGTGTGCTAGCACTTGGAATAAATTTGCCACAAATTCATTCCTTTGCTTTTTCTATCTCTCGGCCATGAGAGAAATTTTAGAGAGAAATGACTTCAAAAGCCGTGAGATGGAGAGGAGAGAAGATGGAAAAAATGTGTGTTGTCTTTTGATTTCAAAAACCAAGTCAAAATGATATACCAAAATTAATTAAAATGGTATTTGTCATTCAATCCATCACACTTGAGTGTTTGGTTAGCAACCATCAAATCCCATCAACTTCCATCAACCAAAAGGTGATGTGATAGACAAGTGATGTGACTTGTGGGCCCCACTTGATTCGAAATCTGAGTGGGCCCGCAAATACTCCCGGGCTCAGGTTCGCTAATTTCGAATTAACAAATTTTCTGTTGCGACGTAATTAAATCAATTTAATTAAATAACTATGGCTAGCAAAATTACTATTCACGTCGCTCGCGAATTAATTCTAAATCAATTCGTTAGCCCGAATTAAAATTTAATTTTAATTCCGCGTCGAAATCTAATTTCGTTTAATATATCAAATATATTATTTATCGATTAATTCCAAATTAATCGATCTCTCTCTTTGAATAGTATTTTATCCCAGATAAAATATCTCTGTAATTAATCCTAGATTAATTTTCTCTATCTTATAATTAATCCTAAATTAATTATGTCCGAGTCATACGTCATCGGTGAATATTCGGGAAGCGACCCATGAGATCTCTTGATATGTTGGCAGTAAATCCGATCGTCGGACTATCCGAACACGTACATACCTAGTACTACGTTTTTACCGATTTACAAGACATGATTGGCTTCTAGCAAAGCATTGTGCCTACCCAATTCTCCAGAAATATTCTTAAAGGAATATGTAATATGTATCAGGTGTAGTATACTTAGTATTGCGTATTGCGATCCAGCATCGGATGTCACGTGCTAGGCCTGGGGCTGAAATTGTGTCTGCCCAGTACAAAGCACATATCGGATCTCTGGTAACTAGTCTCTATAATCGGATAAACATGACCTAATCATATTATCCCGATAGTTGCAGCATATAAGAGTACCAGTTCTTTATCCTACGTGACCGTCATCTCTATATGACTGAAGTGATACTTCCATCTTGACATCACACCCAATACACTACGATTTTCAATATACCCAGAAGAGGCGTACACAGAACCTGTTAAAGCCCTGGACGACAAAAACCAAAGTATATTGATTGTCGCAAGTATTAGCGATGCAAGTCTCAGGTTAAGACCAAATACACCTACCCTAATTCGGACTTCCATAGACACATAGTCATACTACAAATGGAATTCCGAGGGGTATATCCAGAGCGAAGCTGTTCCCGTACCATCGGTAAACACAACCTCCTATTACACTTGCATGAGTATCCAATACCCAAATATATGAGAACTATGCCGTTATGCTCCCATAACACGCACAAGTGCAATATTAGTCTATTCCACATTATCGATGTCCAATCTCGATAGTACTACGACTAGGGATGTTTTAATGATTAAACCTTAGTGGATTAGTACTGTCTCATATCTTATTAATCCGGAACTAATCATATGGACTTTTATCATTTATATATCTTTGTAATCCAATTACAAATGATAAAAGAGCAATTTCCTTTGTCACATAGTTAATTTGTACAACAACACCATGTTCTGTACAAATAGTGATGCTATAGGTCATAATTGTCCAACAATCTCCCACTTGGCCTATAGCCAATCACTCAAGTGCCTTACACTTGAACTATGTACGGGTCGTTCAAACTTATGCTGAGAAAACTGCTTTCGTCAGCGGATTTGTAAAGTTATCATCTGATGCGATTTATACGATCATCACATCGCCACGATGTATGATCCGACGAATCAGATGAATAGTTGAAGTATATATATCTGGATCGTTGATGAGACCATTAATTCTTTAGCGTGTGTTGTAGCCTAGCTCAACTGCTAACAGAACTCCTCCTAATCCAATTAGGATTATATAGATCCTTAGTGCTTCTATTGCTGCCTCAGCTGCATCAATATTCCGCTTTTGTTGTTTATTCGGCAACAGTATCTTGCTTGGAAGATTTCCAGCTCACTGTTCCGTTATTCAAACTATACAGTACCTTTATTACGACTTATAGTCATTTTTGTCGGTTTGGAAACTTGCAACGGTGAACCCAGTCACTTCAAGTTCTCCTCCTCCATAACTTAAGAAAGCATCCTTAGATCCTCTAAGATACTTAAGAATGTTCTTAACATCAATCCAGTGACTATCACTTGGATTGGCCTGATTGTGACTCCATATGCTCAAAGCATATGAGACACCAGGTCACATACATATCTTTGAATGTACGAGTTCTCGGAGAGTGCCAACAACTTTTAGATCTATCCCAGTAGATCTTTATTCCTAGAATAAAGGTTGTCTCTCCCAAGTATTCTACGGAGATTTTTCATGAAAGCCAAGCTTTCACCGATTATATTATGGGAATGTCATTTCCAAGAAATGATATATCATCATTATATAGTACAATCATTGTCAGTGCGCTCCCACTAACCTCCTTATATACACAAGAATTATCTTTATTTTGAATTAAATCATATACCGTTATGATTACATCAAAACGATAGTTCCAAGAACGCAATGCTTGCTTCAATCTATAAATGGATCGAATTAATTTGCAAACCTTGTTTGCTTGGTTAGGTACGAAAAAACCGTCAGGATGTTGTAAACATCTTCCAAAAGGTTTCCATTTAAGGAAAGTGATTTTGACGTTCAGTTGCTATATTTCATAAATGAAACATGCAGCATCAGCAAGCATTATCCAAATGGATTTAACCATGGCAACGAGTAAAAGGTTTCGTCGTAATCGACACAATGTTGATAACGATACCTTTTCGATACAAGTCTAGCTTTGTACGTTAGTTCGTTGCCATCCATGTATGTCTTCCTTGAAGACTAATATAGTACCAATAGGCACAATGCCTTCTGGTACATCAACCAGTGTCCAAACTTGGTTGGTATACATGGAATCCATTTCGGACATCATGGCACTTTGCCATAATAGGCAGTCGATACCTTGTATCACTTCCTCATATGTAGTCAGTTTGTGTTCCTCAATAAGATTGACATCTTTATGAGGTGAGATCAGAAACCCATACCTCACAGGTTGTTTTCTGACTCTCCCCGACTTACGCGGTTCTTGTGTATTCGAAGATTATTGGTACAGTTTCATCCCTGATGAACTGTTTGTGTTCCATTAAGGAATCGGTGCCTAGAACAATATTACTCTGATTTTCATCGAGTTTTACTTTCCTCCCACTTACCACTGCATATAGGTATTCATCTTAGGAAAACCGCATGGCGAGCAACAATTACATTGTTCTCATGTGAGTTGTATAAGTACTATACTTTGGTTACCCTAGGATAACCTACAATTAGGCACTTATTCGATTTGGGTTCTAGTTTGGTATAATCCAAACATATGTCTAGCATTCCCAAATCTTCAGGAATGAGAAAACCCGGTTTCTTTCCTGTTTATATCTAATATGAAATCTGTCTAACAGATTTTCATGGAACCTTATTCAAAATAAGTATTGCACTGTTTAATGCGTATCCCTTGAAGGAAAAATGGTAGCTCAGAGCGACTCATAATTAACCTTATCATGTCTAACAAAATTCGGTTTCTCCGTTTGGACACACCGCTCAATTGAGGTGTTTCGGGAGGAGTCCACTGTGAAAGAATACTATACTATTTCAAATAGTCGAGAAAATTATTGCTTAAGTATTTTCCATCACAGTCCAATCGTGATGTTTTAATACTCTTACCGATATGTTTGTCTACTCCGTGTCGAAACTCTTTGATTTTATCAAAAGTTTTCGATTTATGTTTCACAAGAAACACATAACCATAACGCAATGCCACATCCGTAAAGGTTATGAAGTATTCATATCCACCTCTAGCCTAGCTAGACATGGGCCCACTTATGTCACAATGAACGAGGGCTAACACATCAGTGGCACTTGTACTTTTACCAAGTAAAAGGTGTTTTAGGCAATTTGCCTAATAAACTAGATTCGTAGACATTCATTTGATTAGAATCAAATCTTTCCTAGTACCCACTCTTTGAAAGTGTGGATATATGAGTCTTGTTAATGTCCCAGACTACAATGCCACTTATAAGTCTCATCTAATTAATTCAGCTTGAGCTATTTGTTTGTCATGTTATACGTTTGAGACTTATTTATATTCAAAATATAAATACTGTTATTCATATCTAATGTGTTTATCTCAATATCATCTTTATAAAATAAAACATTTTAGTGTTCTAGAATATAAAGGTATACCGCAACGGGTTATACTCTGATATAGAGATAATGTTTCTAGTCAAACTAGGTACATTATAACAGTTTCCTAATTTAAATACACACCCGAAGGGTAGTTCCTAAACTTAGGATTCTACAGTTAAAACAGCAAATTTCGTCCGTTTCCGACTCGCAGGTTATCTCATCTGAAGTCAGTTTCCTGCTAATCAGCAGATTCCGCACATCAGTACATATTTTGTACAACACTTAGTATCAAAAATCCAATTTTGAAACTATTAGTGAACATGTTTATGACAAACATACTTGAAGTCGGAGCCTTGCCCCTCTTCACTTCCTTCATGTCTGCCTTGTCCATACGGCAGTCACGCTTCCAGTGACCCCGTTTTCCATAGTTTAGGCAGACATCTTGGGATATGTCCTTTGTCTTCCTAGAAGACCGTGATGATTTTGCCTTTGCCCCTTTTAGAAGCTATGGCTCTGCCTCATTGAGCATAGCCATCAAATCTCCAAGAGTTTACTCTTGGTTCATAATGAACCTTCCCCAGCTTTCAGGTAGAGACTATAAGATCAAATCTTTAGTAGTCTCGGCCACGTAGGTAATGCCCAGCTAACCTAGCTGATCGATGTCAGCAATCATCTGCGACACCTAGTGCTCGACAGATGTACCCTCTGACATACATGAGCAAAGAGCTTTTTTTGCAATTTGTACTTCTAAGATCTAAGAATAGATCTATGAAGATCTTTAATTTCATCATTATGGTATAAGGATCTAATCCTTATTTTGACGACGGAATTAAAA
This sequence comes from Zanthoxylum bungeanum, assembly GCA_019454045.1. Taxonomy (NCBI): domain Eukaryota; kingdom Viridiplantae; phylum Streptophyta; class Magnoliopsida; order Sapindales; family Rutaceae; genus Zanthoxylum; species Zanthoxylum bungeanum. The sequence continues at coordinate 91,630 of SKCR01006935.1, read as the reverse complement.
GTCATTCGGTAAGCATAATGGATTGAGCACTAAAGTTATCATCACATGAATCTTCCAAAGATCATGTTCTACTATTTGCTCAACTCCGCGGGCTTAGGCCCAAGATGTTTCTCTATCAAATAGAGTAATTTCTTAGTTCCCAGGACTATCCTGAGGTTTTATTCCCAATTTGAAAATTAAAGCCCTTTAAAGACATTTTCACCCCAGGATTATGTTCTAAACGCTAATCTTTCAGTTATCTTGATTGCTATAGTCCACTATCCAATCAACGATTTCAGGTACTATTGAATATAATGATTACTATAGTCTAACTATATAATCAACTATAATTTATTGGTTAATTTAAATATATTGATTACTATAATCCAATTATATAATCAACTATAAATGAAATAGTTTGAATGCAGTCCAACTTTTTAATTAAAACAACGATTAAATATAGTCCAACTAATTTATTTAAATAATGACGAAAAATGAAATGAGCGCGTATTGGCAAGTATCTAAACGAAATTGCAAATTTAATACTTGCCTCCCACTATTTTTCGGCGAGCCTCTAACCCTCTGTGTGAGTACTCGGGAAACCTTGTTTCCTAGTGGGCTAGGATCCCGTTAAATAACACACAACCTTGACTTTGGCCAACAAGTTGTATGATATTTAACTAGGTAGATCTCTAAGATCAATTGGATCTCATCCAATTCCTAGATCCAGTAGGTGGACATCCAAGTCCGAAACATATATCTAATATATGCCAATATATCCAATATATCCCTAACCTTTTTCCTCTGAATCAATTAAGCCTTGGCTTTGGCACAACAAACTTAATGATTCCAGTTAAGCGGGACCCATTGACTTGGGAAAGCTTCGTAATCGATGTCGATGGACAAGAAGTGATCTTGACTTTGGCCAACAAATCACAACTTGGACAAGACATGCGATATGGAACAAAAGCCTTCATGATTCAAACACATCCGCGATGGACAAAGGTTTGACTTTGGCCAAAAAACCAGTGCCAATCTTGGATCTTGAGAATGAATCATTCAATGGAAGGAAAACGTTTAATATATTTGAGGGTTTTTCGCGTAATTGGCAACCAATTAATTATCTTTAATTAGGTCTCATCATACACCTTTAAGCATGCATTCTAAAAGCATAATAAGCTCGATAAATAAATTAATAATGATATGCGGATGGATATTAAAACAACTTGTTCCTAGAACAAATCTCTCCATTTCCTCTCTCGATCCCCTCTCCCCGCTAGCACAATCTTACTTCTACCCCAATTACATAACACTTCTCAAGAAACCTCATTTACATTGAGGGGAATAGGTGAGAAGAGAAACAAAGAGTGAAGAGGTAATAGGCTAGACACGCAGGTCCAATTTAATAAATTCTAAATTTATTACAATAATTTCCAAAATTGCCCTCACCCATCTAATATCCATCCGATATGCATTATTCATACATCACATCCATGTATTCACACAAAGCATGTTATCAATCAATCTAATGCAATTAATTAATCTGAAATTAATGACCATCCAATGTTCAAACAACGATTTGATTTACGAGAGTCAAACTCGTTTTAAGAATAAGTACTAAAAGTACGAATTCTTGAATTATATCAAACTACAACATTAAATCCAATTTATTTGTATTCAATACTAATTCTTTATTTAATTCCAAATTAAATAATTACACTTTATTAATGAGCCTTTGCGACTTAGATTCTAAATCTAATCTAAACGGGTCTCAAGCCCAATTAACATCCAATGTCAATTTAATTAAAGTCCATTGGGCTTTCAATTAATTTATAAGGCATGGACTTTGGCAACCAAAGCCCAATAAGGAATCACCCTTTTGCCAAAATCAATTTAGGCCCATTAGGCCCAATTAAAATATTAAAGGCCCATTTAATCATATTTGTACTTTATGGAAATGGTTTTAGGCCCAATTGGATCCAACCAATTACCCTAAACCAAACTTGCCCCAACCAAGCCCAATAAGCCCAAATACAACTTTATTAGCCCAATTGCAAATTTAGCCCAATTAATTTAATCACAATATTCCAACTATCACAATTAAATTAATTAAAGTGCATAAGCCATAATTAATTAGTCAAATTAACATTTCCAAAATACCAATTACACTAATTAATCATGCTTTTATCATCAACACATGTCCAACATTATTGAATCAAAAAATCAATTCATTTCCATACTTACTAGCTCACGGTAATTTAGGGTTTTTATAAAACGATTTCGATTTCAATCTAATTAAATCCTAAATCAATTTATCCCATGTCTTCCAACTCATCCAATGATCAAAAACAAAATTACCATGACTTTAGGGCATACTCAACTTTCGGCCAAGCCACATTTGGGGAAAAAATAATCCAATTCAATTTTCATCAAATTGATCATGCATAACTCTAAGTTATCATCATTCAAGCATATTCAAACAAACAATTTCATCAAATCATGCTCAAATCAATTTTACCCTAATTCTACCCTAATTCAATTTCATGCTTAATCAAGGTTCTGATACCATTGTTGGGTTTTCTAGGTCAAAGCAAGATCTATTAAACGATGAAACTGTGAATACAACAAAGTAAAGTTGCGGAAATACTCACTTTGATCGGCTTTGCGATACGATGAACACAAAAATTTTCTGCTCCCTTGAAGCTCTCGGCCATGCCCCTTTTTTGTGCTCCTTATTTTGGCCAAGCCCCCATTTGTGTGCTCCAAGCTCCAACTTTGTGATGGATTCCATGCTCAGGAGTTGGTTTCCCTATCACCTTTGTAAGACCTCTTTAGTGTGCTAGCACTTGGAATAAATTTGCCATAAATTCATTCCTTTGCTTCTTCTATCTCTCGGCCATGAGAGGAATTTTAGAGAGAAATGGCTTCAAAAGCCGTGAGAGGGAGAGAAGAGAAGATGGAAAAAATGTGTGTTGTCTTTTGATTTCAAAAACCAAGTCAAAATGATATACCAAAATTAATTAAAATGGTATTTGTCATTCAATCCATCACACTTGAGTGTTTGGTAAGCAACCATCAAATCCCATCAACTTCCATCAACCAAAAGGTGATGTGATAGACAAGTGATGTGACTTGTGGGCCCCACTTGATTCGAAATCCGAGTGGTCCCGCAAACACTCTCGGGCTCGGGTTCGCTAATTCCGAATTAACGAATTTTCTGTTGCGACGTAATTAAATCAAATTTAATTAAATAATTATGGCTAGCAAAATTACTATTCACGTCGCTCGTGAATTAACTCTAAATCAATTCGTTAGCCCGAATTAAATTCTAATTTTAATTCCGCGTCGAAATCTAATTTCGTTCAATATATCGAATATATTATTTATCTATTAATTCCAAATTAATCGTTCTCTCTCTTTGAATAGTATTTTATCCCACAAAAATTATCTCTGTAATTAATCCTAGATTAATTTTCTCTCTCTTATATTAATCCTAGATTAATTATGTCTGAGTCATACGTCATCAGTGAATCTTCGGGAAGCGGCCCATGAGATCCCTGATATGTTGGCAGTAAATCCGGTCGTCGGACATCCGAACACGTACGTACCTAGTACTACATTTTTACCGATTTACAAGACATGGTTGGCTTCTAGCAAAGTACCGTGCCTACCCAATTCTCCAGAAATATTCTTAAAGGAATATGTAATATGTATCAGGCGTAGTATACTTAGTATTGCATATTGCGATCCAACATCGGATGTAACGTTCTAGGCCTGAGGCTGGAATTGTGTCTGCCCCGTACGAAGCACATATCGGATCTCTGGTAACTAGTCTCTATAATCGGATAAACATGACCTAGTCATATTATCCCGATAGCTGTAGCATATAAGAGTACCAGTTCCTTATCCTACGTGACCATCATCTCCATATGACTAAAGTGATACTTTCATCTTGACATCACACCCAATACACTACGATTCTCAATATACCCAGAAGAGGCGTACACAGAACCTGTTAAAGCCCTGGACGACCAAAACCAAAGTATATTGCTTGTCGCAAGTATTAGCGATGCAAGTATCAGGTTAAGACCAAATACACCTACCCTGATCCGGACTTCCATAGACACATAGTCATACTACCAATGGATTCCAAGGGGTCTATCCAGAGCGAAGCTGTTCCTGTACCATCGGTAAACACAACCTCCTATTACACTTGCATGAGTATCCAATACCCAAATATATGAGAACTATGCCGTTATGCTCCCATAACACGCACAAATGCAATACTAGTCTATTTCGCATTATCGATGTCCAATCTCGATAATACTATGACTAGGGATTTTTTATTGATTAAACCTTAGTGAATTAATACTGTCTCATATCTTATTAATCCGGAACTAATCATATGGAATTTTATCATTTATATATCTTGGTAATCCAATTACAAATAATAAAAGAGCAAGTTCCATTGTCACATAGTTAATTTGTACAACAACACCATGTTCTGTACAAATAGTGATGGTATGGGTCATAATTGTCCAACAAGATGTAAATCACATCCGACCGATTTTATCTTACAATTTTTCCGAATGTTTCGGTTTTGTTCTCATAAGAGACTCATTATCGGGCTATATGCAAGAGTGAAGTGTGTACAATCGCCCCCAATTCAATAGGCTTGTGCAGGGTGTGACAATGACGAGTCTACCTAAGTCATGTATGCGTTCTTGCTTACTTGAATTGTCTAGTATCGCTGGACCTACCTTGTTCCATGGTGGTTTGTTAATGAATAGATGGAAAACTATTGATGGGCACTCGAGCCTCTGACTCTCAGATCGGTTGAATTGAGAATTGGCACTCGGGCCTCTGATGTTCGGAATTGTTGAATTGAGAATTGTCACTCTGGCCTCCGATACTCGGATCGGTTAAAATGAGAATGGCACTCGGGCCTCCGATGCTTGAATCGGTTGAATTCAGGATTGGCACTCTGACCTCCAATGCTGGGATCAGTTGAAATGAAAATTGACACTCGGACCTCAGATGCTCGAATTGGTTGAACTGAGAATTGGCACTCTAGCCTTCGATGCTCGGATCAGTTGAATTAAGAATTGGCACTCGGGCCTCCGATGCTCGATCGGTTGAACTGAGGATTTTGATTAGGCCTCTAATACTCCGATAATTTGAACTGAGAATTGTCACTCGAGTTTGATGGTCGGATCGGTTGAACTGAGAATTGGCACTCGGACCTCTGATGCTCGGATCGATTGATTTATTAATGGGCACTCGAGCCTCCGATGTTCGGATCGGGTGAACTAAGAAAAGGCACTTTGGCCCCTTGGTGGCTTGTGAGAGATGAGAGATGCCTTGATCTCTACTGTCATGATTGATGAACCCGCAGGTTGTCCAATGATTGATGCTCCAAATTCAAACCACATTGGCATTCCAAAATCCATCTGGCTTGCTAGCCTTTTCTAATCTTTCCAACTCTGTTGTGTTTCAAATATGTTTTCGTTCTAAATCTAGTGCCATTCTAACTCCATTCCCAATCCCAATTCCGAGTTTTTCGTTTTTTAAATTCATTTCCAAATTTATTGGTGTTCCACATTAATTTTCAATTCCAAAATCCAAACATTTATTTTCAATTTATTTTCAATTCTAAATTTCCAATTCTAATTTTCAAGTTTGTCATCATTTTGAATTCATTAGTGCTCCAAATCAATTGGCGTTCCAAGCCTGACATGCTCAAAAAATGGTTCTTTACTCCTAAGTATTATTGGGTTTTGGCAAAAATACCCAGGTTACGAAGCGGAATGCGGAAAATCAATATTTTCCGATTTCTTTAATTTTTCTTGGGTAATTAAAATAAACATATTTATTTTAATCACGCAATACTCAAAAACAGGAATCATTAACCCGGAAATCATAATTTCAGTAAATTTCCATAAATCCCCAAGGCTTTTCATTTGAATCATTTTAGTCCTAATTGTCAAATACATAATTAGGTGATTCCAAATCACTACCAAAATGATTCATACATGTCAAAATACAAATTGCAATTCAAGAAAAGCAATTTTTCAAAATTACCGAATAGGTCCCTCAACTATCCAAGAATTGCACTTTAGTCCAAATTGATTTGAAACCAATCAAGATCAAGTCCAATCAACACCAAAATTTATATTCATCATATACACATCATTAATTAACACATATATGAAAAGCCCCAAATTTGGAGTGGGTTATGAACCCTAATTTTATAATTTCCACAAATTGGCAAATTAACACCAGATTAATTAAATTCAACACTTTCATTCAATTATTTCCACACCAAACAAGTCTCACCACCATGAAACAATTCAAGAACAATTCTAGGTCATTTATGAGTGGCTAAACAACTCTTAGAATGGCAACTTCCATCAATATGGCAAAAATAATGCTTAATAACAATTTTAAAGCAATCTAAATTACATACATGCTTACATCTCTCAATCAAGATCCCAATCATCAAAATACATCCATAAAAAGTAGAGAAGAAACTAAGCTACACAAATTGAAGCCTAGTATGAAATAAACAATTTTCATAAAGGAAAAGGTAAGAAAAACTTACTAAAATCCTTATTTTCCATGCATTTCTTTCATTTTTCTCCATTTTCTCTTTTCCTTTCTTTAAATTTTGAGTTTTTAGGGTTCTTAGATAGTAAAACAAAAACAAAAATGGCTTAAATAATTTCCCAAATTATCGAATAATGAAGGAAAAAACAATGGCCACATTTTTCAATTTTGGTTTAATGAATTGGAAAATGATTTAATTATTTTGTGGTGTAAAACCATTAATCAAATTAATGTTTATCACAAACCATCCAATTAAATCATGTAAATTTAACCAATCAAAATTGGCCAAGAAAACCAATTAAAATAAGCCATTTAGTTTACTTAATTAAAGTAAACTAGATATTAAATATTTAAAAAATTAAATTATTTAACATTTAAATAATCAAATAATTAAATACAAATAAATCAAATATATGTATTATATTTACATTAAATAATCAAAAACATATATTAATAATAAATGTCAAATATCACAATTGGACATTTAATAAATGGCCGAAAGATCTCAAAAGCATGTATTTTTGTTTAACCGTTAAACAACTTATAAATAATCAATATTATTTAAAAAAGTTGCCATAGTTCCCAACGAGTATATGTCATTAGTGAGACTCTATAGGTTCAGGCATATTCGTCACGAAATCTAATTTTGTGTCCATAATATACCCACCCATAAATTATGACGAACAAGTATAAAATCTGTGAACCATATTGATACGCACATTATATCATGAGGATCAGTCCACAGCCAACGAACATATGGAGGTCTGATATAAATAGATCAGTGACATGACTGCCATCAAAGTGTGGAGAATACCTCATACATCAACAGTAGTATCTAAAGTCGAAGGACCACTATTCTCACTTTACTCGAGAAGATTCCTATTGACGTTGGTGTACCATCGATTAGGAAATCTTCGGTGAGTCGTTCAGTGTTTATCCGTCATATAAACACCTACACGTCTATACAAGTCTCCCGAGACTCATGGTTCATTGGGATAAACCATCGGACCAATTCTCGATATACGACGTGTACTGGTCTCAGCGGATTTTACTAACCGCCCCGTGTTAGTAAATCTTGACCATGAACTTTATTTGATAATATAATTCTAGTAGTGTCACTTCCCAATATCAATTACAAATTACTTTGTAACTGCACACTACATTATATATTATCGAGTCTTTGTCTAATATATACATATCACTAAATCATATTTAGTTTGAATATAATCATAATTAAATCCAATATGTATATAAAAGACAAGAGGTACTACCATTAAATAAGTAATATCCTGGAAAAAAGAATTGTTCGTATTTATGAATCGGTCATAAATATGTCTGGATTGGCACTCTGAGCACCAATTATAACAATTTCTCCCACTTGCTATAGTGCCAATCCACGGTATCATATAACCATATTAATATGTATCACATACTCATGGCCCTCTAGAGCACACCTAGCACTCAAGAGGTAGGCAACAACAAGTAAGCCTGCTTTAATTGATTGAGTATGTCCAACAAATCCAATTATTTTCCTTAACCAGCATCATTCATATATTATATAATCTAAGTTATACATCAATATGACTCAGATGCGATATCAATATTGTCAGATGCGATATCAATACTAAGTTGTCTATGTATTTAGAAATTAAATCCAAATATTATGAGACAACTGCAAGCACAACACTAATATCAAACTTCTAATATATAAGGTCACTTTGCAACTTCATAAGTCAATACTTCATAAGTTGCAACGAATTCCACTAATACAGTAGAATCATCTGTGACACTCCCACTGTATATTTTCTGACTTTATATGACGTAGAGCATCTAACGTCATAATTAGAATCAAACTAATACGACCCTAATGGTTGCAGATTATATTCTCCATGAATAGGAAACATGTTCTTAATATCTCAAAGATCACAAAGAAGATGTTTTAAGACACATCCTGTGGTCTGCAGCATATCAAAATAACTTGTAACAATTACAATTAAATTGATATCTTTAATCGTACAAAATACAATATTCATTATGCCATCATCCTATAATGCATAATATTGATTACACATTCTAATCAATTTCTCTTTCGACTAAGGAATCATCCTTTACGAAAGATAAATACTATATACAAGAAACATACTAATTGCCAAACAGTTATACTAACTGTCATACAGATAGTTTTGATGTGTTCTTTATTAGATCATATATAATGCACAATTAATGGGAGTATCTCACAAGTCTCTTGTTTTATATCATATATAAAAATTTATATCAAATATAACAGAGACTACTATCACTGCTATCACGGAGAAAAGAAGACTTAGGTAAATATTTTACCTCACAAATATTTCATTATAACATTAATAATGATAATGTTGTTAGGATATATAACACTAGAATAAAATTTGTACGCTTCTACTGACCCTACTATCAAATATGTATTCTCTATGCTTAGACAATCTGATTGTATCAAAATTAGAGAACACAGATTTTCGGAAAGCTCATATGAGTCTACAATAGGCTCTATAAGCTGGTATATCAAACTGTGATCTTAGCAGAATATAAACTCTAAGGCCATTCTAGAATGAACTCTTCAAACAAAGAAACCACAATGGATTTCTCATTCGAAGAAAACATTCAGGAATGCCACTTTGTATTCTTTAGCTAAAATACATAGTTTAATATCAACATTAACCAACAGATCCTTAATTGTTCAATTAGTGCGACTAGAGACAAATTTTCTCAGAATCTACAATAGATCACTGAGTATAACTTTTCTCACTGTCATACTATAAAGGTCAAACCTTTATTAAGTTCACTATGCTTTTGCTGCGCAAACAATTTGCATATTTTATGAACGATTCATAACAAAAGCTCAATCAAGTTCCAAACTTGATCGTAGTAAGCTATGAATAATCTTGGATCTATGGTTCAAAGAAAACTTTCGAAATCGATATCAAATATCACTCCCACTATAAGTTATAAGATAATTTTCTTCAATAAGAAAACAACAGAATCATTAATTATCAAATACTTTGTAAATGATTCTGACATTCTATTAAACTTATATGGAAGATGTCAAAAGGGTCTTTTCATCTTATTAATTATGTAGTTCCATTTTAGTTTATCACTCTCACATTTGACTTCAATAAGTCAAGTCTTTTCTACAATGGTCAACATCCGATGTTACACACACCAAGTAATAAAATAATTTTATTACTCGGGATTGTAGAAAAGATATTCTATTAAATAGAATACAATATTCTATTAAATAGAATAAATGAAAAACTTTTACTTGTACCACCAAGGCGCAAGTACTTTTTAATTATATAACTATTATACAAAAGAAAGATTCAAATCTCAAACCTTTTAAGATTCAAATTTTCTACTTACACATTCATATATGTAACTGTAGAAACTAATGGAACCTTAATAAAAAAGATGAATTAGTGTTACTGGAGCATATCCCCAAGAGTATTGAAACTAATTCGGTAACACTGAATATCAAATGAATCAAAACATATAAGACTCGACTTCTCCCATTGACCAATTCCATCACGATGGAATCGTAGAAGAATAATATTGAGTAAGAATCATATTCATTGAATAACCTTATAACTAATTGCTACAAATTCATATGTTTGATCATATCAAACATCTTTGAACAATTCAAAGACTCACGATGAATTTTAATGATATATTTTTCAAAACTTCAAATAGAATATTCTTGAACCATTCAAAATATTTTATTCTTGTTTCATCATAAACATATTAATAGTTCTCGAACCATTCAAGACGTTCAATATGTGTTCTTTTAGAAACACGTAACTAATTCATGACCACTCATTGACTAAGTTACGAAGTAAAGAAAATTATCTAAGGAAACTTATAATTCATTAAACTACATACATCTAATGTATTAGTTTAATAAATCTGTGGTCCAATGACGATTATTAGTTAAATGAGATTTAATCACTTCCTGAATACAATATTCATTAAATGGAAAAGGATATGTGGTATGACCTCGTATCAGACCATCATTTACCATACAAAATAAGCATCTAATACTTATGTGATAAAATCTCATAAAACACAGTTCTAAGTTATTTAGTTAACCGAATATATTTCTTAATGTTTATATCTAAATCAATGACACTACTAGTCGTTTTAAAATATGTAATAACTATTTATAAAGAACAAGTAACTATCCAATAATCGCAAGTTTGATATAAAATATCAAAACAGTTATTAAACACTATTTTAAATAACCAGACGGAAGATTAATCTAGATAAAATAACAAAGTTTGTCAATAATTAATCCAGATTAATTTAAGTATTAATCATTATATTATAATTTATATATTATAATATAAGTGAGATTAATCTATATTTTCATTTTAAAAGCTTCACCATGTTCCCCAGTAGAAAGAAATTAGCAACTCATAATTTGAATAAAAACACACATAATATTTATTACTGAACGAAAAAAGAAAATACAAAAATAAAACACACAAGAGCTGGATCCCTTCATAAATTTTCAAAAAGAATTCATGTTAAGGAAGTTGAGAAAAATGAGGTGCAGAGCACCTCTATTTATAGAGTACCCGACACTTCTCAATCTCTAACTTTCTTTCTTTTATATTTTTCTGTTTTTTTTAATATTTTTTTATTATATGTTTTTGTCAAAGCTTGCAAATTTCTTGCATGCTTTGACAATTCTTCCATCTTTCCACCGAAAGATGGAAGAAATTTATTATTATTATTATTATTATTATTTTAATAATATATTATTATATTATATATATATTATGTATTATATTTATATATACACACACAATCTGGTGGGACCTCCAGTTTAATATGCATAAAAGATTTTATATATAAAATCTTGGTGGGTCCTCAAAATATATAATATATATAAATTATATAAATGTATATTATCATATTAATAATAAAAACATATGTGGGTAAATACATCATAAGCTCATTTTGTTGCCAATCTAAACATGGTGACTGATTTTCAAGTCTGATTTGAATCTATCTGTCACGCTCTTTTTGGGTTTTCTGGGACCTAGAATTCAGATCTCATGTCTATTTTTTCCATGTTGAGCTTCTAAAGTAGTATTTTACCTACACAAAAATAAAAATCATAATAAAATAAAATATAATTATTATTTTATAAATATGCTAAATTAAGGGGGATTAATGAAACTACAAGTGTAAAATGATTAATTTTTCTTTTAATAAATGTGTATTTTTTAGTGTTCATCACACCCCAACCAGCATATTACTAGTCCCTAGTATTTAAGTGAAAAAATATTAAAAAGACAAATTATTATCCAAATTAATAATTATTTTCTAAGACAAATTATTATCCAAATTAATAATTATTTTCTTTCTTTCTAAATGATCAAATAAGAAAATTCTCCTGTACTTTTTACCCTTTTTCCAAACACATAAAACAAGGTATCAATCACTTCATTGTGCCCACAATATTCACAGGTCTTACTGAAAAGAGAGAAAAAATTTTGTCCTAAAATTATATTAGAGTTCACACCTTTTGGCAATGAAAGTTTATTTATAAATACAAAAATAGTGTTTTTTTAATAATATATCTTCAATCCTTGTAACAAGCTTTGGGCTAGTGATTCCCAACCCAATTGGCTTTAGGGCACTAGGTGTTAAGCCACCCTACGGACTTAATTGCTCGGATCTCAGATGTTAAAAATAAGAAGTGTCTAATTTCCTTAAGCTTTCTCCTTAACCCATGTAACGAGCTTTGGGTCAGTGACTCCCAAATCAGTTGGCCGTAGGGCACTAATTGTTAAAACACCCCTACAGACTTAATTGCTCGAGTTAGAGAGGCTATGAAATCAAACTTATTCACATAATTTTTTTATTAAACTAACTCAAGCTCTACCATTTTACGCGAACAATCACTGCTTGCTAAGGCAAGATGTCCGGTTACTAAGTAAAAGTATGGTTAGTTTTTTTTTTTTTAATAAAAAAACACAAATTCCACTGCCTTTAAGTGGTACCTCCGACAAACTAGAGAACTGAATATTACAAAATTTTCACTTACAACCAATGACCATATGTTCTCATGTATATTGATAATACATGTTAAATGAGTTTATGAAAATCAAATTTAATCAATATTATGGAGAATTCACAAATTTTAATAATTCTAAAAGAAAGGAACAAAAAGAACTTATTACGAATTATTTTGAGATATGTTTCTGGAGCGAAAACTCTTTACACAACCACCTCTGAACAATAATTCCACTTAGTTTGTTGTTAGTTTGTGTATATTTGTTTTTGAAAAACACAAAAGAAAATCAACACAAAATATATTTTTTTACACACAATAATAACAAAGCAAAAACAACATAAAAAAAACTTTTTTTTACAAAAAATATCAACACAAAAATAATTTTTTTAACGAAAAAAACAACAACGAAACATAAAAATAAAAATTGTCTAATCAACTATCCCCTCCCCCTACCAATTTGAGACATTATCCCCAATGTTTGAAAAAGAAGAAGTAGAGTTTAGAAGACATCACCTGGTTAGTGTGGAATTGAAAATTGAATCTACGACTATTTAAAAGAATAAAAAATGTTTACAGATTAAGATGCAAGTCCACTCTACGCTTCTTGCCATGATTGTTACCAGAACAATTCAACTTGGAAAGAATTGGGTCGATTTTTGATTCATAAGCTAAGAGTTGGTCAATTAAATCATCACATTTTTCTTGTAGTTAGGAATATATCTTTTACTGGTTTTGAAATAAACCTATTTCTGTTGGCATCCTCAAGAAATACAAAAAGAAAATCGCAAAACCCATCAATATTAATTAGTCCAATGGGTTTTTACTGAATGTTCAAGTTTGCCCATGACGCAACTGTGAATATTTCTTCCAATATGCCTAGCCCACCTAGTAAAGCAATAAAAGCGTCAGTATGATTGATCATTTCAATAAGTCTTTCAGACATACCTAAGACAATGCATTCTTCTCCATTTGATTTTCCGATGAAGTTTTCCTCTGTCAAAGGTTTTGGAATGATCCCCAAAAAATGATTGTCACCTTCTTGCACGACCTTTGAAACACATCCATCAATTCAAGATTGCCACCACCATATACTAAGTGCATGTTTTTTTCCGCCATAACTTTATCCAATTCTTGTGCAACCTCAACAAATTCTGGTTTAGTTCCAGAGCTAGTTCCACAAAAGACATAGATATTGGTGACTCATCATCTTGAAGTTTTCTTCATTTTTGCTCTCTCTCTTATTTGGATGTGACGAAGAGAGAAGTGACGAGCTGAATTTATATATCCTAAAAATGGGTGAGTAATAAATGTACTAGTACTTGTAAAATGACAGTTTCAGATGAACAATATAATAGATCGTGAAAGTAAAAATTTTAGATACTGTCGGGAAAAGTAAAGGAAATCAAAACAAAAAATTAAAGTAAATCAAAACAGTAATCTAAAGTAGATGAAATCAAGGCAATAAATTGAAAAATATGTACTAGTACTTATGATTGCGGCTCAAATCTTCCTTTAGTTTTACGTCCAGTAACGGTTTGAACACCCTCTATGAGTCAGGGATATGCTTCCCATCCAATTTTCTTATAAATTGGCAAACAGGGTCTTTTAAAGTCAGATTTTTGAGATTGTATTGTTGTCTTTCTTTTTGAAATTGTGTATGCAAATTATGAATTACTCGATGAACATGTCCTCTAGGATGCGTCTCAAGAGTCAATGATATATCATCTAAAGACTCTTTACTCAAACCATCTGTAATGAATTGAATTTTATCTTCCCGATTGTCAGACATCATTCCTAAAAAACGACAACGAGTATTGCATGTCCAAAGTGCACATTTATAACAAACACCTAATTATTTAGCTATTCGTTTCTTAGCATAGGTGTTTTTCCCTAAACCAGTATGTAAGAGCTGAATGAATGAAGAAATTTAAGGACTCCTGTTTTAACCACTTCTTTCTTGTCAAAGTTTAACATTTTTTTGGGTGATCGACGTGTCCTGACATTATCTTTGAAATGTATTATACATGTCCATTTTAAAGGATTAATGTATTTATATCTTTTAAAGTCCATCCAATTCCCTGTATATGTTTTCTCAACATATTGAACAACTTACCTTATTAATTGCTTGTCAAAGAGGAAGAAATTACCGCAGGGTGAGTTAGTTTATCTACAAGAAATGTATATTTCAATCATTCAGGCAAAGTCTTTAATTCCAATTTGGGTGTTTCTTCATATTTCTCTTCTTCAAGTGTTTCTAGTTCCTCAAAATTTTGTTTCCCTCCATCGTCTTTCAGTACTTGTGTAGAATCAAGTAAAGAAAAATCATTAGAAATATCTTAATCTAATTGCGTACTTGATTTAAGAAAATTAGATGTACAATTTTCCATAGGATTAGATAAACTCCCCTGAATATATTCATCTATAATTGGTTAAATTAGTTCCATGCTCTCATCTTCAATGTCTGCATCGTATGGTTGTTTGTGCATGTTAAAAATATTTAGCTCCAACGTCATATTGCCAAAAGACAAATTCATGATTCCATTCTTGTAATTAATTAAAGCATTAGTTGTTGCTAAAAATGGGTGACCAAGTATTACAGGAATTGATTTATAACTGTCTACAACAGGTTGTGTTTCCATGACAATAAAATCCTTAAGATATATAAATTTATCAACCTGTAATAACACGTCTTCCATAATTCCTTTCGGTACCTTGACTGATATATCGGTAAGTAAAAGAGTAGTTGAGGTTAATTTTAACTCACCAATATTAAGTTGTTGGTAAACTGAAAATGAAAGCAAATTGACATTGGCTCCAATATCAAGCAAAGCATGTTCAATTTTTTGATTTCAAATAATACACGAAATAGTTGGACAACCGAGGTCCTTTTATTTTAATGCATTATTGGTTGAGAGAATGGAACTTACCTGTTAAGCTAGAAAAACTTTATTTCTTACCTTATGTTTCTTTTTAACGGTGCACAAGTCTTTCAGAAATTTGGCATAAGATAGTATCTGTTGGATGGCATCCAACAAAAGAATATTAACCTTGACCTGTTTGAATATTTATATATCTCTGGGGAATGATTCAATTTCTTTATTTTAATGCCTGAGGAAATAGAGGTGCATGAGAAAAATGATTATCATCAAAGATGGGTAATGGTTCATCAACCTATTCCGTACCCTCTGAATCTGATTTATTTTCACATAACGAACCGCTACGAATAGTATAACATATTTGACTTAGTCTATGTGTTGACTACTAGAACTACCATCGTGAGGATTTTGATGACTCTTTCGGTTTGGCTGTGGTTGTGCAGAAAACTTTCATTTCTCATTAATGGTAAAAAAAGATGTTATTTTTGAAAAAGCATCTTTCAGATCAATCAATGTTTGCACATTTTGGTTATTGATGGCTTTTTATTTTTTAATGAATGCATGCAAGGTATCCTCAAGGGTTTTCCTCGGTGCTGAGATATATGGTGCATAATTCTGGGAATTTCGATAATTTTGGTGTACCTGGGGAGGTTGTTGCGATGTTTGTGCTTGGTTATCATTCCTCCAATCGATGTTTGGACGGTTTCTCCAACCAAAATTGTAGGTTTGCGAGTATGGGTTTGGATTTGGTCTATTGAAAATGTTTATAGAACTGATTTGGTCATAAAGACATTCTTGCAGGTGTAGGACACAGAAATTGGCAACGCTGTTCCAGGCTCGCGGCCTGGTTGGGAGTACAGAGTAGCCCGCGGGGGACTAAACCGGAGAAATTAAAATTGAGTCACCACCCGGTGTGAATCGGGAAAATGATTTAAGGCCGCACTCACCCCTCGCAAGGGAAGACCTCAAACCGTTGGGTTCGTAATAGTCCCTTACTTATGCCACTTGTAATGAAAGAATTTGTGCAATAATCTAACCAAGTCTACACGACATATATTCCCAAGAGTATCATACTCCTAAGTTTGCATACTACCTATATCTAAGTTTGCATGCATAAAAGTAAGTCGGAATGACGACAAGCACATAATTTCATGAACATATGCATGAACGTTTCCTCAAGCAGTACGTGGAGTTGTATCCCAAGTGCTGACCGCACTACCGTCCATTCAGATTCGGCTAGGGAATTTATGTCCGGGTTTCCATCCAATATACAGCAAGAGAGAACACATATTCCATTCATCTGAAAGTCATATCATACACCAATCCACAATACTTATGCGAAATAAAGTACGAAAATAAACAAAAATAAAGGAGAATAAATAAATAGAGTGCCCTCAGGTCTAACCTCTTAAGTCGTCTCTCAGAAGTACGTTACATGTCCGTCAGAAGGGTTGATGCTTCGCAACTCCTCCGGTTCACTGGTTCAACATTTTCCTTCGATGTTTCACTGTTTGGGCTGCTGTTTTACTCCATTTTATGATTGTTTCTGGTCACAGTTTTGGCTTACTATTTTGCGGTAATTAGGGACTGTTTTCAGTGCAGTTTTCAATGGTCAGGGGCTGTGTTAGGGGTATTTTTAGTGGTTACAGGGGCTGTTTTAGGGGCTGATTCAAGGGTATTTTTGATGGTTACATGGGCTGTCTCAAGGGCTGTTTCAGGGGCTGTTTTAGGGGCTGTTTTAGGGGTATTTTCGGTGGTTACATGGGCTGTCTCAGGGGCTGTTTCATGGGCTGATTCAGGGGTATTTTAAGTGGTTACATAGGCTGTCTCAGGGGTTGTTTTATAAGCTGTTTTAGGGGCTGTTTCGGTGGTTGCAGGGACTGTCTCAGGGGTTGTTTCAGAAGTTGTTTCAGGGGCTGTTTTCAGGGGCTGATTTAGGGGTATTTTCGGTGGTTACATGGGCTGTCTCAGGGGTTGTTTCTGGAGCTGTTTCAGGGGCTGATTGCATGAAGGATGGGCTGTGTGAGGGCTGTTATTGGCGGGTAATGGCGTGAGTATGTTTGTTGTGTGAAGAGAGACGTGAGTGTGTTTGCTGGGTTTAAGAAGGGTTGCGTGAAGGATTTATTTGTTGAGAGAGAAAGACGAGTGAGTGGAGTGTTCAGCTTGGTTTGTTTATTGAGTGGGGCGAGAGGGAGAATATGTTTTATTATTTTTTTTGTGTTTTCCGTGAGTATGATGAATGAGCTAGGGGTTTCAAGGTTGGGTTTAGGTTTCTTTTTATAGGCAAAGGGTTGGGGTTTACCTTGTTTGAAAAGGGAAAGGATTTGTGTAATTATGGGAGATATTTTTAATTGGTGTGTGATAGGGAAAAATCTTTTAATTAGGGAAATGATTAGATATGATTTGATTTGATTACGAAGATGATATATTTGATTTTATTTGATTTATTTCATTTAGGTATGTGATTAATATATGTTTTTGTTTAATTTGGAAGGTGATGGGCGTGAATGGACTCCTTGGGCGTGTATCAGAGGCAGGTTTCAGGGGCATTTGGGTGTGTCTCAGCGGCTGTTTTCAGTGCGGTTCAAGGGTACAGGTCAGAGGATGTTTGGTACGGTTCAGGGGTACAGGTCAGAGGCAGTTTGGTGCGGTTCAGGGGTACAGATCAGGGGCTATTTTCAGGGGCTTTAGGCGTGACTTCAGGGGTACAGGTCAAAGGCTGTTTTCAGGGGTTGTATAGGTGTGAATTGAAGGCTGTTTATGAGGGGTTTTGTGCGTGAGATCGAGGGCTGCTGAAGGCAGTGTGTTGTTAGGTGTGAAGTAGGTGTTTGCGTGAAGGTGTGTTTTAAAACAGAGGTCCAAAAAGCGAACCCGAGGCTAAGTAAACGAATAAAATCCAACAAAGTACTGCTTTCTGACTTTTCCCTTCCGACATCCGTTTCCCGCGACTTCCACAACTTAAAAGGTAGTGTCTCTATATGAGACTCATCATCGGGACTTATATGCAAAAATACAGTGCCTACAGTCGCGCCCACTTCGATGGGACTTGTTCAGTGTGTGACAATGACAATCCCATCAAAGTTTATGCAATGCATTTTTACTTACCTGGCTCGCCAGCTGTTGCTTAACTTACTTGTTATCCTTAGATGCTTTGACCTTTGGACTTTATTCCCAAACTGTATTGAATATTAGCTTTATTCCCCTGGGCTTTATTCCCGAACTGTGTTAAGATAGGGCTTTATTCCCCTGGGCTTTATTCCCGGGCTGTTTTAAAAGTGGGTTTTATTCCCCTAGGCTTTGTTCCTGAACTATGTCAAGATAGGGCTTTATTCCCCTGGGCTTTGTTCCCGAACTGTGTTAAGATAAGGCTTTATTCCCCTGGGCTTTATTCCCGAACTGTGTAGAAATTGGGCTTTGTTCCCAAACTGTGTTGAGAGAGGGCTTTGTTCCCGAATTTGTGTAGAGAGTGGGCTTTATTCCCTAACTATTGATTGTGCGGGCTTTGTTCCCGAACTGAATTTATTGTGGGCTTTATTCCATGGGCTTTGTTCCCGAACTTGTGTTGATTGTGGGCTTTATTCCCGAACTGTTGATTGTGGGCTTTATTCCCTGGGCTATGTTGCCGAACTGTTGATTGTGCGGGCTTTGTTCCCGAACTGAATTGATTGTGGGCTTTATTCCCTGGGTTTTACTGAATGTGGGCTTTATTCCCTGGGCTTTATTCCAGAACTGTGTTAAGATAGAGCTTTATTCCCCTGGGCTTTATTCCCGAGTTGTGTTGAGAGTACGGCTTTATTCCCCTGGGCTTTGTTCCCGAAGTGTGTTGATTGTGGGCTTTGTTCCCGAGCTATACTGAATGTGGGCTTTGTTCCCGAACTATTTAGAGAGTGGGCTTTGTTCCCGAACTGTGTTGAGAGTGGGCTTTTTTCCCAAATTGAGGTGAGAGTGGGCTTTGTTCCCTAACTGTTGATTGTGCGGGCTTCGTTCCCGAACTGAATTGATTGTGGGCTTTATTCCCTGGTCTTTGTTCCCGAACTTGTGTTGATTATGGGCTTTATTCCCGAACTTTTGATTGTGCGGGCTTCGTTCCCGAAATAAATTGATTGTGGGCTTTATTCCCTGGGCTTTGTTCCCGAACTGTTTGTTTTTGCCGCTTTTTCCTTTTTTTCAAAACCTGCGAACAAAGACAAAAACAAAAACTGCGTGTATGTGACGTGTATGCATGTATGCAAGGATGTATTTCCTATTCCGATGGGTTAGGTCTTCCTTGTGCTCATCGGTGCTTCTCGCCTACAAAAGTCTTTGATCGCCCCCTGGGTCGGCTTACAATTTCCTTATGCTAGTTATTTTCTGGTGATTGTTCAATTCTCTTTTGTCTCATGGCTCAAGTTCCAGTTATATCCCTTATTCACGAGGTGGTAGACTGGTCGCCCCTAGTCTTGATGTAGTTTTATGTTCTTCTCTTCTGTTTGCACTAGGTCAAGGTGGACCATGTGGTGTGACATCCCGTATCAACATACTATATCACAGGCTATAAAATAATCCCAATAGTTACACATATCATTGTCCTTAAAGAATGCCTAGTAATGAGACCAAAGAATCTTCAAAGCACTCAATGCAACTCAAGAGTTTATCGTTTTACAGTTTCTTCAACTAGTCACCTTGCCAACTACTCAAAGCATCAGATAAAAGGACATCAAGAGTTTATCGTTTCTAATATTTCACCCTAAAGCAAACGATTTCATCATTGGACTTATGTCTAACTATTAAGGATTAAAAACAAACAATTTTTTTCTTCCTTTTTTTTTTGTTTTTTTTGAAGGCCCCCCAATGGCCTTTCTATCATCGCCGTAAATTTTTTTGTTCCTCGGTTTCCTTTTCCTCGATATCCAGGTTTGCTAAACTCTTCTTTTTTCTAACCCAACGGATATATATGATGGCTTTTAAGACACAAAGGGTTAACATGATGCGTCTATGCATAAGATGCATGAGATGCGTGTGATGTATGAGATATAATATGCATGTGGTTATCAAAAGCATAAAGGGGCAACTTCTATAAGATATATGACTATGGTTCACATACAGGTTTATAGGAGTATAGACAAAGGCTCCCGCCGGTGAAGGATTGCCCACAACTAGGTCACCTCACTCAAGGGTTCGGACGACCAAGTGAGCACACCTTTTTTATACGCTAAAGTACGAGCCAACAAGTGGTGATACGTGAATGATTGTCAAATGTTTTTCTTATTGAAGATTCCCCAGAGGGAGGGTGGAGCGGACTCTCTTAAATACCCAAGCCTCTTAGGCTCTTATCACCTTGGTGACAGGAATAGACAATAAGTCCTCCAAATTAGTCCATAACAGTAAGCTTTGGGTAAATGATTATCCATGTGCCTTCATATCTTTTCCTTATAGAAAGGTAGTGAATGAAGGAAGATATCAAACCATTACATAGCTCTAATAGTGCCTTTGATTAAACCCATTCAACCCACTGTAGACACGGTTAACTAAAACAAAAATCATAAACATTACAAGGCATTATTTCGGGGATGATTCTCTATCCCCATTAGAGTCGCCAGACTGTAGGACACAGAAATCGGAGACGATGTTCCAGGCTCGCGGCCTGGTTGGGAGTACGGAGTAGCCCGCGGGGGACTAAACCGGAGAACTAAAAATGGAGTCGCCACCCGGTGTGAACCGGGAAAATGATTTAAGGCCGCACTCACCCATCGCAAGGGAAGACCTCAAACCGTTGGGTTCGAAATGGTCCCTTACTTATGCCACTTGTAATGAGAGAATTTGTGCAATAATCTAACCAATTCTATACGACATATATTCCCAAGAGTATCATACTCCTAAGTTTGCATACTACCTATATCTAAGTTTGCATGCATAAAAGTAAGTCGGAATGACGACAAGCACACAATTTCATGAACATATGCGTGAATGTTTCCTCAAGCAGTACGTGGAGTTGTATCCCAAGTGCTGATCGCACTACCGTCCATTCGGATTCGGCTACGGAATTTATGTCCGAGTTTCCATCCGATATACCGCAAGAGAGAACACATATTTCATTCATCTGAAAGTCATATCATACACCAATCCACAATACTTATGCGAAATAAAGTAAGAAAATAAACAAAAATAAAGGAGAATAAATAAAAAGAGTGGCCTCAGGTCAAACCTCTTAAGTCGTCTCTCGGAATTGCGTTACACGTCCGTCGGATGGGTTGATGCTCCGAAACTCCTCTGGTTCACTGGTTCAACATTTTCCTTCGCTGTTTGGACTGCTGTTTTACTCCATTTTGCGACTGTTTCTAGTCACGGTTTTGGATTACTATTTTGTGGTAATTAGGGACTATTTTCAGTGCAGTTTTCGATGATCTGGGGCTGTGTTAGGGGTATTTTCAGTGGTTACAAGGGCTGTCTCACGGCTGTTCCAAGGGCTGTTTCAGGGGTATTTTAGGTTGTTACAGGGGCTGTCTCATGGGCTGTTTCAGGGGCTGTTTCATGGGCTGATTAATGGGTATTTTTGGTGGTTGCAGGGGTTGTCTCAGGGACTATTTCAGAGGCTGTTTCAGGGACTAATTCAGGGGTATTTTTGGTGGTTACAGGGGCTGTCTCAGAGGTTGTTTCAGGAGCTGTTTCAGGGGTATTTTTGGTGGTTATAAGGGCTATCTCAGGGGTTGTTTCAGGAGCTATTTCAGGGGCTGTTTCAGGGGCTGATTAAGAGGTATTTTCGGTGGATATATGGGCTGTCTCATGGGTTGTTTCAGGAGGTGTTTCAGGGGCTGTTTAGTGTCTGTTTCAGGGGCTGATTGCTTGAAGGAAGGGCTGTGTGAGGGATGTTATTGGCGGGTAATGGTGTGAGTATGTTTGTTGTGTGAAGAGAGACGTGAGTGTGTTTGCTGGGTTGAAGAAGGGCTGCGTGAAAGAATTATTTGTTGAGAGAGAAAGACGAGTGAGTGGAGCGTTCAGCTTGGTTTTTTTATTGAGTGGGGCGAGAGGGAGAATATGTTTATTATTTTCTTATGTTTGCCGTGAGTATGATGAATGAGCTAGGGGTTTCAAGTTTGGGTTTAGGTTTCTTTTTATAGGCAAAGGGTTGGGGTTTACCTTGTGTGAAAAGGGAAATTATTTGTGTAATTATGGGAGATATTCTTTATTAGTGTGTGATAGGGAAAAATCTTTTAATTAGGGAAGTGATTAGATATGATTTGATTTGATTAGGAAGATGATATATTCGATTTTATTTGATTTGCTTCATTTCGGTATGTGATTAATATGTGTTTTTGTTTAATTTGGAAGGTGATGGGCGTGGATGGACTCCTTTGGCGTGTATCAGAGGCAGTTTTCAGGGGCATTTGGGTGTGTCTTAGGGGCTGTTTTTGGTGCGGTTCAGGGTACAGGTCAGAGGGTGTTTGATGCGGTTCAGGGGTACAGGTCAGAGGCAGTTTGGTGCGGTTCAGGGGTACAGGTCAAAGGCAGTTTGGTGCGATTCAAGGGTACAGATCAGAGGCTGTTTTCAGTGGCTTTAGGCGTGACATCAGGGGTAAAGGTAAGAGGTTGTTTTCAGGGGTTGTATGTGCGTGAATTAAAGGCTGTTTGTGAGGGGTTTTGTGCGTGAGATTGAGGGCTGCTGAAAGCAGTGTGTAGTTATGCGTGAAATAGGTGTTTGCGTGAAGGTGTGTTTTAAAACAAAGGTCCAAAAAATGAACCTGAGGCTAAGTAAACGAATAAAATCCAATAAAGTACTAATTTCTGACTTTTCCCTTCCGACGTCCGTTTCCCGCGACTTCCACAACTTAAATGGTAGTGCCTCCATATGAGACTCATCATCAGGACTTATATGCAAAAATACAGTTCCTACAGCAGGGTTTTCAAGGTTGGGCAAACTTGTGTGACATGTTCATTTGAATTATAGATTTGACACGTGACTTCTTGAACTAACTTGACATGATCACTCTTCCTCATTTCTAATGCATCAACTTTTTTAACTAGAGATGCATAATTAGCATAAAGGTCATGGTTTTCCCTAAGGTTAAATATACCTCTATCAGATGGTTGTTGTTTTATAGATGGCTCATAAATACTAACTGTGTCCCGTTATTGTGCATTCTCTGCTATGTGTTCTAGGTAATCTAGTGCATTTTCGGGAATTTGTCCCTAAACTCACCATTACACATCATTTCCACTACTTGTCTATCTTGGGGTGCTAAATCCTCGTAGAAGAAGGCGACTAGTCTCCATGTTTCAAACCTGTGATGTGGACAAATATTCAATATTTCTTTAAACCTCTCCCTATATTGATAAAGTATTTCCCCCGACTATTGTGTGAAAGTAGTGATTCTCCTCTTAAGTAGGTTGTCCTGTAAGGGGGAAATAATTTTTTTAGAAATTATTCTTACAATCATCCCAGGTTTGGATGGATCCTGACATAAGGTTCAACAGCCAAATTTGAGTTTTATCATTTCAATAAAAGGGATAAAAACTTTCATCGAATTATATTCATGTTGCAGTTTTGATCTGTGTAAGTGTTACATACCTCTTCAAATTCCCTTAAGTGCTGATAAGAATTTTATGATTCTAGACCAATGAATGTGGGTAAAAGTTGGATGACACCTGGATTAAAATTGAAACGTGCTACATCTGGGGGAAAAACAATGCAAGATGGTGATCATGTCCTAGCGGGATTCACGAATTGTCTGAGTGTCCTATGATGATTAAGATCGCCTTGTTGAGACTCGTTTTCTTCCCGATCAACTGGATTTTCAACTCGGACAAGTGGGTTTCATTTCGATTTTTGGTCATTTTGACTGACGATGAAGGTGATGAAGACTCTCTATTTAATCTACCACTAGATGATCGAGACCAATGTTTCATGCAACCTAAATGCAGACTATATGTTAATATTTAAAAATGCAATACTTACAAAAACTAATAATAATAATAATAATAATAATAATAATAATAATAATAATAATAATAATAATAATAATAATAATAAGTGGGACAAAAATTAAAAATAAAATGACAAAAGAAAAGAAAACAAGGAAAGAAAATACAAATGTAGTGATTAGATCTAACGAGATACATAAAATACAAACAAAAGAAATACAAAACAAAAATAAAAAAAAAAGAAAAAGAAATGAAAAGAAAATAATATACAAGGATGTTAAATTATTATTCTATCTACTAAATTATATTCCCCGGCAAAGGCGCCAAAAACTTGACATGCTCAAAAGTGGTTCTTTACTCGTAACTATAAGAGTGTTGAAGTAAAAAAATAACCCGGTAAATCCGGGATCGATCCACAGGGAATAGATTTAGTAAAATAAAATAATGATTTGAGTAAAAATAAAAGGCTTGATTTGTTTGAATAAATTTGAAAATTTTAAATTGGAATGCAACAATAAAATAAAATACTGGAATCGGGCATCCACTTTTAATATTTCAAATTTAGAAATCTCACTTTTTATAATATATAAATTGTCATTACTACCCAATTAATTGATTTCAGGAATTAATTATGCCAAAACATATAAAACCAGTCATAAAGGCGGTGATAACGTTTATCTGTAACAAGTCCAATTAGGTACTCAATTATGCCAAATAAATAAAACCAGCCATGTTGACGGTAATAAACTTTGTCGATAATTAATCCAGATTTAAATTTAGTATTAATCATTATATTAAAATTTATATATTATAATATAAGTGAGATTAATCTATATTTCCATTTTAAAAGCTTTAAAATTAGCTAAAAGAAAATTACTGAAAGAAATTAGCTACTCATTATTTGAATAAAAACACACATAATTTTTATTACTGAAAGAAAAAGAAAATACTAAAATAAAACTTACAAAAATAAAACACTCAATGGCTGGATCCCTTCATAAATTTTCTGAACGAATTCATGTGAAGGAAGCTGAGGAAAATGAGGTGGAGAGCACCTTTATTTATAGAGGTGCTCGGCACCTCTCAATCTCTAACTTTCTTTCTTTTATATTATTTTATTATATGTTTTTTTTGTCCAAACATGAAAATTTCTTGCATGCTTTGATAATTCTTCCATTTTTCCACCTAAAGATGGAAGAAATTTATTATTATTATTATTATCATTATTTTATTAATGTATTAATATATTATAATATACAAATTATATATATATATATAATATTGGTGGGGACTCCAGTATAATATATATATAAAATATTTTATTTGTAAAATATTGGTGGGTCCTCCAAAATATATTTTATATATTATATAAATATATATTATTATATTAATAATAATAAAATACATGTGTGGGTAATACATCATAACCTCATTTTGTTGCCAATCTAAACACGGTGAATGATTTCCAAGTCCGATTTGAATTTACCTGTCACGCTCTTTTTGAGTTTTCTGGGTCCCGAAATTCAGATCTCATATCCATTTTTTTCAAGTTGAGCTTTCAAAGTAGTATTTTACCTGAACAATAAATAAAAATCAAAATATGCTAAATTAAGGGGATTAATGAAACTATAAGTGTAAAATGATTAATTTTTCTTTTAATAAATGTGCACTTTTTAGTGTTCATCAAAGCCCATCTCCAATCCTTTTGGCATTTCAATGCTATTAGCATTCGAAATGCTTGATGTTCCAATCCCATTGGCGTTCCAACGTCGTTCAGTTTTTAAACCTGTTGGTATTCTAAACCTATAGGTGTTCTAAACTCATCCTGTTTCTCAAGCCTGTCAGTGTTCCAAACTTAATGATGTTCTAAACCCATTGGCTTGTTTCGTCTTTCAGGGCTATCATTTTCTAAAATTCCTTTGTTGTCCGGAGCATTCCAAAACCAACCTTTGCTCCAAGTATTTTTCGGTTATAAGCATTCCAAAACCTAAATTTTTATAATCTAAAGGCATTCCAAAACTTGTTGTTGTTGTAGGTGTTCCAAAATCTAATTGCGCGGCAGGCATCACCCCCGGCTAAGGCGAGCCTCGCCCTCAGTTACTATGTTCAGGCGGGCCTCGCCCCCATGTCTTGTTCTTCTGACTGTTGGGTACTCCATGTCTTGAAGGCTTCAACTTTTGACTTCAACTGAATGTTCTTACTCTGTTTCTTAGAGGCTCGCTTTGTCCAAATTTCCAACAAAAGAAATGTTATATTTATGTATTTATGTATGTATATATGTATGTATGTATGTATATATGCATATATATAGATGATCTTTAATTTATTTTCCATTTTTCATCTTGTAGGAGGTTCTGATGCTTTTCGCAGAGGCATCATTAGATTTTGTCTTATTTCTATCCAGGTTGTCCCTCGGGGTTCCCCAAAATCATTGATTTTGCTATGAAAATCCCTTTCATCATGCATTGACTATTTCTCTGTTCTCAAAAAAATTTCTTTTTTGAAAGCCCATCTCCTTTCAAGGTATGAGCATTGTCTAAATTGAAACTTCATTTCAACTAAGGTTTCCTCTTTCGAATGCTTATCCGTGTGTATGTTTGATTCTTTTACAAAGAATTGCTCGCAACCCAGATTGATTTATGTCAGCATTAAGTATAGATTAGTGATGACACTTTAGTTCACTTTCCATCTATTCATTGGTCAAGGTAATCTAACACCTAGTTAAGGATCAACATGATTTTTCAAATGTTTATTTTATGTAAGGCTTATCCCCAGCTTCCTTAAGTCGTCAAATGGCCTTTTGACGCTAAGAATGCATATTTGTGATGCTAGCTCCTGATTACTCAATCATTTCAGGAGCTCAAGTTGCTTTGCATACTCGATATTTGAATTTTCGTATTTTGCAAAAGTAGTCGGGGGTGAACGATACTTCTGGTTACTAAGCAATTAAAATAGTGGAGTAGATTCTTTCACGGGAATCGCCTTTCTCTTTCTTTTCTTCCATTCTTTTCCTTTTTCTTTTCCATCATTTTCTTTTTATTGTTTTTATTTTTCTCTTTCTTATTCTCTCTTTTGTCTGCGCCATCTTCTTAACCTAGTGTCATCATAACCTTAACTTTGGAAGGGAATCAAAGAATGACAAGTGTCTTGACCATCTTTATAAATTGTGCCAGCATAAATTCTTTCTAAGTGTTTTACAATTCCAAGTGCAAGTTTTAGTGCGTATTTTTAGGATGACATTCTGCTAGTGATTCCAAAGTTAAAACTTCATTTCAAATTCAGACATACTCATTCTTATCAAGAGATAAAAAATTTTACAAAAACAGATTTAAATATAAAAAAGAGAGTCATTACATGATAAAAAATGAAAGACGCAAATGCGATAACTGTGCCTATGGGCAAAACTCCTCGAGATAAGGTATATTGCCTGCATCGATCAAGTCTTGGATCTAATGTTTCAAACGACACAGCTTTCAGTCACGTGACCAGGAACTGGTGAAATGCGTAGTAGTAGGTTGGGTTGTCGTAGTTAGTCATTGATTTCTGTTATGGATCCAACGGCTTCAAGAGACCCTGCATTGTCAGTTCTTCCAATACTTGGTCTAGTGGTTTCCTATGTCAAAGAAGTGTCACTTTTGGATGATGTCCCCCTCTAATGCTTCATTTCCCGAGCCTTATCCATTAATCTTCTTATATTGTCCATGAATATGGAGCTTCTTACCCTTCGCCTCTTTTTCTTTCAAGTCCATGACAGTCTCCTTCAGCTATCGGAAGTCGGATATCATGGAGGTCGTTCTCAATTTGTTGCAGATGGAAGGCTTGGTCCCCTTGATTATCATTTTTATTTGATCCTATTCTGAGGGTCTAGTTTGCATCTCCAACATTACACATACTCCTTGAAGCTCTCGTTTGGCTTTTGTTTTGTGTTCTCTAAGTCACAGAGCGATACATCAATCTTCATGTCTTTGAATTAATGACTAAGGAAGGCTTCGACCAGGTCTCTCAAATCATCCTTTACTTTATATTCTAAACCATGGTACTAGACAACTGGTGCACCTTTGAACCACATGCCAATCATCTTCAAAACATGATGCTCGGATATGCCGATAGCAGTCATCAGTGACATATTGACGAATGTGTTATTTGGGGTCTCTGTTCTCGTCAAACTTGGTCATATCAGACATCTTAAACTCGATGGGGAGTTGTTATTCAAAGGCCATTGCACCATAATCTATAAGGTCTTCATGTTTACCCTTCTTCTTTTGGGTAACTGACTCCATTTGTTCCTTTAACTTCTGTAGCTCGGCCTCTGCTTGGGACTTGGTCATTTTCCCTAAGCATATTCTATACACCAAACTAGGTCAGAATTAACTTACAAACCATGCCAAATTTCATCTATATTCAGATGGACATCATCATCACACTCGATCAAACATTCTACAAGTCAGGTCGGATATGCGAGTTTCCAGAATTGTAGAATGATATGATCTCATCTTTCCTTCTTAACCAATGGCCATAAAGTAGTTAACTTCCATAACTATCACTTGCATTTTCCTTTATATTCCATTCCCATTACTTTCCTCATTAGAAGAGATTCTTTCCTTGTGAACTACAAACATGATACTATAAAATGGCGTTTTTTGGGGAATCACTGAGATAACTTCTTTGGGAGGAAAAAACATAAAAAAAGAAAAAGAGATTGGAACTGAAAATACATAAAAAGAGCTTTTAGAAGGAGCTAATAAATTAAAAACATACACATATATAACCTTAATCCAAAATAGAGCAGCCATGAATTCCCTCCACGAAGAGAACTAGCAACCTACCTGAAACTTTCCAGAGGCATTCTGAGCCAACAATATACAAGGCAAGAACCTGAGGGCACCATATTCTCTATTCTGCTGCTTTTCTGATTTGATGCTACATATCCGGTCAGACATAATTTATGTCTGGAATGACATGCAATTATCACACAGTAACTCCATCCGCATAAACTGGCTACATTCGACCGCGTACTTGCTTCCCTGTTGTATATAAGATGGAAACCTAGACGTAAATTGTTGGACAGTTATGACCCATAGCGTCACTATTTGTACAGATCATGGTGTTGTTGTACAAATTAACTATGTGACAATGAGATTGCACTCTTATCATTTGTGATTAGATCACCTAGATGTATAAATGATAGGAGGTCCCTATGATTAGTTCATGGATTGAGATGATATGAGACAGTATCAGTCCTCGAAGGATTAATCATTAAATATCCCTGGTCGTAGTATTATCGAGATTGGACATCGATAATGCGGAATAGACTAGTATTATACTTGTGCACGTTATGTGAGATCATAACGGCATAGTTCTCATATATTTGGGTATATGATACTCATGCAAGTGTGATAGGAGGTTGTGTTTTACCGATGGTACGGAAAACAGCTTCGTTCTGGATAGACCCCTCGGAATTCCATTGGTAGTATGACTATGTGTCTATGGAAGTCCGAAATCAGGGTAGGTGTATTTGGTCTTAACTTGAGACTTGTATCGCTAATACTTGCGACAATCGGTATGCTTTAGTTTTGTCGTCCAGGGCTTTAATCTTCTTGTCCAACGACATTGATTACGAAGTTTCCATGGTCAATGGGTCCGCACTTGACTGGGATCATTAGGTTTGTTGTGCCAAAGCCAAGGCCTAGTTGATTCAGAGGAAAAAGGTTAGGGTATACATTCGATGTATAGGCATATATTAGATATATGTTTGGGACTTGGATGTCCACCTACTGGATCTAGGAGTTGGATGAGATCCAATTGATCTTCGAGATCCACCTAGTTAATTATCATACAATTTATTGGCCAAAGTCAAGATTGTGTGATATTTAACGGGATCCTAGCCCACTAGGAAACGCGGTTTCCCGAGTACTCGACAGAGGGTTAGAGGCTCGACGAAAAATAGTGGGAGGCAAGTATTGAATTTGCAACATTCGTTCGAATACTCGCTAAACGCGCTCATCTATTTTATTCGTCATATTAATCAAAAGTATTAGTTGGACTAATATTTTATGTTGTTTTAAAAATATATAGTTGGACTATATACAAACTCATTCAATATATAGTTGATTTTATAATTGGATTATAGTAATCAATATAATTGAATTAAATGATAGTTGATTTTATAATTGGATTATAGTAATGAATATTAAAATTATAGTTGATTAAATAATTGGATTATTGTAATCATTATAATAAATAATACCTTATTATATTGATTAAATAGTTGGACTATTGAAATCAAGACAGAATTGAAAAGTTGAATATTTAAAATATATAATCCTTGGATTAAATGTTTTAAATGATTAATTTTCATATTGGGAATAAATAATAGGTTAATTTATTGATAAAATAACTTATTATGACTAGGCCCATAATTAAGCAAATAAGTAGAGCATAAAATCTTTGGAAGATTTATATGATGATGACTTTAGTGCTTAATTTAATATACTTGACAATAAATCTATCTTTAGATTTAAAAGTATTAAATTTCAATTAATAATTCTTAGAGAATTGATTTGACTATTCTAGGGGTGAAAGTCAAAAGTTTGCAATTGGGCGTGTTGCACAAGGTGCACATCGTTTCAATATTCTGAAAACCAAGGCTTGGCCAAAGGTTTGTGAAATATTGAAAAGATAATTGACATATCCCAAAGTAACTACCATTTGGATATGGCAGACACCAAGGAATTAAAGAAAGGGCGAGGCTCTAACTTTAAAATATTTGTCAAAGTTATGTTCACTACTAGTATTGAAATTAGATTTTAATACTTAGTGTGGTACATAAAATATATGTATTGATGTTCAGAATCTTCTTTGAGCAGGATACTGACTTCAAGCTGAGATTACTCTGCGAATCGGAAACGGGACGAAAGTTGCTGTTTCGACCGTAGATACCTAAGTTTAGGAACTACCCTTCGGGTATGTACTTAAATTAGGAACTGTTATAATGTAACTAGTTTGACTAGAGACATTATCTCTATATCAGTGTTTAATCCGTTGCGGATAAACCTTCATATTCTTGAACACTAAGTGTTTCATTATATAAAGATGATACTGAGATAAATACATTAGATGTGAATAACAGAATTTATATTTTGAATATAAATAAAATCTCAAACATATAAAATGACAAATAAATAGCTCAAATTGATTTGATCAATAGAGACTTATTTGTGGTATTGTTGTCTAGGACACAATTTAACGAGACTCGTATATCCACACTTTTGAAGAGTGGGTACTAGGACTGATTTGACTATTCAAATAAAGTCTGCGAATCTAGTTTATTAGGTAAAGTACCTAAAATACTATTTACTTGGTAATAGTATAATGGCCACCAATCTGTTAGCCCTATTCATGGTGAAGTTAGTGGGCCCATATCTAGCTAGGCTAGATGTGAACATGAATATTTCGTGACCTTAACGGATGTAACATCACATTATGGTTATGTGTTTCTTTTGAAGAACACAGATCGGAAACTATTAGGGTTTCGACACGAAGTAGATTAACAGATCGACTGTAGTATTATGCCGTCACGGTAAGACCGTAATGGAAAATACTTAAGCAGTAAGTTTCAAACATACATGAAAGAGTATAGTATTCTTTCAGATGAGGACTCCTCCCGAGACACGTCATTTGACGGTGTGTCCAAACTAAAAACCGAATTTTGTTGGACATGATAAGGTTTATCACGAGTCGCTCTGAGCTACCATTTCCTTCAACGGATATGTATCTACAGTGCAAAACTTATTTAGAATAAGGTTCCATATAAATCTGTTTGACAGATATCATATAGGATATGAACAGGAAAGAAACAGGGTTTCTCATTCCTAATAATTTGGGTATGCCAGGCATAACGTTTGGATGATACCAAACTAAAAGACCCAAATTGGATAAGTGCCAATATAGGTTATCCTAAGGGAAACCTTAGTATAGTACTTATAAATCTCACATGAGAACAATATGATTGTTGCTCACCATACGGTTTTCCTGAGAGGAATATCGATATGCAGTGGTCAGTGGGAGGATAGTGATACTCGATGAAAATCGGAGTAATACTATTCTAGGCACGAAGTCCTTAATGGAACACAAATACTTCATCAAGGATGAAACTAAACCATTAATCTTCAAATACACAAGAACCACGTAGATCGGAGAGAATCACAAAACAACCTCGGGTATGGGTTTCTGATGTAACCCCTTAATGATGTAAATCTTATGGAGGTATACCAACCGACTACGTACGAGGAAGTGATACAAGGTATCGACTCCCTTTTATGGCAAAGTGCCATGAATCCGAAGTGGATTCCATGTATAACAACTATTTTGGATACTAGTTGTTGTACCACAAGGCATTGTGCCTAATGGTACTGTAATCGTCTTCAAGGAAGACATACATGGATGGCAACAAACCAACGTACAAAGCTAGGCTTGTGACTAAAAAGGTATCGTTATCAACATTGTGTTAATAACGGTTCAACCTTTTATCTTTTGCCATAGTAAATCCATTTTGATGATGCTTGTTAATACTGCATATTTCATTTATGAAATGTGTCAGATGCAGATCAAAATCGCTTTCCTGAAAAGGAAACCTTTTGGAGGATGTTTACAACATCCTGACGATTTTGTATAACCAACAAACGAGGTTTGCGGGTTATTCAATCCATGTTTGGATTAATGCAAGCATAAGGTTCTTGGAACTGTCGTTTTGAAATAATCATAATGATTTATGATTTGACTCAAAACGAAATAATTCTTGTGTATATAAGGAGGTTAGTGGGAGAGGGCACTGACAATGAAATTCCCAATAAAGCAATTGGTGAAAGCTTGGCTTTCATAGATATTCTTTCAATAGAAATTCTCCGTAGAATTCTGGGGAGTAACAACCTTTATTCAAGGAATAAAGATCTACTGGGATAGATTTGGAGTTGTTAACACTCTCTGGGAATTGTACATTTAAAATGTACTTGATAGGGTGTCTCATACGCTTCGAGCATATGGAGTCACAATCGGATCAATCCAAGTGATAGTCACTGATTGAAGTTAAGAACATCTGTTAGTATCTTAGAGAACTAAAGATGCTGTCTAAAACTATGGAGAAGGAGAACTTGAAGTGACTGGGATCACTGCTGCAAGTTTCCAAACAGTTAAATACTGCGGTACTATAAAGTTTGAATAATGGGACAGTGAGCTGGAAATCTTCCGATCAAGATACTGTTGCCTAATAAACAACAAATGCGGATTATTATGCTGGAGCTTTGCTGAGCTGAGGCAGCATTTGGATCGAAAATAAATCTAATTAGATTAGATATAGTTCTGTTAGCAGCTGAGCTAGGCGTCAGCACAGGCTAAGGAATTAAAGGTCTCATCGACGATCCAGATATAAACTTCTAAATCATCTGATTCGTTCGGATCATACATCGTGGCGATGTGATGATCGTATAAATCGCGTCAGACGATAATCATACAAATCCGCTGACGAAAACCTTTCCTCAGCAATTTGAGCGAACCGTACATAGTTCGGGTGTTAGACACTCGAGTGACTGGCTATGTGCCAAGTGGGAGATTGTTGGACAAAATGACCCATAGCGTCACTATTTGCACAGATCATTGTGTGTGTTGTAGCAATTAACTATGTGACAAGGAAATTGCACTTTCATCATTTGTGATTAGATCACCTTAGATATATAAATGAAGAGAGGTCCCTATGATTAGTTCCTGGACTGAGAATGATATGAGACAGTATCAGTCCCCGAAGGATTAATCATTAAATATCCCTAGTCGGAGTATTATCGAGACTGGACATCGATAATGCGGAATATGCTAGTATTGCACTTGTGCGCGTTGTGAGGGCACAACGACATAGTTCTTATATATTTGGGTATTGGATACTCATGCAAGTGCGATAGGAGGTTGTGTTTCACCGATGGTACGGGAAACAGCTTCGCTCTGGATAGACCCCTCGGAATCCCATTGGTATTATGACTATGTGTCTATGGGAGGCCGAAATCAAGGTAGGTGTGTATAGTCTTAACCTGAGACTTACATCGCTAATGCTTACGACAATCAATATACTTTAGTTGAGGTCGTCTAGGACTCTAACCGGTTCTGTGTACGCCAATGCCGGGTATTATTGAGAATCGTAGTGCATTGGATGTGATGTCAAGACGGAAGTATCACTCCAGTCATAGTGGAGATGATGTCACGCAGGATACGGTATTAGTGCTCTTAAGTGCTGCGCGGCCATCGAGATATTATGACAAGGTCATGTATATCCGATTATAGAGACTATTACCAGACATCCGACAATGTGCTTCGTACGGGGCAGACACTTATCAGCCCCGGCCTAGCACGTGACTATCTGATACTGGGCCGATATACACAATACAATAGTATACTACGCTTGATACAGATCTTAATATTCTTAGATGGATATGTCCGGAGAATTGGGTAGACTTGGTGCTTTGCTAGGAGTCGACCTTGTCTCATAAATCGGTAGAACGTAGTACTTGGTACGTACGTGATTCGGATACTCCGACGACCGTATTTACTGCCAACTTATCCGGGGATCTCATGGGTCGCTTCCCGATAATCCACTGATGACGCACAACTCGTACTCTTGAATAATCTGGGATTATAAAGTAGAGAGAGAAAATTAATCTAGGATTAATAACGGAGATATTTTATCTACGATAAAATATCGTCTAGAGAGAGATAACGATTAATTTGGAATTAATCGGTAAATTAATATTCGATATATTAAATGAAATTAGATTCGACAACACGGAATTAAAATTAGATTTTAATTCGGGCGAACGAATTAATTTAGAATTAATTCGTTAGAGACGTGAATAGTGAATTCGCTAGGCGTAATCATCTAATTATGACGCGACGGAAAAATGGTTAATTTGAAATTAGCGAACCTGAGCCCGAGTGTGATTGCGAGCGCATTCGTATTTCGAATTCGAGTGCGGCAACGCAAGTCGCATCAAGCGTCAAATCATTCGTCACATCAAGCGTCAAATCAAATGTCACTTTGAGTGATGTGATTGATTGATGTGATTGATTGAAAAGACAACTTATGACACTTTGAGTGATGTAAGTTGTTGAAATAGTAATAGTTGTTGGAAAGTTAATATCATTGACTTTTTGAAAGCCAAAATTGTGTAAATCCTTTAATATATTTTGGAAAATATATAAGGTAATGATTTTTTTACACTTTCAACTTAACTGAACACATTTCTTCTCTCTCATTTTTGCTCTCTTCTCTCACGCCCATTTGCTTAGAAGCTCACTGGTTTGGAGCCATAAATGGCGTGAACTAGGGAAGCAAGAGTTTCGTTTTTCATGGTGATAACCGCAAGTGCTAGCACACTACGAGTCTTGCGAAGGTGGTAGGGAGGTTCACCCATGAGCCGGGATCCGTTTGACGAAGCTTGGAGCTCCGTTTTCTCAGCTCAAAATTCTGAAAATTGGAGGTAGTGGACTGCACAGCTTGGGCGTCCTTGGCAGTGAGTTTTTGGGCTTCATTCGTCTCCAAATCGACTCAACCGATCGATGTGAGTATTCCGCTATCTCCGTTGGTGTATTCACGCATGTTTTCATGTCTTGTATGATCTTGGGACCTAGATTTAAACCAACAGATCACGCAGGGATATGGAACTAGTACTCTTAAATGTTGCAGCTATCGGGATAGTATGACTAGGTCATGATTATCCGATTACAGAGTCTAGTTGCTAGTGATCCGATATATGCTTCGTACGGGGCAGACACAATTCCAACCCTAGGCCTGGCATGTGACATCTGACACTGGATCATATTACGCTATACATTATATACTATACCTGATACAAATTAATATTCTTCGTTTAATATTTCTGGAGAATTGGGTAGGCACAGTGCTTTGCTAGAAGCCAACCATGTCTTGTAAATTGGTGAGAACGTGGTACGTGGTACGCACGTGTCTCCGAAAACCATATTTACTGCCAACATATCCAGGGTGTTGGGGTTGGTGCTCAGAGCACCAATTCTCGGTTCTATTTCTTTGAGAATACTATTGTAAAAATTTTTATTTTGAATAAAATAAGCAATTTCTGTAATATAATATATCTTTTAATTTGGTAAAGACATAATAGACCTTAGGATGATTAGTCATGATACTGTTGCAAAAGCGTCAAAACTGACATTGAGTTTAATCATGACGTTATCATTCTCAGACAGTTTCTGGTCAAGGTTTACACTACTTGGTCAGTGAAGTAAACCTATTGTGACTGGTACATGTCGTATACTGGAATATATGATTCCAATGGTTCTCAATGAACCAAGAGGTCATGGGGACTCGTATAGATGTGTAGGTGTTTATAGCGGATAGACACTGAATGACTCACCGAAGATTCTTAATGGATGGTACACCAACGTCAATAAGAATCTTCTCGGGTTGAGTAGCACTTGTGATTCTTCGACTTGAGATACCACTGTGGGCACATGAGACATCTTCCAAACTTAGATGGCAGTCACGTCGCCGATCTATTTAGATTAGACCTCCGCCTGTTCGTTGGGTGTGGATAGATCCTCAGGGTGTCCTATGTGTCGAGATAGGATCCGTCAGTTCTGTGTACAGAGCATAGGTAGTCCATATATGATTAGTAATCAGAAAAAAAACCATGGGCCCGTGGTACACTTTAGAAGTGAGTTCTAAGTGTTCTTTTTGAGATTGCTAATAGAGTTGTCGACGAGATAGTCCCTATAGAGATTTGACGTTTACATCTATATCTCTGGGATATATCCGGATATTTGTGATGGAGGAATTATACATTTTCCATGACCTCAACCTGTATGATTCAGCAAGTTTATCCGTGGTCGTCATAATTTACGGATGGGTAAATTATGGACACGAAATTGGATTTCGTGACAGAAATGCCTGAATCTGGAGAGTCTCACTAATGAAATATACTTGTAGAGCACTATGTTAATATTTATAAATAATACTGATTATTTATAAGTCGTTTAAAGGTTAAACGCAAAATACATGTGAAGGGACCCAATAGTCATTTTCTAATTTTTGTGTATTTGCATTTAATGATAGATTTTATCAAATACACATTAATTAATTGTCAAATTGAGATATTTGACTAATATCGTAAATTAATATGTATTTGATATTTAATGTAAATATAATACATATATTTAATATATTTGTATTTAAATAATTATTTAATTATTAATTGTTAAATAATTAAATTAATTAAAAATATAAATATCCTAATTTGTGATATTTATTTAAATGACTTTAGTTGCCTTTTTTGACTTGTTGATTAATTCATTAAAGGTGTAATGATTTAAAACACAAGTTGATAAAGCTTACTTTAAATGAAACCAAAATAATATCTAGATATTATTTATGCCACCAAATTCGGCCAAGGCTAAAAATTGGAGGTATAAATTGTTTTGTTTCATTTTTAGGGTTTCATAAGTTCATTAGACATAAAATTAACACAAAAGAAGTTGAGAGAAAAATCTTGGAGCCTAAAGAAGAAAGCTTGGAAAAAAGCTTATTTTTGTAAGTTTTTACTTAAAGTCTTCAACATGAAAAATATTTCTAACATGCTTGGCATCATTTTGTGTTGCTTTGATGTTCTCTCTTCTCTTATTTTTTGTGTTTATTTGGTTGTGAACTTGAATGAAAGATCTATGCATATGAGTAAGCTTGAAATATTTTCAAAGGCTTACTTTTGATTCTTTGGAAATCAAGTTGTCATTCTAGAGTTTTTTAGCCACTCCTTCGTGACCTAGAATTGTTCTACAGTTATTTCAAAGTGGTGAGGCTTGTTTGGTGAAGCAATGAATGGATTAAAGTGTTGGATTTTAATGATTTGGTAAAATTGGTCAATTTGATGAAATTGAAAACATTAGGGTTCATAACCCATTCCAAATTTGGGGGTTTTCATATATGTGATGTATTATGGAGTGTATATGATGCATGTAAAATTTTGGGTTGATTGGATTTGTTCTTGACATGTTTAGAACACAAAAAGACCAAAGTGCAATTTATCGAAAATTGGGGGTGCTCTCGGCAATTAGCAAAAAGTTTGGGGATTTGTTTGCAATCTGATTTTTATGTATTGGATATGTTGGAAATCATTTTAGAAATGGTTGAGAATCATCCAAAATTGTATTTGACAATTTTTGGACTAAAATGATCAATTTCCAAAGTATTGGGCCAATTCGGTAATTACCAATAAATTTTGTTTCTTATGAAATTTTTCAGAATTTGATAATTGGGTAATTAAATAAATAAGTTTATTTAATTGATCCAAGAAAAATTTTGAAATCGAAAAATTTTGATTTTCATTATTCCGCTGCGTTACCGGATTTTCGCCATAAAACCCCTACAAAATGGTATCAGAACGAGTCTGATTCTGGACACCCTTTTATGATTATGATTTTTAAATTCAATGTTTAATTTATTCTTTACTAGTTACATGAATGTATTTATTTAATTTTATTAAATAAAGTAAAAAGCATCTTTTGCGGAAAATCCCTAATTAATAAGGTTTTATGTGAATTACGTATTTGATGCATATTACATGATCCGTCTTGTCAATACGGTTTATGAATATTTTTCCGTGACTACAACCAAGACCGTGCCTCTGCTGTGAGGGTGTAGCCGATAGAAATTTATTTATTCCGGATGTATATTAGATACTAGATAAATTCAAGAGAAAGCGAAATCCTGAACGTGCCCAAGCTGTCAGGGTTATGCAAGAAGCTTGAGTTTATCATTGACGAGTTTAACCTTGCTACGTCTCATTGTGAACATGCCCAATCTGTCACAACGAGAAACGACCAGGACCGGAAACCCAATGAGTCACTATTGAGTGATTGACAATGAATTGTCTACCTGATGAATATACGTAGGCGAGACCGTGCCTCTGCTGTGAGCTGAAATATATTCATGGGATCCACCTTTCACTATTTATATTTAATTTAATTATTAAATCTTTTTATTATGTTTGGGGATTACAGTATTGCATAATTTAGTGGGAGAGGCATTTTTAGATTAAAAATCCATGATCTAGTTAATGCTTTTGATATTATATGAAACTGCTTTATTTCTGCTAACTGTTTTTCGTAATCTATATGATAGATTTGCGATGGCGGCACTGTCTTCTAATCAGTTTGCGCGTATGTTGGATATGAACAAACTCAAAGGCGCTGAGAACTTCACCGATTGGGACTTGGATTTAAGGATTGTCCTTGATTCCGAGAATTTGGGATATGTTCTTGAGGGTCCGCTGCCCCTTGTTGTGTCTGAGGACGCAACACTGGAGGAATGCTAAGTTTTCCAATCTTGGAAAGATGATGATTTAAAAGTTAAATCATACATCTTAAGTTCGCTGACACCGAGACTCAAGAAACAATACTATGGCATGTTAGATGCGTATAGTATGATGATGCGATTACGAGAATCATTTCAGAACCAAGAACAAGTTGTTGTTCACAAAGTTACGATGGAACTGTTCCATGCATGACTGGATGAGGGGCAAGCTGTGAGCTCGCATGTTCTTCACATGATCGATTTTATCGATCAACTGAGGCAACATAATCTCCCTCTGAATGACATTCTCGGTAGGAATGTCATTCTTGGTTCGCTCCCAGCTTCATATCGCCAATTCGTGATGTACTTCAACATGAATGGGATTATATATACCTACCATGAGTTGTATAGGATGCTACTCAAGGGGGAAGAGGACTTAAGGAATGGAGTACCGACTCACCCTCTGAAACCTACTTCACTTTCTGCTTCTTCCCAAACCTGGTCATAGGGAAAGAAGACGTAAGTAAAGAAGAAGAAGGGTTTCGGTTCTCAACCGCAAGGTAAGATAGCAAAGCCTAAGAGGGCTTCTGACGATAAATGCCATCACTGCAGAAAATTCGGGCACTGGAAAAGGAACTGTCCTGACTACATTGCCCAGCTAAGGAATGAGAGAGCATCTACATCAGGTACATTTATTTTTCCAATTATTGATGTCTCTTTAGCTTTTGAAGCCGTTACATCCAGCTGGATTTTAGATTATGCTTTTCATGTTCACATTTGCAATTCATTACAGGTGCTGAAGGAAAGTAAGAAACTGAAGCCTGGAGAGATGTAGTTTCGATTTGGGAGTGGAGACTCTCTAGATGCAGTTATAGTGGGAGTATGCGAGATCCCTTTGCCAAATGGGACACTTTTGTTATATGACTGCTACTTTATACCAGAATGTGTAGCAAATATTATATCTCATTTTGTATTGGATACAGAAGGTTATCGTATTAAGATTAAGAATCATTCTTTGTATTTATATGATAAACGTAATATTCAGATCCTTTGTTGTCCAAACCAGCATGGTCATTACACATTGAAAACTTCTAAGGATATTTTAAATACTGGAGTTAATAAATGTAGTTTACCTGTTGTTAATAATACTGAACTTTGGCATATGCCTAGCAAAATTACTATTCATGTCGCTAGCGAATTAATTCTAAATTAACTCGTTTGCCCGAATTTAAATCTAATTTTAATTTCGCGTCGAAATCTAATTTCGTATAATATATCGAATATATTATTTTATCGATTAATTCCAAATTAATCGTTCTCTCTCTTTAAATAATATTTTATCCCAGACTGTGGGAACACAGAAACTGGCCGACACATGCTGTTCTGGGCTCGCGGCCCGGTTGGGAGTACGGAGTAGTCCGCGGGGGATTAAACTGGAGAATAATGGAGTCGCCACCCGGTGTGAACCGGGACAAAGATTTAAGGCCACACTCACCCCTCGCAAGGGAAGACCTCAAACTGTTGGGTTCGGAATGGTCCCTTACTTATGCCACTTGTAATGAAATGGTTTGTGCAATAGTTTAACCAAGCCTAACCAACATATTTCCAAGAGTATTCTACTTTTAAGTTCACATGCATGAAAGTAATCATCATAACGGCGAACATGCAATAGCACACGGAAATCTCATGAACATACTTCGATCATATAATGCGGAAAAACAAAGAACAACCTAAACATAATGCAAATTCCAGACGCAAAATAAATGACTGATCATGCTTGAAAATGAACAACTAAATAATCTAAATCATGATTAAGAACGACCTAATCATGCTTGAAAATGAACAACTAAATGAGCTAAATCATGCTTAAGAACGACCTAATCATGCTTGAATACCATCTCATGAACACATCAAATAGATAAATGCAGGGATACAAATAGTATGATTGATTACATGATACAAGAGAAATCACCTAAGAAACAATTATGCATGGCATGTGATGAAAATGACTCAGTTCAGTGTATGCGTATTTGTGTAGCATTTGAAAATACGTTCGAACAGTAAACAATAGGTTCGCGTTCGTATAGCGTTTGAGAACGCATTCGAACAGGGCAAGACCTGATGAAACAAAACACATTCGCGTTCGAGTAGCGTTCGTAAATGCGTTCAAATGGTAAATAGAAGGTTCATGTTCATATAGCGTTTGAGAACGCGTTCGAACGGGACTAGACCTGATGCATGATAAAACAAACGAAATATGTGCGCGTTCGCGTAGCATTAGTAAACGCGTTCGAACGGTAAACAAAAGTTTCACGTTCGTATAGTGTTTGAGAACGTATTTGAACGGGACCAGACCCGGTGAAACAATACGCATTCGCGTTCGAGTAGCGTTCGTAAACACGTTTGAATGGTAAATAGAAGGTTCGTGTTCGTATAGCGTTTGAGAAGACGTTCGAACGGGACTATACCTGATGCATGAGAGACGACGCAACACATACATAAATAAGCAAATCCACAATGTAGGACCCCGTGTGCCCGATTGAACTCGTTCCCATTCAATCGGGTGTACCTTGTCCGGCGCGGCAAAACATCATAGTAAGGTAGCCTTCAGGCATTTTCCCTCGAAATGAGGACCTTTAATCCACCATAGTTAGCCCATGCGCAATAAAATGCAATACACGCATAAATAGAACAATGATATACATAAAGTCAATGACATAACAAAAAGCGAGGCAAAACATCGTGGTAAGGTAGCCTTCAGGCATTTTCCCTCGAATAGAGGACCTTCAATCCACCCTAGTTAGCCCATGCGCGTTACATCACAATGCATAGAAAGTAAAGACAACGATATAGGAC
The DNA here is from genome assembly GCA_019454045.1 of Zanthoxylum bungeanum. NCBI lineage: Eukaryota > Viridiplantae > Streptophyta > Magnoliopsida > Sapindales > Rutaceae > Zanthoxylum > Zanthoxylum bungeanum. The sequence goes on along the minus strand of SKCR01006935.1, from coordinate 49,002 downwards.
TTCGTATGTTCGGTTGAACATATCTCACATCCAACAAAACATACTTTGTCCGGCGCTGCAAAGTATTGGCGTAAAGGTAGCCTTTTGGCCATTTCTTCCCTCAAATAGAAAAACTTTAGACCAATATACTAAGCCAATGCGCATCACATCATCAACACATAAACAAACAACATACTGAAAGTAAAATTACGAAATATAAGATGCGGATAATAAACGAATCAAAACAACATAAAACAAAATATGCACTGTTTGCTCAAGTGGTACGTGGAGTTGTATCCCAAGTATAGACCGCACTACCGTCCATTCGGATTCGGCTATGGAATTTATGTCTGGGTTTCCATCTTATCTACCACAAGAGGTGACACATTTTCAATTTTATTCAAAGCCACAACATGCATCCACAAACGACTCTCATGCGAAGAAAATAAATAAAACAATTAAAAGACAAATGAAAATAAATAAAAACTGCCCTCAGGTCTAACCTTTTGTGTCGACTCTTGGAAGTACCGTACACGGTCGTCGGAATGGTGGATGCTCTGCAACTCCTCTGGTTCCCTAGTTTAATGTTTTCTCGTTGTTTTGCTGCTCAAGCTACCGTTTTCGATCCGTTTCGCTGCTGATTTACTGCTAATTTTGTTGCATTAGGGGCTGTTTCTTTTGGTCACTATTTTTGCTGTATTAGGGGCTGTATGGGGTGCATATTTCGGTGGTTACAGTGGGGTTTTGTGACTGTTTTAGTGATGCATTGTTTTGTGGCTTTAAGGGACTGTTTTGAGGGGATTTGTGTGCTCGGTTTTGGGTAGTGAAGGAGGCTGTTTTGCGTGTATGGTGGGTGGTGTTTTTTGGTTGGTGATTTTCGGTGGTGGATTGTGTTTAAGGGGATGTGTATACGGTTCTTGAGAGATAGAGAGAGTGGCCGAGAGGTTCAAGGTTATTTGTTTTGTGTTTTGTTTGTGAGATTGAGCTCCGAGGGGGAAGTGTTGGAATTGGGTTTCTTTTATAGGCAAAGGGCTAGGGTTTCCATGTGCTTGTATAGGAAGGAGACCAATTAGTGTCTTACAAGGAAAGCAAAAGATTGATTGAAGACAAGATTTGGTTTGTTTAGGAAGTTAATACATTTGATTTGTTTGGTTTAGGCATGAAATTTGTTTAGTTAGGAATATAATAATCTTGATTGATTTTAATTAGGCATGATTTTATTTGATATTTATTTTAATTTGTTATATGATTTTTAGATTTTATTTAATTCCCATGTGTTAAATATGTGTTTTATTAATTTGGATGTGTTTTATGGGCTTTGGTGGGCTAATTGGGCTTGGGTGTGAGGCTAGCAGGAAAACCAGAAATACCGACACCGTCCGAACGCCGATTCGAATGCTACACGAACGCCCGCAATCTGCTTGATGTTCGAACGTGGTCACGAACGTAGCACGAACGAAAACAGTGAACTTGTGAAATGAATCTGATGACATACTTATTCTGAATTTCCCCTACCGACGTCCGTTTCCTGCGATTTCCGTGACATAAAAGGTAGGGTCTCCAAATGAGACTCATCATAGGGAATTATATGCAAAAATGTAGTGCCTACAGTCGCCCCCACTTTGATGGGACTTATGCAGTGTGTGACAATGAAAATCCTATCAAAGTTTATGTAATGCATTTTTACTTACCTGGCTCGCCAGCTGCCACTTGACTTGCCATGTGTTGAGTTGACATGATTTAGTGGTGAGGTGCTGCGACCTCTGGTTCATTCCTGAACAGTTGCTGTGATGTGGTCCATTCCCAAACCATTACCGTGAGGTGTCCATTCCCAAACCGTTACTGTGAGGTGGTCCATTCCCGAACCGTTACTGTGATGTGGTTCATTCCCGAACCATTATAGTGATGTGGTCCATTCCCGAACCCTTACCGTGAGGTGTCCATTCCTGAACCGTTACTGTGAGGTGGTCTATTCCCGAACCGTTACTGTGAGGTGTCCATTCCCAAACCGTTACTGTGAGGTGGTCCATTCCCGAACCGTTACTGTGAGGTGGTCCATTCTCGAACCGTTACTGTGAAGTGGTGCATTCCTGAACCGTGCTCTATTCTCGGAGTGCCATTCTCGGCTTGTTCATTCTCGAACTCTGCTCCATTCTCAGATTGCCATTCTCGGTTTGTTTATTCCCGAACTGTGTTTCCATTCCTGGAGTGCCATTCTCGGCTTGTTCATTCCCGAATTGTGTTTCCATTCTTGGAGTGCCATTCTCGGCTTGTTCATTCTTGAACTCTGCTCCATTCTCGGATTACCATTCTCGGCTAGTTCATTCCCGAATCTGCTTCATTCTCAGATTACCATTCTCGGCTTGTTCATTCTCAAACCTTTCTCCATTCTCGGATTACCATTCTCGGCTTTTCCATTCTCGAACTCTGCTCCATTCTCCGATTACCATTCTCGGTTTGTTCATTCTCGAACCTTACTCCATTTTCGGATTACCATTCTCGGCAAAACTAATACTGAACTAAAGTGGGCCTCGCCCTTAGAGTGCCATACTCGGCCAGACTGATTCTGAACTAAAGTGGGCCTCGCCCCTAGAGTTCTATACCCGACAAGACTGATTCTGATAAATATGTGGGCCTCGCCCCCATAGTGCCATACCCGGCAAGACTGATTCTGATAAATATGTGGGCCTCGCCCCCCAGAGTGTCATACCCGGCAAGACTAATTCTGATAAAGATGTGGGCCTCGCCCCCCAGAGTGCCATACCCGGCAAGATTGATATTGATGTTAATATGGGCCTCGCCCCCAGACTGATGCTGATGTGGACCTCACCCTCAGACTGATGCTGATGTAGGCCTCGCCCCCAGACTGATGTTGATGTGGACCTCGCCCCCAGAATGATGTGGGCATCGCCCCAAACTAATACTGCTGATATGGGCCTCGCCCTTGTGATTCATTCCTTAAAACTACTGACAATATACTATTGTTGCTTTTGGCTTGCATTTGTGATGAGTGGTAAATCTATCACTATTTCCCACTCATTTGACTTAATATTTTGTATAGTTTCTTGAGTTTTGTGAATATTTTGATGTGTTTTGTGTTATTTTGTAGATAAATAAAGTTTCAGGACATTCTGGAGGTGATTTGGGTCAAAACAGTGAAAATTGGACAAAAAGGGCATTTTTTGTAAATTGTTCGCGTCGGGACGCCAAGACTTCCGCGTCACGACGTCTAACATGCGCCGAACAGTACTAACGTGAGCTGGGTCCACAAATCAGAATCTGAGAAAAGTTTGACTTTGTTAAAATGCGCCGTGCCACATGTCACCATCACAACCGATCTGCTAACATACGCCGTGCCACGTGTCAGCATCCTACGGTGCCAACAGTCATCATCGCCACGTGTGCCACATGGCATCCTACGTGTCTCCATGTCATCAGCCACGTCAGCAAGTAAACAAGTGAACATTACCACGTGTCGTGCCACATCATCATCAGCCAATCATGAAGTGCCACGTGTCGCAATCCTACGTCACCACCACATCACCGCCATGTCACCGCAACGTCAGCATCAATCAATTTGAGTATCTAATCCTTATCTGACACGTGGCGGATAAGAATCTCAGCGACCAATCAGAAGCCGCCATGTGTCACAATAATTGACGCCCAACCACCGTGCCATGTGTCACTTTATCAGCTTATCCAGAATCTTCAAACCGGCGAACCAGAGCGTGGCACGTCGAAAAAATCTGGCATAGCGGCGCTGAGGGCCCTGGCGTCGCGACGCTGGAAGCCTACTGAGGCCTATAAATTGAGCTCGAGATTTCAGAATTCAGTGCACCACTCTCTCTCTTATAATCTATCTAAAGAGAGAGTTTCTCTCTCTACTTTCTTTTAATTTTTAGTTTTTTAGTTTTTTTGTTTTGTAATTAATTTTAATTACGTTTCGTTAATATAGTAATTTAATTTAATTTTTTACTTTTTACAGTTTTTATTATTTACCATGAGGAGGTAACTCCCCCAGCTAGGGTGAAGGTAATTCTTTTACTGTTACTATTTAGATTAATCTCCCTTAAAAATAATATATTCACTATTTAAAATATTGACTTAAAAAGGATACCGCCAGATTGGTCTGTTGGTAATTCATTTTAATCTGGTTTAAACCTGATTAATAAAGGATACCACCAGATTGGTCGGTTGGTAATTTAATTTTGGTTCCGCCTTTATGGCTGGTTGGACTTAATTTGAATTAATCAGGTTACCGACTATATGGCTGGTTGGAAAAAGAATCACAAGTTTATATATTATTTTATGGGAGATATCTAAATTAGTAGTAGTAAAAGTAATTCATTTTACCTTAGCATTTTATTTTATTGTAATTTACTTTTCAGTATTTACTTTACCGTATTTTTACTTTATGTCTTTTATTTTCAAGTTTTTACTAGCCCTAGTTATGTGTTGTAACTAATTAGTTATATGGGGTTGTGATGAAATCCAATATCACCGTTTTATAAGGGTTAGATTATAGCTTGGTAATATAAAGATTTATTTATTGAGTCTTAACTTAATGCTTTTTTCATTAACTGGCCATTAATAAAATTGATCTGGTAAATCTAAAATGACTAGACATAAGGATTTTAGGTTTCAGCCTTAGACTCAATAGCCCACGATCTTCCTTGGGGATAGATAACTCTTTAATAGATTTCCTTACAGGATAGGAATATACCTGTCGGGCGGGGGTAGCCATAATTGGAACTTAAACTTTAATGAATCCAGATAATTTGGTTGACATAGACATATGGTTCAATTGGGTTAAACTGGGTATTTGTGTCTGACCATCGACAGAGGCTTACACATAATTTAGTGTTCCAGGTTAATAAATAAATATATTACCCAACTTTAAGATAACCACTTCATCTTTAAAATGATATTGGAAGAAATCACAACCCTAGATAGTTTTTAATATTGAATTTTCTTAAAACCTATTTTCGACAATTTTATTTACTTGCTTTTAAATTTATAATCGTCACCATTTCAAATCAATCAATCAACCTGTTGATACTAGTAATCATTTGACCTCATAAAATTAATAGTTTAGATATTATGTTCTCGTGGGATCGATATTTTTATACTACTTGAACGATACGTGCGCTTGCATTATACGCGTGTGCTTACGCCGGTCAAGTTTTTGGCGCCGTTGCCGGGAATCGAATTTATCTTTTACTATTAGTTTAGGGGTTAGATACGTTACTTGTATCTAATTTCTTTTTACTTATTGATTTTGTTTTCTTGTATTTCAGGTTCTCAGAAACTTCATGAGACGAACTAGAAGCTTTGAACTCCGATTTCTTGACCCAGAAATTGAAAGAACCATCAGACAATTGAGAAGGGAAAGGCGAGAAGGCCAAGAAGCTTTAGTCAACATGGAACCTGAACCTTTTGAACGTTGCACCACCAATTCCCATTCGAGACAGAACCATTCCGGTGGTTGACAGACTCATTTCTTGTATTGTACTTACTCCCTTACCAGCAAATGCGTGTGACATCAAAACATGCATTCAGATGATTCAGCAGTTAGTTTAGTTTGGGGGGAATGCAACTGAAGATCCTAATGCCCACATCAGCAACTTCCTGGAAGTTTGCGGTACTTTCAACTACAACAGAGCATCAGAAGAAGCAATGAGATTGCGCTTTTTTCCATACTCCTTGAAGGACAGAGCTAAAGCTTGGCTACATTCACTACCAGCAGGTTCTATCACAACTTGGAACACTTTAGCCACTAAATTCCTTGTAAAGTATTTTCCACCAGCCAGAACCGGAAAGCTGAGGAATGACATCACATCCTTTGTACAACAAGATTCAGAATCCCTCTGCGAAGCTTGGGAAAGGTACAAAGATTTGCTCCGGAAATGTCCTCACCATGAGATTCCAAAATGGCTTCAAGTCCAAACATTCTATAATGGGCTTTCTGGAATAATGAGAACCACAATCGATGCTGCTGCTGGAGGAGCTTTAATGGCAAAAGGAGAAGATAAAGCTTGGGACCTAATAGAAGAAATGGCCAACAATAATTCTTTATGGCCAACAGAAAGGAGCATGATCCAAAGAAGTGCAGGAATTTATGAAAGTGGAGCCAATACAGCAGTTAACACCAAGCTAGATCAGATATGCAAATTTATGGAGACTCTTACCACTGGATCCACAAGTTCACCATATGGAGGAGCACCAGAGACTCGAACCAACTTGAAGAAACAGTGAATTATGTCAACAATTTCAACAGACAGGGGAACAATCCATATTCCAACACCTACAACCCAGGGTGGAGGAATCATCCATTTTTTCATGGAGCAACAATTCAGGCCAACAGCAGAACTATCCACCACCTGAATTCCAGCAACAGAACAAAATCCAGGAGCAAGCAAATGAACCAAGAATAACAGAAGTGTTGACCCACTTGAAAAAGATAGAAGAAAAAAACGACTCTCAAGCAGCAAGATATGATGCTATGTTTCAATCCCAAGCAGCATTAATTCAAAGTCAATCTGCTTCTATTAAAGCACTGGAGAATCAAATGGGACAACTGGCAAACGCTCAGAGTTACAGACCGCCAGGTACCCTTCCTAGCAACACAGAGCCAAATCCAAGAAACATGGGGAAGGAGCAATGTCATGCCATCATGTTAAAAAACGGTACTAAAATCAACAAAGATGTTGGAGTCAATTCAACTGCTGAGAAGTTCCAAAAGAAACAAAGCAACAGATGGAGGAAAAAGAAGCAAAGGAAAAAGAACAGATCATTCCACCTCCACATTTTCCTCAACGTCTTCAGAAGAATAAATTGGACAAGAATTTTTCTCAATTCCTATAGATCTTCAAAAAGCTGCATATCAACATTCCATTTGCAGAAGCGTTGGAACAAATGCCCACCTATGCCAAATTCATGAAAGATATTCTTTCACGAAAACGGAGATTGGGAGATTACGAGACAGTAGCATTAACAGAAGAATGCAGTGCCATCATTCAGAGGAAACTTCCCCCGAAGTTGAAAGATCCTGGCAGTTTCACTATTCCTTGTGTCATAGGAGAACATAACTTTGGTAAGGCTTTGTGTGATTTAGGTGCGAGTGTTAACTTGATGCCTTTTTCTACTTTCAGGAAATTACAGATTGGAGAAACAATGCCAACTTTAGTCTCATTACAACTTGCTGATAGAACACTCGTATTTCTGAGAGGTGTAGTTGAAGATGTGCTGGTCAAGGTTGACAAATTCATTTTCCCAGCAGATTTTATTGTCCTTGATATCGAAGAAGACGCAGACGTGCCAATCATCCTTGGGAGACCATTCTTGGCTACAGGTCGAACCATTATTGATGTACAAAAAGGAGAATTAACCATGAAGGTACATGACCAAGAATAACATTCAATGTTTTCAAGGCCATGAATTTCCCAGATGATGAAAAGAAGGAGGAATGTTTCAATCTTGATGTGATACACAGTACCATTCAGAACTCTGATGAAAGACAAAGTTCTACTAACAAACTTAAAACATGTCAATTGCCTGTAAAGCCTAAAGATAAATCATCTTTTGTACTGAAGAAGCCAATTCTTGCACTACAAGCAACAGAAGAGAAAAAGTTCCACCAGCTCAATGAATTGGAGGAATTTCACAATCAGCCTTTTGATGATGCCAAATTGTACAAAGAAAAGGGCAAGAAGAGACATGATGAGAAGTTAGTGCGCATACAACTGGAACCAGGGCAGAAGGTACTGTTAAACAAATCAAGGTGTGAAATTCTTCCCATGGAAGCCAAAATCACGGTGGTCAGGTCCATTTGGATCACCAAAGTTTTACCAAATAGAGCCGGTGAGATACATGATCCTGACGCTAACAAAACTTTCAAGGTTAAAAACAAGCGTGTCAAGCACTACTTGGGAGAATCATTTGAGCGACAAAAAGAAAGTGTTACACTTTCAGATCCAGCTTAACATTCGAGAAGTCAAGTCTGGCTGACGACTTTAAACTTAGCGCTCGTAGGGAGGCAACCCATGCAATTTTTGTATATATTGTGATCTGGTGTGTTTTATTTTTGTGTGTTTAATTTTTGCAGGTTTAGTCATTTCACGATGGAAGAAGCTGTCACAAATCTTCACAAGCAATTTCCTTCTCTCCCTCAAAAATCTCTGATGAAAGTCTACAAATCTCGCTTGGAACGGATGAGACTACTGATGATCAAAGGTATTCCTAATGACATTCGTTGGGTAATTGAAGCACGAGTCCGATTGGCAGGTGAGTCTTCTGACTCTTTTATTTCACATCTGCCTGGTTTTGGAAGAAGCACCTATGCAAAGAAATGTAGAGCTAAGCAAATGGGTGTTTATTTCAAATGTGCACGATTTAATTGCAACACTCGTTGTCGTTCTTTAGGAATGGTGTCTGATAATCGCGAAGAGAAAATTAAATTCATTAGGGATGGCTTGAGTAAGGAGTCTTTAGATGATATATCTTTAACTCTTGAGACGCATCCCAATGGATATGTTCACATAGCCATTCGCAAATTACATACACAATTCCAAAAAGAAAGACAACAATTAAGTATTGGGAATCTGACTCAAAAATACCCTGTTTGACAGTTTATAAGAAAATTGGATGGGAAGCTTGTCCCTGACGCATAGACGTCAATCAAGCCGTTACTTTTCTTGTAAATATTATATCTCTTTGTCTTTTCTTAATAATGTGATTTGTTTTTTTGTTGTTTTCTTATTTTCTCCGACAGGATCCAGACCTTTTTGACTATCACGATATTATTTCGCTACTAATCGTCCTCTGGAAGATACTTGTGCTATTTTTACTCACCCTTTTCAGGTACTATAAATTCAGCCCGTCAATGCACTTTTGAAGGCATCCAGAGTTGAGAAAGAAATACATAAAAAATGGAAGCCACTTCAAGAAGACGAGTTGAAAACATCTGTGTGTTTTGCGGTACTAGTGTTGGTACTAAGCCGCAATACGTAGAAGCAGCACAGGAATTGGCTCGAGTCTTAGCTGCAAGGAATATGCATTTAATATATGGCGGAGGCAATCTTGGACTAATGGGGATCATTTCAAAGGTTGTACAGGAAGGAGGCAATCATGTTTTGGGAATCATCCCAAAACCCTTGGCAGAGGAAAATCTTATTGGATCATCAAAAGGAGAGGAACTGATCGTGTCAGGTATGTCTGAATGACTGGTAGAAATGATTAACCGTGCTGATGCTTTTATCGCTTTGCCAGGTGGCTTGGGTACATTGGAGGAAATTTTTATAGTTCTATCTTAGGCGAACCTGAACATACACCAGAAACCATTTGGACTGCTCAACGTTGATGGATTTTATGATTTTCTTTGTGTGTTTCTCGATGATGCTCGAAGAAATGGGTTCGTGTCAAAACCTTTGAAAAATCCTCTTTACTGCCAGAACTGCTCCGGATCTAATAGACCAACTATAGCCTATGAACCACGAGTTGACCTTATTATTTCAAAGATAAATTGGTCTGAGGACGATCGTGGTAAGAGGTGTAGGATTAATCTGGATCTTAACCTTTAATTTCCTGTAGAATTTCAGCTAACCATGTATATTTTCTAAACTCTTCTTCTACTTTTTAAGACATTGGGGACAATGTCTCATTTAGGTTTGGGGGAGAGAATTAGTTGATCAGTACCTTGTTTTTAGTTTGTGTGTTGTTTTTATTTTTAGTCCAAATTTTTTCGAAATAAAAAAAATTGAAAAATTGAAAAAATTACAAAAATATTTTGTGTTTTTGTGTTTTTAATATGACTAAAAATGTGAAATTGGTAAGAGATAGCTGAGTAAGGAGTTTCCACTCCTGAGACGTATCTCAACCTATTTCGAACAAGTTAATTTTTGTTTATTTCATTTTGAATTATTTAATTTGTGAATTCTCCTTAAAACGGACTAAAAGGAATCTTCATATGTTCAGTTACCAGATATTATCACATATATAGTAACATACGGACATGAGCTAAAATTGAAAAGTTTGTAATATTCAGTTCTCTAGTTTAATTGGAGGAAACATCTCAAAAAAAATGGAGTAAAAAAAAAAGGTGTGAAATCTGATAGAACTTTAGGACAAAAATATTACTCTCTTATCAACTGCACTTATGACTGTTGTGGGCAAAAATGAGTTGTTTAATATTATGTTGGTTATGTATATGAAGAATGGTAAAAATAATCGGAGAATTTACATATTCAATAATTTAGAATAAAATAAAACAACTAGTAACTTGGAGTAGAAGTTTCACCTGATTAGTCACTAACATCTTTATTCTCTTTTCGCTTGTCTTTTTGCTTTTGTGTGCATTAGTTTTACTACCTTTTTACTTTTGTAAAATGTTTGTGGTATCATTGTTGTAAACCCTCACGAGACTATAACTCGTCCACTAGGGACACTGTAGGCACTTCATTTTTGCACAGAAGTCCCTATGATGAGTCTCATTTGGAGACAATACCTTTTAAGTCACGGAGGTCACGAAAAACGGACATCGGAAGGGGAAATTCAGAATAAACAAGGTTCACTGTTTTCGTTCGTGTTGCGTTCGTGTATACGTTCGAACGCAAAACAGATTGCGCGCGTTCGTGCCGCGTTCGATGAGGCGTTCGAACGGTGTCGGTAATTCTGGTTTTGCTGCTAGCCTCACATTAAGCCCAATTCGCCCAAGCCTTGGCCCACACGCCCAAGCCCACTTAAAACACATATTTAACAAATGGTGAAATCAAAACAAATCTAAAAATCACATACCAAATTAAAATAAACATTAAAATCAATCAAATATTTTAATCCCTTAATTAAGATATTCACCCACCAATTACACAAGATTCCTTCCTAACTAAACAAATCACATACTAAATTAAAAAGATGTCATGCCTAATTAAAGTCAATCATAACAAATTAAATATTTTGTATTCCTAATCTAATCCAAATTTGTCCCCCATCAATCTAATCCTTTCCTTGTTGAATACCAAATCAAATCCTCCTCTTAATGCCAAAATCCTTTCCTTGTGAGACAAGGAGTAACCCTAACTTTCTCTATATAAAGAACCCTTCACCAACCTTCTCAAGCTAGGTCATTCATACAAGAATACCCTCATCTGGCTCATACACATAAGATACACACAACTCACACAAATCACAACACACCAAGAGCCCTAGCCACTCACGGCAATAACAAGAAGAAAAACAGAAATAATCCCCTTCATCTCCCCCACTCCACAACCGAAAACAGCAGCCCCTACACCTCCTAAAACAGCCCATACAGCAGTCCTAAAACACGCATACAGCAGCCCTAAACACACATAAAACAGCCCCCGAACCACACCATAACATCACCGAAAATCACACCCAAAACAGTAGCCAAAACATCCCAAAAATAGTAACTAAAATACAGCAGCAAAACAGTAGCAGCGGCAGCGAATCGGAGTCAAAACAGCAGCAAAAGACAGAGAACGACGACCCAAAATAGTAAGACAACGAACGAGAGCAGTGAACCAGTGAACCGGAAGAGTTGCGGAGCATCCACCCTTCCGACGACCGTACACCGTACTACCGAGAGACGACATCAAAGGTTAGACCTGAGGGCACCTTGTATTTATTATCTTTCATTTGTCTTTTATTTATTATCGCATGAGAGTCATTTGTTGAGGCATGATATGAACTCTAGATGAACGGAATGCGTGTTCTCTTTTGTGGTGTATCGGATGGAAACCCGGACGTAAATTCCGTAGCCGAATCCGAATGGACGGTAGTGCGGTCTGTACTCGGGATACAACTCAACGTACCACATGTGGGATACATGTATTTCGTTTCATCCAAACTTGTTTTTGAGCATGATGTAGTTAGCACGTTATTTATTTATTTAACATGATTTAGCCCTTAGTATGTTAATCTTTATGCATGATTTAGGTGTCCATGTGATTAGATATGTCGTTGTTGTAATCCTGTTTGAATGCGATATCTAAAACCATATGAATGTATGCAATCTGCCAGTTCCCGTTTGAACGCGTCATCGAACGCAATTCGAACGCGAACCTTCTGTTTATCGTTCGAACGCGTTATCAAACGCTACTCGAACATGCATGCATTTTGTATCATCAGGTCTGGTCCCGTTCGAACGCGTTATCAAACGCTACACGAACGCGAACCTTTTGTTTATCGTTCGAACGCGTTTACGAACACTACACGAACGCGCACACACTGAACTGAGTCTGTCTTATCATATTCATACATAATTTCCTCTTGGTTGATCTCCCTTGCATTATGTAGCCAATCATATTATTTCTATTTCTGCATTTATCCATTCGATGTATTCATGAGATAGTACTCAAGCATGATTAGGTTGTTCTTAGTTTTCCATATCATATGATTGAAATATGTTCATGAGATTGCCATGTGATGTTGCATGTTGTGATGAACTTGTTGATGTATGCATGTGAATTTAGAAGCATGATATTTTATTGAAATAAGTGTTACTTAGACTTGATTAAATTATTACATAAATCCTTTCATTACAAGTGAAATAAGTGCTAACGTGCGCCGGGTCCAAAAATCAGAATCTGAGAAAAGTTTGACTTTGCTAAAATGCGTCGTGCCACATGTCACCATCAGAGCCGATCTGCTAACATACGCCGTGCCACGTGTCATCATCCTACGGTGCCGACAGTCATCATCGCCACATGTGCCACGTGGCATCCTATGTGTCTCCATGTCATCAGCCATGTCAGCAAGTCAACAAGTCAACATTGCCACGTGTCGTGCCACATCATCATCAGCCAATCAGGAAGTGCCACGTGTCGCAATCCTACGGTGCCGACAGTCTCTTTCCCACGTCACTGCCACGTCAGCATCAATCATTGAGTATCTAATCCTTATATGACACATGGCGGATAAGAATCTCAGCGACCAATCAGAAGCCGCCACATGTCACAATAATTGAAGCCCAACCACCGCGCCACGTGTCACCTTATCAGTTTGTCCAGAATCTTCAAACCGGCGAACCAGAGCGTGCCACGTCGACAAAATCTGGCGTAGCGACGCTGGAAGCCTACCGAGGCCTATAAATTGAGCTCGAGATTTCAGAATTCAGTGCACCACTCTCTCTCTTATAATCTATCTAAAGAGAGAGTTTCTCTCTCTACTTTCTTTTAATTTTTAGTTTTTTAGTTTTTTTGTTTTGTAATTAATTTTATTACGTTTTGTTAATATAGTAATTTAATTTTTATTTTTTACTTTTTACAATTTTTATTATTTACCATTAGGAGGTAACTCCCCCAGCTAGGGTGAAAGGTAATTCTTTTACTGTTACTATTTAGATTAATCTCCCTTAAAAATAATATATTCACTATTTAAAATATTGACTTAAAAAGGATACCGCCAGATTGGTCGGTTGGTAATTCATTTTATCTGGTTTAAACCTGACTAATAAAGGATACCGCCAGATTGGTCGGTTGGTAATTTAATTTTGGTTCCACCTTTATGGCTGGTTGGACTTAATTTGACTTAATCAGGTTACCGCCTATAGGCTGGTTGGAAAAAGAATCACAAGTTTATATATTATTTTATGGGAGATATCTAAATTAGTAGTAGTAAAAGTCATTCCTTTTACCTTAGCATTTATTTTATTATAATTTACTTTTCAGTATTTACTTTACCGTATTTTTACTTTATGACTTTTATTTTCAAGTTTTTACTAGCCCTAGTTATGTGTTGTAACTAAATTAGTTATCTGGGGTTGTGATGAAATCCAATATCACCGTTTTATAAGGGTTAGATTATAGCTTGGGTAATATAAAGATTTATTTATTGAGTCTTAAACTTAATGCTTTTTTCATTAACTAGCCATTAATAAAATTGATCTGGTAAATCTAAAATGAACTAGACATAGGGATTTTAGGTTTCAGCCTTAGACTCAATAGCCCATGATCTTCCTTGAGGATAGATAACCCTTTAATAGATTTCCTTACAGGATAGGAATATACCTGTCGGGCGGGGGTAGCCATAATTGGAACTTAAACTTAATGAATCCAGATAATTTGGTTGACATAGACATATGGTTCAATTGGGTTAAACTGGGTATATGTGTCTGACCATCGACAGAGGCTTACCCATAATTTAGTGTTCCAGGTTATAAATCAATATATTACCCAACTTTAAGATACGCACTTCATCTTTAAAATGATATTGAAGAAATCACAACCCTATATAGTTTTTAATATTGAATTTTCTTAAAACCTATTTTCGACAATTTCATTTACTTGCTTTTAAATTTAGAATCGTCACCATTTCAAATCAATCAATCAACCTGTTAGATACTAGTAATCATTTGACCTCATAAAATTAATAGTTTAGATATTAAGTCCTCGTGGGATCGATATTTTTATACTACTTGAACGATACGTGCGCTTGCGTTATACGTGTGTGTTTACGCCGGTCAATTTGATGCTTTCTCTTTTTCTCATTTGAAACCTGTTATTAGAAAATAGAACAAACACAAAAAGGATGAAAATATGTTACGTGTATGCATGCATGCATGAATGAATTTTCTATTCCGTTGGGTTAGGTCTTCTGCCAGTCCTCTTGGTGGTCGCTCGACCTTTTCTTCCTTAGGCGAAATACTGCTTCAATCTATCCATATTGATTGGCTTGGTGAACTCGTCCCCTTCCAAATGTGACAGTCTCACTGCCCCTATTTCCCACTTTCTGAATGGCTATCTTAACCTTTCTGCTTGCTTCTTTCGAGGATTCCCCTTGTTCTAGATATCACTGAGTATCACGGTAACAAGGTTTAATGTCTTTGTCAAATGTACTCATGTTGCAGGAAGAGGCTTAGGCAAGTAAACGAAATGAACGTCTTTATTATTGTTGAGAAAAAGAGTTCGAACAAGTAAACAAAATCAATGTCTTTATTTAAAAATGCTGGATCAAATAGACTAGGAGGAACAACTCCATCATCCGCAGCACTGCCTCTTCCTCGACCTATGGTTCTTCACTGTCATCCATGTAAGAAGCTTGGTGGTTTAGGGTTTGGAGGACAAAGTTTCGGGCAATCCAGAGTTGATCATGTAGGTGGGTGGTGGAACGGAGTGGTAGTTTGGTAGAGGGTTGGTGTGTGTTCTAGGCTGTTATTTTCCTGGGTTGGGTATTTTATGGGAATCTATGAGATCTTGAATTTCATGCTTGAGGCGGGTGTAGTTGTCGGTGTCATGGCCATGTAGCTGATGGAAGTGACAATAAAGGTTCACATTTATGTGTGGCGGTGGGGGTGTGGAAGTGGTTTGCCTTCTAAGGGTTTCAATGGTCCTTGTCCCTGTAACTTTTCAAATACCTATAACTTTTCAAATAACTTTTCAAATACCTGCAATCATGGAGGTCATTCTCATCAACTTGCCATAGATGGAGGGCTTGGTGCCCTTGATAATCATCTTAATTTGGTCCTTCTCTGAGGGCTGAGTCTGCATGTTTAGGAGCTGGCTTCTCCAGCGGTCTACATACCTTTGAAGCTTTCCTCCGGCTTCTGCTTAGTTTTCACCAAATCTCGGAGTGACAAATCAATTTCCAGATCTATAACATATTGCTTCAGAAGCATCAGAGTTCCCTATAATCTTCCCTAATCTTATTCTCAAGGGCTGTGCTACCATGTGATACCAAACTCCGGCGCTCCCTCAAGTGACATCCCAAACATTTTCTGCACTTGACGCTTGGATAAACCCACTGAACTCATAACTGAAACATGTTGGATAATATGACCCATAGCGTCACTATTTGTACAGATCACGGTGTTGTTTTACAAATTAACTATGTGACAAGGAAATTGCACTCTCATAATTTGTAATTAGATCACCATAGATGTATAAATGAAGAGAGGTCCATATGATTAGTTCCTGGATTGAGATGATATGAGACAGTATCAGTCCACGAAGGATTAATCATTAAATATCCCTAGCCGAGCGGAGTATTATCGAGACAGGACATCAATAATGCAGAATAGGCTAGTATTGCACTTGTGCGCGTTGTGAGGGCACAACGACATAGTTCTCATATATTTAGGTATTGGATACTTATGCAAGTGCGATAGGAGGTTGTGTTTCACCGATGGTACGGGAAACAGCTTCGCTCTGGATAGACCCCTCGGAATCCCATTGGTATTATGACTATGTGTCTATGGGAGGCCGAAATCAAGGTAGGTGTGTATAGTCTTAACCTGAGACTTGCATCGCTAATACTTGCGATAATCGGTAGACTTTGGTCTTGGTGGTACAGGGCTTTAACCGGTTCTGCGTACACCGCTTCTGGGTTTATCAGAGAGTCGTAGTGTATTGGGTGTGATATCGAGACGGAAGTATCACTTCAGTCATAGTGGAGATGATGTCACGCATGATACGGTATTAGTGCTCTTAAGTGCTGGCCGGCCATCGGGATATTATGACAAGGTCATGTATATCCGATTATAGAGACTAGTTACCAGACATCCGACATGTGCTTCGGACGGGGCAGACACTTATCCAGCCCCAGCCCTAGCACGTGACTATCCGATACTGGGCCGATATACACAATACTACGGTATACTACGCTTGAAACAGATCTATATATTCCTGTAAGAATATTTCTGGAGAATGTGGGTAGGCATGGCGCTTTGCTAGAAGCCAACCTTGTCTTGTAATCGGTATAAACGTAGTACGCGATACTTACGTGTTCGGATAGTCCGACGACCGTATTTACTGTAAACAAATCCGGAGATTTCATGGGTCGCTTCCCGAAGATTCACCGATGATTTATAACTCGCACTTTGATTAATCTGGGATTAATTAGTAAAGAGAGTTAAATTTCTATGAGAGAGAAAATTAATCTGGGATTAATTACGGAGATATTTTATCTCGGATAAAATATCGTTTAAAGAGAGAGAACGATTAATTTGGAATTAATCGATAAAATAATATATTTGATATATTATTAGAAATTGGATTTCGACGGGAAGGGAATTAAAATTGGATTTTAATTCGGGCGAACGAATTAATTCGTTAGCGACGTGAATAGTGATTTCGCTAGGCGTAATTATTAATTACGACGCAACGGAAAATTCATTAATTTGGAATTAGCGTACCCGAGCCCGAGAGTGATTGCGAGCGCATTCGCATTTCGAATTCGAGTGCGGCACGCAAGTCACATTAAGCGTCAAATCACTATTTCTTCACAAAAACTTTGGTTTGACCGAAATTTTAAGAAGCAAATTAAGAAGAGTAGTGCTAGCACACACATGGGTTATATTAGGGTGATAGGGAAATGAATTTATGAGCATGGAAAAGCTTGAAGCTTGGAGCTTCCATGGAGTCCATCCATGGCCGAATCTTGGAGAGACAAGAAGGACCAAAACGAGCAGTCCAGCAGCATAAGGAGCTCCATTACCGCGAGTTTTGAGAAGCTTGAAGGCTTGTATTCTTCATTTCATCAAAACCATCAATGTGAGTATGAATTCCGCCTTACTCCATGGTTGTATTCAACTCGTTTTATGCATAGGATTGATTCTTGGGACTTGATTGAAACTCAACAATGGTATCTTGAGCTATTGGTTGCATAAAACGAATTTAGGGTTCTTGAGCAAAATTTGGGGCTTTTTGATTTAAGCATGATTTTGACAAATTGTTTGTTTAAGAATGTTTGTATATGAATAACATAGAGTTATATGTAATCAATTTGAAGAAAATTGATTGGATTGATTTTCCCCAATTTGCTTATGTTGGCCAAAACTTTAATTTGGGTAAACTCAATTTGAGCATCAAATGATTAAATTGTTTAGTATAGTATGCTTGAATGAGGTTGAATTGATGTTGTGCATAATCAATTTCATGAAATTTGGTTGGATCCATTTTTCCCCAAATTTTGGGCATGACAAATTTGGTAAACTTGATTTTGAGCATGTTTAATGAAATTGGATGATTTAGAATGCTTGAATGTTTTTAATTGATGATTGATTAGATCAATTTGATGAAAAAGTGTTTGGAACAATTTTCCCCCAATTTGCTTGTGATGGCCGAAAATTTGATCCCTAAAATTGTCTTGGATTTTTGATTTTTTGTTCATTGGATGACTTGCAAATCATTTGGGGATGTTGAATTTATGTTTAATTTGGTTCAATTGGATTGAATTTGATTTGGGCATAATTTTCCCTCTTTGGCCGAGACACTTGAAGCATGTAATTGGGTTTGATTTTGATCAAATCATGTTGGACATGATTCATTGATTTAAGCATGATTAATTGGACAAATTTGATGTTTTGGAAACTTTGATTTGGGTAATTAATAATGTTATACACTTTAGGTAATTTATTTGGGAAATTTGGAATTTTTGGAATTAAATTATTGGGCTTAAAATTGGATTTGGGCCTTATAAGTTGTTATTGGGTTTATTGGACTTTGTTGTACAAAGTTGGTTTAGGCCAAATTGGTTGGATCCAATTAGGCCCAAAACCGCTTCCAAAAGGCCCAAATGCGACTAATAAACCTTTAACGTTTAATTGGGCCTAATGGCCTAAATTAATTTATGGGCTTATGGGGTAACTCCCGGATTGGACTTTGGTTGCGGGTTTGACCGAGTTGACCAAAAGTCCACGCCTTGAAGAAATTAATTAAAAGCCCATTGGACTTTAATTAAATTAATATTGGATATTAATCGGGCTTTGAGACCCGTAACGATTAAATTTGGAATTTAAGTCGTAAAGGTTTATTTTATAAAGTGTAATATTTAATTTGGAATTAAATAATGAATTAGAATTAAATACGTATTAAATTGGATTTAATTATGTAATTTAATTTAATTCGTAGAAATCGTACTTTGAGTACGTGTTCGCAATACGAGTTTGACTCGAACAAAATCAAATCTTTGTTTGAACATTGGATGATCACTAATTATCAAGATTAATTAATTTGATTGATTGATAACATGCTTGTATGAATACATGGTTGTGATGTTTGAATAATGTATATCGGATGGATATTAGAAGGGTGGGGCATTTTAGAAATTGTTGTAATAAATTTGATTTATTAATTGGACCTGCGAGTCCAGCCTTATCTCCTATTTCTTTTGTATTCTCTTCTCACCTATTCCCCTCAATGTAAATGAGGTTTCTTTAGAAGTGTAGTGTAACGGGTAGAAGAAATATTGTGCTAGCTTGGAGAGAGAAAGTGAGAGATTTGATCTAGGATCAATGTGTAAAATATCCATCCGCATATCATTATTATTTTATCATATGCGCTTTATTATGTGTTTAGAATGCATGTTTAAGGGTGTATGATGATGAGACCTTAACAAAGATAATAAATTGGTAGCCAATTTGCACGCGAAAAAACCCTCGTTAAATATCAAGCGTTTATTTTCCTTCCATTGAGTGATTCTTACTCAAGATCCGAGATTGGCAGGGTTGTTGGCCAAAGTCAAGCCCTTGTCCGTTGAAGATGTGTTTTAATCACGAGGCTTTGTTCCATATCGGTGTCGTGTCCAAGTTGTGGTTTGTTGGCCAAAGTCAAGACCACTTCTTGTCCATTGACATTGATTACGAAGCTTCCATGTCAATGGGTCCGCGCTTGACTGGGATCACTAGGTTTGTTGTGCCAAAGCCAAGGCCTAGTTGATTCAGAGGAAAAAGGTTAGGGTATACATTCGATGTATAGGCATATATAAGATATATGTTTGGGACTTGGATGTCCACCTACTGGATCTAGGAGTTGGATGAGATCCAATTGATCTTCGAGATCTACCTAGTTAATTATCACAATTTGTTGGCCAAAGTCAAGATTGTGTGATATTTAACGGGATCCTAGCCCACTAGGAAACACGGTTTCCCGAGTACTCGACAGAGGGTTAGAGGCTCGACGAAAAATAGTGGGAGGCAAGAATTGAATTTGCAATACTCGTTCAATTACTCGCCATACGCGCTCATTTCAAATTATTTCGTCGTAATATTTAAATTGTTGTTTTAATAAACAGTTGGACTGTATTATACTTGATTATATATAATTGGATTATAGTAATCAATATATTTGAATTAATTAATTTCAGTTTACAGTTGATTTTATAATTGGATTATAGTAATCAATGTAATTGAGGTTAATTAATTTGGATTATATTTGATTATATAGTTGGACTATTATAATCATTATAATATAATAGTCCACTAATCGTTGATTAAATAGTTGGACTATTGTAATCAAGATAAAATTGAAAAGTTGGATATTTAAAATATAATTTGGGATTAAAATATTTTAAATGATTTAATTTTCAAATTGGGAATAAATAATAGGTTACTTTATTTGATAAAATAACTTATTATACCTTAAGCCCAAAATTAAGCAAAATAAGTAGAGCATAAAATCTTTGGAAGATTTATGTGATGATGACTTTAATGCTTAATTTAATATACTTGTCATAAATCTAATTTTAGATTTAAGAAGTATTAAAATTGCAATTTATAATTCTTGGAGAATTAATTGACTATTCTAGAGGAGATAAAGTCAAAGTTTGCAATTGGGCATGTAGCACGAGGTGCACATCGTTTCGATATTCTAAAAACCAAGGCTTGGCCTAAGGTTTCTGAAATATTGACAAGGATAATTGACATATCCCAAAGTGACTACCATTTGGATATGGCAGACACGAAGGAATTAAAGAAAGGGCAAGGCTCTTACTTTGAAAATGTTTGTCTTAGTTATGTTCACAGCTAGTATTGAAATTAGATTTTAAATACTTAGTGTGGTACATAAAATATATGTATTGATGTTCAGAATCTGCTTTGAGCAGGATACTGACTTCAAGCTGAGATTGCTCTGCGAATCAGAAACGGGACGAAAGTCGCTGTTTCGACCGTAGATACCTAAGTTTAGGAACTACCTTCGGGTGTGTACTTAAATTAGGAACTGTTATAATGTAACTAGTTTGACTAGAGACATTATCTCTATATCAGTGTTTAATCCATTGTGGATAAACCTTTATATTCTAGAACACTAAGTGTTTTCATTATATAAAGATGATACTGAGATAAATACATTAGATGTGAATAACAGAATTTATATTTTGAATATAATAAAATCTCAAACATATAAAATGACAAATAAATAGCTCAAATTGATTTGATCAATAGAGACTTATTTGTGGCATTGTTGTCTGGGACACAATTATACAAGACTCGTATATCCACACTTTTGAAGAGTGGGTACTAGGACTGATTTGACTATTCAAATAAAGTCTACGAATCTAGTTTTTTTTTTAGGTAAAGTACCTAAAATACTATTTACTTGGTAATAGTATAAGTGCCACCGATCTGTTAGCCCTATTCATGGTGAAGTTAGTGGGCCCATATCTAGCTAGGCTAGATGTGAACATGAATATTTCGTGACCTTAACGGATGTGGCATCACGTTATGGTTATGTGTTTCTTTTGAAGAACACAAATCGGAAACTTTTAGAGTTTCGACACGAAATAGACAAACAGATCGGCTATAGTATTATACCGTCACGGTAAGACCGTAATGGAAAATACTTAAGCAATAAGTTTCTTATATACTTGAAAGAGTATAGTATTCTTTCAAATGAGGACTCCTCCCGGAACACGTCAAAGTGACGGTGTGTCCGAACGGATTAACCGAATCATGTTAGACATGATAAGGCTAATCATGAGTCGCTCTGAGCTACCACCTTCATTTCCTTCAACGGATAAGTTTTAACAGTGCAATAACTTATTTAGAATAAGGTTCCATAATTCTGTTTGACAGATGTCATATAAGATATGAACAGGGAAGAAACGAGGTTTCTCATTCCTGATAATTTGGGTATGCTAGGCATAACGTTTGGATGATACCAAACTAAGGACCCAAATTGGATAAGTGCCAATATAGGTTATCCTAAGGGAAACCATAAGTATAGTACTTACAAATCTCACATGAGAATAATGTGATTGTTGCTCACCATGCGGTTTTTCCTGAGAGGAATACCGATATGCAGTGGTAAGTGGGAGGATAGTAAAACTCGATGAAAATCAGAGTAATACTATTCAAGGCACCTATTCCTAATGGAACATAAATAGTTCATCAATGATGAAACTATACCATTAATCTTCGAATACACAAGAACCACGTAGATCAGAGAGAGTCAGAAAACAACCTGGGGTATGGGTTTCTGATCTCACCTCATAAAGATGTTAATCTTTTAAGGTACACCAACTGATTACGTATGAGGTAGTGATACAAGGTATCGACTCCCTATTATGACAAAGTGTCATGAGTCCAAAATGGATTCCATGTATATCAACAAGTTTTGGATACTAGTTGATGTACCATAAGGCATTGTGCCTATTGGTACTTTATAAGTCTTCAAGGAAGACATACATGGAAGGCAACATACCAACGTACTAAGCTAGGCTTGTAAAGAAAAGGTAGAGTTATCAACATTGTGTGATTTCGACGAAACCTTTTACCTGTTGCCATTGTAAATCCATTTGGATAATGCTTGCTAAAGCTGTGTATTTCATTTATGAAATATGACAGCTTAACGGAAAATCGCTTTCCTGAAAAGGAAACCTTTCGGAGGATGTTTATAACATCCTGTCGGTTTTATCGTACCATATCAAGCAAACAAGGTTTGCAGGTTATTCGATCCATGTTTGGATTGAAGCAGGCATAGGTTCTAGGAATTGTCGTTTTGATGTAATCATAATTGAGTATGATTTAATTCAAAACGAAATGATTCTTGTGTATATAAAAGGGTTAGTGGGAGTGCACTGACATGAATGTCCTGTAAAATAATGATACTATGTCATTTCATGGAAATGAAATTCCCATAAAGCAATCGGTGAAAAATTAGCTTTCATAAGATATTCTCCGTAGAATTCTGGGGAGTAACAACCTTTATTCAAGGAATAAAGATCTACTGGGATAGATTTGGAGTTGTTAACACTTTGGGAAATTGTACATTTAAAATGTACTTGATATGGTGTCCCATACGCTTTGAGCATATGAAGTCACAATCAGGACAATCCAAGTGATAGTCATTGGATTGAAGTTAAGGACATCTATTAGTATCTTAGAGAACTGAAGATGCTGTCTTAAATTATGGAGTAGGAGAACTTGAAGTGACTAGGATCACTGCTGCAAGTTTCCAAACCGGTAATACGTGGTACTATAAAGTTTGAATAACGGGACAGTAAGCTGGAAATATTCCAAGCAAATATAACTGTTACCGAATTAACAACAAATGCGGATTATTGCTGCAGCTGAGGCAGCAATAAAAGCCATTTGGATCGATAATAAATCTAATTAGATTAGATTTAGTTCTGTTAGCGGCTGAGCTAGGTGTCAGCACAGGCTAAAGAATTAATGGTCTCATCAACGATCCATATATATACTTCTATATTCATCTGATTCGTTCGGATCATACATCGTGGCGATGTGATGATCGTATAAATCGCGTCAGAAGATAATTACACAATCCGCTGACGAAAATCTTTTCTCAGCAATTGATCGAACCGTACATAGTTCGGGTGTTAGACACTCGAGTGACTGGCTATGTGCCAAGTGGGAGATTGTTGGATAATATGACCCATAGCGTCACTATTTGTACAGATCATGGTGTTGTTTTACAAATTAACTATGTGACAAGGAAATTGCACTCTCATCATTTGTGATTAGATCGCCATAGATGTATAAATGAAGATAGGTCCATATGATTAGTTCCTGGATGGAGATGATATGAGACAGTATCAGTCCACGAAGGATTAATCATTAAATATCCATAGCCGGAGTATTATCGAGACAGGACATCGATAATACGGAATAGGCTAGTATTGCACTTGTGCGCGTTGTGAGGGCACAACGGCATAGTTCTCATATATTTAAGTATTGGATACTTATGCAAGTGCGATAGGAGGTTGTGTTTCACCGATGGTACGGGAAACAGCTTCGCTCTGGATAGACCCCTCGGAATCCCATTGGTATTATGACTATGTGTCTATGGGAGGCCGAAATCAAGGTAGGTGTGTATAGTCTTAACCTGAGACTTGCATCGCTAATACTTGCGATAATCGGTAGACTTTGGTCTTGGTGGTACAGGGCTTTAACCGGTTCTGCGTACACCGCTTCTGGGTTTATTAGAGAGTAGTAGTGTATTGGGTGTGATATCGAGACAGAAGTATCACTTCAGTCATAGTGGAGATGATGTCACGCATGATATGGTATTAGTGCTCTTAAGTGCTGGCCGGCCATCGGGATATTATGACAAGGTCATGTATATCCGATTATAGAGACTAGTTACCAGACATCCGACATGTGCTTCGGACGGGGCAGACACTTATCCAGCCCCAGCCCTAGCACGTGACTATCCGATACTGGGCCGATATATACAATACTACGGTATACTACGCTTGATACAGATCTATATATTCCTGTAAGAATATTTCTGGAGAATTGGGTAGGCATGGCGCTTTGCTAGAAGCCAACCTTGTCTTGTAAATCGGTATAAACGTAGTACGCGATACTTACGTGTTCGGATAGTCCGACGACCGTATTTACTGCCAACATATCCGGAGATCTCATGGATCGCTTCCCGAAGATTCACCGATGATGTATAACTCGAACTTTGATTAATCTGGGATTAATTAGTAAAGAGAGTAGATTAATTTCTATGAGAGAGAAAATTAATCTGGGATTAATTACGGAGATATTTTATCTCGGATAAAATATCGTTTAAAGAGAGAAAACGATTAATTTGGAATTAATCGATAAAATAATATATTTGATATATTATTAGAAATTGGATTTCGACGCGAATTAAAATTGGATTTTAATTCGGGCGAACGAATTAATTTAGAATTAATTCGTTAGCGACGTGAATAGTGATTTCGCTAGGCGTAATCATTTAATTACGACGCAACGGAAAATTCGTTAATTTGGAATTAGCGAACCCGAGCCCGAGAGTGATTGCGAGCGCATTCGCATTTCGAATTCGAGTGCGGCGAGCAAGTCACATCAAGCGTCAAATCATTAGTCGCGTCAATTGTCAAATCACTTGTCACTTTGAGTGATGTGATATGATATATTGTCACTTTTTAAAGTGAAGTGACTTGATGTAAAAAGTAGAAGTGATGGGTGAAAAGTTAAAAGCTTTTTGCTTTTGCTTTTAACTTTTTAATTAAAAGTTTTGTATATATTTTATTTATATTACTTGGTAAATAAAAGATAAATAAAATGATATACAAAAGAATAACTCTCTCTCTCTTCACATGTGATTCACGGTTTTAGGCTTTTGGAGCCAAAAACCCTTCATCTTTCTCTCTTCTCCCTCTCACGGCTTCAAGCCGATTTCTTCACAAAAATTTTCTGGTTTGACCGAAATTTTAAGAAGAAAATTAAGAAGAGTAGTGCTAGCACACACATGGGTTATATTATGGTGATAGGGAAACTAATTTATGAGCATGGAAAAGCTTGAAGCTTGGAGCTTCCATGGAGTCCATCCATGGCCGAATCTTGGAGAGACAAGAAGGACCAAAACCAAGCAGTCCAGCAGCACAAGGAGCTCCATTACCGCGAGTTTGAGAAGCTTGAAGGCTAGTATTCTTCATTTCATCAAAACCCATCAATGTGAGTATGAATTCCGCCTTACTCCATGGTTGTATTCAACTCGTTTTTATGCATGATTGATGATTCTTGGGACTTGATTGAAACTCAACAAAACATACTGACAGAGATGGACCCTCGGATCCCCATTCCCTTTGAACTTAGCCATATCAGGCATCTTGAACTGAGCTGGCAACTGTTCTTCGAAGGTCATTGCCTCATAATCTAACAACTCTTTATGTTTACCCCTCATTTTGCGGGTAACTATTTCAACCTGATCCCGAAGCTTCTGAAATTCTGCCTGAGACCCAATCACTCTGTCTGTTGCATACTCTGTCATGTCATCATAAAAAATGGGGATATCATCCCTCAACCCATTCGGAGGCTCTTCGCGCCTCACATTCTCATAATTCCCCCCAGCACGGGGTACAGCCATACCTGCCACAGTAGTAGTCAAGGCTTGCAATTGTTCAGTAATTTTGGTGAGACCGTTTTCCAACTGATCTATCCGGGATACCTCGTTATCGGATGTACTCATATCTGTTACCGGTCTTTTAGTGAGTCTTCCATTTTTCCTAACCCAACAGGAATCTATGATGCCTTTTATAGACATAGAGGGTGTTAACAGGATATATGTATGCATGGGATGAATGAGATGTATGCGATACAAGGAATATATCAATTCATTAAAGTTTTCACACAAATCGGATCATCATCATTTATAGAAGCTTTTGGGCTAACTGTCATAGGAGTGAACTCGTCCCAATTTAAATGGCCCAACAAGTTCACATCTTATGGCAAGAAGTCCAACCGCATCCAATTGATAATATTCCCAAACACAAACATATAATGGCCCATTGGCATTTTATAAGCTTTTGGCCCAATCATCATAAGATACGTTCTTATCCTAGTTTAAATGGCCCAACAAGCCCATACTTCATGACAAAAGGTCCGCATGGATCCAAACGACAATGTTCCCAAACACAAGCATACATAAATAATTTCTACAGAGTGGCCCATAAACATTTCAAAAGCTTTTAGCCCAATTGTCATAGGATACGAACTCATCCCAGTTTAAATGGCCCAACAAGTTTGCATTTCTGAAAAGAAGTCCAACTGCATTCAAATGAGGATGGTCCACAAGCACAAGGAAATAGTTGCTATAGGCTATAAAACTCCGGTCTATGTGTGGGTTTGCGGGAGTGTAGACAAATACTCTCGCTGGCGAATGATCGCCCACAACTAGGTCTCCCCACTCAAGGGTTCGAGCGACCAAGTGAGCGCACATTTTTTATACCTTACAGTACGTGCCAACGAGTTATGGTGTGTGACTGACTGTCAAATGGATTTCCCGTTGTAGATTCTCCAGAGGGAGGGCGGAGCGAACTCTCTTAAAAACCCAAGCCTCTTAGACTCTTATCGCTTGGTGACAGGAATAAACAACGAGTCCTCCAAATTAGTCCATCACAATAGGCTATAAGTAAATGATTATCTAGGTGCCTTCGCAGCTTTTCCTTATAGAAAGGTAGTGAATGAGGGAAGACACCAAACCATTACCTAGCCTTAAAAATGCCTTTGATTAAACCCCTTTCAACCCACGGTAAACACGGTTAATTAAAGCACAAATCATAATATTACAAGACATTATTTCGAGGCCGGTTCTCTATCCCCAGTGGAGTCACCAGACTGTGGGAACACAAAAGCTGGGTGACGCATGCTGTTCCGGGCTCGCAGCCCAGTTGGAAGTACGGAGTAGTCCGCGGGGGACTAAACCGAAGAATAATGGAGTCGCCACCCGGTAAGAAACCGGGACAAAGATTTAAGGCCGCACTCACCCCTCACAAGGGAAGACCTCAAACCGTTGGGTTCGGAATGGTCCCTTACTTATGCCACTTGTAATGAAATGATTTGTACAATAGTTAACCAAGCCTAAGCAACATATTTCCAAGAGTATTCTACTTTTAAGTTCACATGCACGAAAGTAATCATTATAACGGCGAACATGCAATAGAACACGTCAATCTCATGAACATACTTCGATCATATAATGCGGAAAACAAAGAACAACCTAAACATAATGCAAATTCCAGACGCAAAATAAATGACTGATCATGCTTGAAAATGAACAACTAAATAAGCTAAATCATGCTTAAGAACGGCCTATTCATGCTTGAAAATGAACAACTAAATGAGCTAAATCATGCTTAAGAATGGCCTAAACATGCTTGAATACCATCTCATGAACACATCAAATAGATAAATGTAGGGATACAAATAGTATGATTGAATACATGATACAAGAGAAATCACCTAAGAAACAATTATGCATGGCATGTGATGAAAAGGACTCAGTTCAATGTATGCATGTTTGTGTAGCGTTTGAAAATGCGTTTGAACGGTAAACAGTAGGTTCGCGTTCGTATAGCATTTGAGAACGCATTCAAATGGGGCAAGACCTGATGAAACAAAATACATTCACGTTCGAGTAGCATTTGTAAACGTGTTCAAACGGTAAATAGAAGGTTCGCGTTCGTATAGCGTTTGAGAACGCATTCGAACGAGACCAGACCTGATGTATAATCAAACAATAGAAATACGTGCGCGTTCACGTAGCGTTAGTAAACGCGTTCGAACGGTAAATAGAAGGTTCGCGTTCGTATAGCATTTGAGAACGCATTCGAACGGGACCAGACCTGATGAAACAATACGCATTCGCGTTCGAGTAGCGTTCGTAAACGCGTTCGAATGGTAAACAGAAGGTTCGCATTCGTATAGCATTTGAGAACGCGTTTGAACGGGACCAGACCTGATTCATGAGAGACGACGCAACCCATAAATAAATAAGCAAATCCACAATGTAGGACCCCGTGTGCCCGATTGAACTCGTTCCCAATGAATCGGGTGTACCTTGTCCGGCGCGGCAAAATATCGTGGTAAGGTAGCATTCAGTCATTTTCCCTCGATGACATACTTATTTTGAATTTCCCCTTCTGATGTCCGTTTCTCGCGATTTTCGTGACATAAAAGGTAGTGTCTCCAAATGGACTTATATGCAAAAATGCAGTGCCTACACCCGATAAAATATCTCCGTAATTAATCCTAGATTAATTTTATCTCTCTTATAATTAATCCCAGATTAATAATTTGCGAGTCGTACGTCATCGGTGAATCTTCATGAAGCGACCCATGAGATCCCCGGATATGTTGGCAGTAAATCTGGTCGTCGGACTACCCGAACACGTACGTACCTAGTACTACATTTTTACCGATTTACAAGACATGGTTGGCTTCTAGCAAAGCACCATGCCTACCCAATTCTCCATAAATATTCTTAAAGGAATATGTAATCTATATCAGGCGTAGTATACGTACTATTGCGTATTTCGATCCAATATCGGATGTCACGTGCTAGGCCTGGGGCTGGAATTGTGTCTGCCCCGTACGAAGCACATATCGGATGTCTGGTAACTAGTCTCTATAATCAGATAATCATGACCTAGTCATATTATCCCGATAGCTGTAGCATATAAGAGCACCAGTTCCGTATCCTACGAGACCATCATCTCCATATGACTGGAGTGATACTTCCATCTTGACATCACACCCAATACACTACGATTCTCAATATACCCAGAAGAGGCGTACACAGAACCGGTTAAAGCCCTGGATGACCAAAACCAAAGTATATTGATTATCGTAAGTATTAGCGGTGCAAGTCTCAGGTTAAGACCAAATACACCTACCTGATTCGGACTTCCATAGACACAGAGTCATACTACCAATGGAATTCCGAGGGGTCTATCCAGAGCAAAGCTGTTTCCGTACCATCGGTAAACACAACCTCCTACTACACTTGCATGAGTATCCAATACCCAAATATATGAGAACTATGTCGTTATGCTCCCACAACGCGCACAAGTGCAATACTAGTCTATTCCACTTTATCGATGTCCAATCTCGATAATACTCCGACTTGGGATGTTTTAATGATTAAACCTTCATGGATTGATATTTTCTCATATCGTATCAATCTGGAACTAATCTTATGGACTTTTATCATTTATATATCCCGGTAATCTAATTACAAATGATAAAAGAGCAATTTCCTTTGTCACATAGTTAATTTGTACAACAACACCATGTTCTGTACAAATAGTGATGCTATGGGTCATAATTGTCCAACAATCTCCCACTTGGCCTATAGCCAATCACTCAAGTGTCCTACACTTGAACTATGTACGGTTCGCTCAAACTTCTGCTGAGAAAAAGCTTTCGTCAGCGGATTTGCAAAGTTATCATTTGATGCGATTTATTCGATCATCACATCACCACGATGTATGATCCGAACGAATCAGATGAACAGTTGAAGTATATACTTGGATCGTTAATGAGACCATTAATTCTTTAGCCTGTGTTATAGCCTAGCTCAGCTGCTAACAGAACTACTCCTAATCTGATTCGGATTATATAGATCCTAAGTGCTTCTATTACTGCCTCAGCTACAGCAATATTTCACTTTTGTTGTTTATTCGGCAACAGTATCTTGCTTGGAAGATTTCCAGCTCACTGTTCCGTTATTCAAACTATATAGTACCTCTATTACGACTTATAGTCATTTTTATCGGTTTGGAAACTTGCAGTAGTGAACCCAGTCACTTCATGTTCTCCTTCTCCATAGTATAAGAAGGCATCCATAGTTCTTCTAAGATACTTAAAGATGTTCTTAACATCAATTCAGTGACTATCACTTGGATTGGCCTGATTGTGACTCCATATGCTCAAAGCATATGAGACACCAGGTCACGTATATATATTCCAATGTACAAGTTCTCGGAGAGTGCCAACAACATTTAGATCTATCCCAGTATATCCTTATTCCTAGAATAAAGGTTGTCTCTCCCAAGAATTCTACGGAGAATTTTCATGAAAGCCGAGCTTTCACTGATTGTATTATGGGAATGTCATTTCCAAGAAATGATATGTCATCATTATATAGGACAATCACTCTCAGTGCGCTCCCACTAACCTCCTTATATACACAAGAATCATTTTCGTTTTGAATTAAATCATACACCATTATGATTACATCAAAACGATAGTTCCAAGAACCAATGCTTGCTTCAATCCATAAATGGATCGAATAACTTGCAAACCTTGTTTGCTCGTTTTGGTGTGACAAAACCGTCAGGATGTTGTAAACATCCTCCAAAAGGTTTCCGTTTAAGGAAAGCGATTTTGACGTTCAGCTGCCATATTTCATAAATCAAACATGCCGCATTATCAAGCATTATCCAAATGGATTTAACCATGGCAACGGATAAAAGGTTTCGTCGTAATCGACACAATGTTGATAACGATACCTTTTCGCTACAAGCCTAGCTTTTTACGTTGGTATGTTGCCATCTATGTATATCTTCCTTGAAGACTCATATAGTACCAATAGACACAATGTCTTCCGGTACAACAACCAGTGTCCAAACTTGGTTGGTACACATGGAATCCATTTCGGACTTCATGACACTTTGTCATGAAAGGAGTCGATACCTTGTATCACTTCCTCATGCATAGTCAGTTTGTATTCCTCAATAAGATTGACATTTTCATGAGGTGAGATCAGAAACCCATACCTCCTAGGTTGTTTTCTGACTCTCTTCGACTAACGCGGTTCTGTGTTTTTTGAAGATTGTGGTACAATTTCATCTTTGATGAACTGTTTGTGTTCCATTAGGACTCGGTGCCAGGAACAGTATTACTCCGATTTTCATCGAGTTTTACTTTCCTCCCACTTACCACTGCATATAGGTATTCCTCTTAAGAAAAATGCATGGATCCGATTTGGGTTCTAGTTTGGTATCATCCAAACATATGCCCTGCATTCCCAAATCTTCAGGAATGAGAAAACCCGATTTCTTTCATGTTCATATCTAATATGAAGTCTGTCAAACAGATTTTTATGAAACCTTA
Organism: Zanthoxylum bungeanum; assembly: GCA_019454045.1. Lineage (NCBI taxonomy): Eukaryota > Viridiplantae > Streptophyta > Magnoliopsida > Sapindales > Rutaceae > Zanthoxylum > Zanthoxylum bungeanum. The sequence continues at coordinate 17,420 of SKCR01006935.1, read as the reverse complement.
TTCAAAATAAGCGTTGCACTGTTTAATGTGTATCTCTAGAAGGAAAATGGTAGCTCAGAGCGACTCATGATTAACCTTATCATGTCTAACAAATTCAGTTTCTCCGTTCAGACACACCGCTCAATTGAGGTGTTCCGTGAGGAGTCCACTGTGAAAGAATAATATACTCTTTCAGGTAATCAAGAAACTTATTGCTTAAGTATTTTCCACCACGGTTTAACCGTGACGGTTTAATACTTTAGCCGATATGTCTGTCTACTTCGTGTCGAAACTCTTTGAATCTATCAAAAGTTTCTGATTCGTGTTTCAAAAGAAACACATAACCATAAAGCGATGCCACATCCGTAAAGGTTACGAAGTGTTCATATCCACCTCTAGCCTAGCTAGATATGGGCCCATTTACGTCACTATGAATGAGGGCTAACAGATCGATTACACTTGTACTTTTACCAAGTAAAAGGTGTTTTAGGCATTTTGCCTAATAAAATATTTCGTAGACATCATTTGAATAGAATCAAATTTCTCCAAGTACCCACTCTTCGAAAGTATAGATATACGAGTCTTGTTTATGAGTCTCAGACAACAATGTCACAAATAACTCTCATCTGATCAAATCAGTTTGAGCTATTTGTTTGTCATGTTATACATTTGAGATTCATTTATATTCAAAATATAAATTTTGTTATTCATATCTAATGTGTTTCTCGCAATAACATCTTTATAAAATAAAACACTTTAGTGTTTTAGAATATAAAGGTATAGCCGCAACGAGTTATACTCTAATATAGAGATAATGTTTCTAGTCAAACTAGGTACAGTATAACAGTTTCCTAATTTAAGTACATACCCTAAGGGTAGTTCATAAACTTAGGTTTCTACGGTTAAAACGGCGATTCTCATCCCATTTCCGATTCCCAGATAAATCTCAGCTCAAGTCAGTATCCTGCTAATCAGCAAATCCTGCTCATCTGTACATATCTATGTACCATATCTAGTATCAAAATCCAATTTTGAAACTAATAGTGAACATGTTTATTACAAACATACTTGAAGTCGGAGCCTTGCCCCGCTTTCACTTCCTTCATGTCTGTCGTATCCATACGGCAGTGACGCTTCCAGTGACCCTGTTTGCCACAGTTTAGGCAAACATCTTGGGATATGTCATTTGTCTTCCTATAAGACTGTGATGATTTTGCCTTTGCCCTTTTCCACACCCTAGAAGCCTTCAGCCAAGCCTTGGCCTTCTTGGATGTCGAAGTAAGATGCGCCTTGCGCTTCTTGCCCTTTTGCAAACTCTGGCTTTGTCTCCTTGAGCATAGACATTGACTCTCCAAGAGTTTTCTATTGCAATTAGTACTTCTAAGATCTAAGTATAGATCTATAAAGATCCTTCAATTTCAATATCATACTATAAGGATCTAATCCTTAATTCTGACGAAGAAATTAAGGAGTCTTTGTTGTTGGTGTTTGTTAAGGTCCCGAGATCATTAAACAATCATGAAATAAGTGCGAATACAAATCAACAAAGTTGCGGAATACTTACATCGATCGGTTGAGCGATGCTTGATGAGTGATATTTATATCACTATTTCCCACTCATTTAACTTAATATTTTGTATAGTTTCTTGAGTTTTATGAACGTTTTGATGTTTTTATTGTTATTTTGCAGATAAATAAAGTTTGGACAGCACTGGAGGCAATTTGGGGCAAAACCGGACAAAAATGCGTCAACAGGGACATTTTAGTCTTTTTCGCGTCGCGACGCTGAAACACTGCCCGCCGCGACGCCCAGCGTGAGCCGAATCTACTAACGTGCGCCTGGTCAACGGTCAACAATTTGAGAAGTTTTGACTTTGCTAAAATGCGCCGTGCCACGTGTCACCATCATATCCCATCTGCTAACATGCGCCATGCCACGTGTCATCATCATATGCTGCCGACACTCAGACTTGACACGTGTCGCCTCGTCATCAGCCACATCATCGGTCAACAAGTCAACCTTGCCACGTGTCATGCCACGTCATCGCCACGTCGTCGCCGCGTCAGCATGACGTCATCACAATAATTGAGAATTAGCCGCCTTGACACGTGTCGCGTGAACAGTCAGCCGCCTTGCTACGTGTCGCCTTCTCATCGTACCACGTCGACAAATCCAGCGTCGCGACGCTGGAATAGTGAAAAATTTGCCTATAAATTCAGCGCGAAATTTCAGAATTTTACACACCTCTCTCTCTCTTAAATTCTCTCTAAGGAGAGAGTTTCTCTCTCTAGAATTTTTATTTTTAATTTTTTTTAGTTTTTTTTTATTTTTAGTTTTGTAAATAATTTAATTACTTTTTGTAATAATAGTAATTTAATTTTTACTTTTTACTTTTTACAGTTTTTACTATTCACCATGTTGAAGTAATTTCCTCAGCTAGGGTGAAAGGTAATTCTTTTACTGTTACTATTTAGATTAATCTCCCTTAAAAATAATATATTCACTATTTAAAATATTGACTTAATAAGGAATACCGCTATATTGGTCGGTTGGTAATGTAATTTTAATCTGGTTTAAACCTGACTAATCAAGGATACCGCCAGACTGGTCGGTTGGTAAATTTATTTTTGGTTCCGCCTTAATGGCTGGTTGGACTTAATTTGACTTAATCCGGATACCGCCAGACTGGTCGGTTGGTAATATTATCACAAGTTTATATATTATTTTATGGGAGATATCTAAATTAGTAGTAGTAAAAGTAATTCCTTTTACCTTAGCATTTTATTTTATTTTATTTTACTTTTCAGTATTTTTATTTTATGTATTTTATTTTTATAGTCCTAGTTATGTGTTAGTTAATTAGGGGTTGTGATGACTTTTAATATCACCGGTTTATAAGGGATTATTTTATAGTTGGGTAATTTAAAGATTTATTTATTAAGTCTTAAGCTTAATGCTTCTTGTTGTCTGATCACCAATAAGATTGATATGGTAAATCTAAAATGAACTAGACATAGGGATTTTAGGTTTCAGCCTTAGACTTAATAGCCCACGATCTTCCTTGAGGATAGATAACCCTTTAATAGATTTTCTTACAGGATAGGAATATACCTGTCGGGCGAGGGTAGCCATAATTGGAACTTGAACTTAATGAATCTAGGTAATTTGGTTGACATAGGAATATGGTTCAATTGGGTTATACTGGGTATTTGTGTCTGACCATCGACAGAGGCTTACACATAATTTAGTGTTCCAGGTTAATAAATCAATATATTACCAACTTTAAGATAACCACTTCATCTTTTAAATGATAATAAAAGAAATCACAACCCTAGATCTTTGTATCTTTTGTTATTTTCCTTAGTATTTTCTTTTGTCTTTTTATTTATTTATTTATTTTGTAAAACCACTTTCAACCAATCAAACAATCATTCTCTTCTCCCTATAATTAGATATTTGTAAATAAATAGATTCAACAATTAATAACAACAGTAGGAATTAAGTCCTCGTGGGATCGATATTTTTATACTACTTGAACGATACGTGCGCTTGCGTTTTACGTGTGTGTTTACGCTGGTCAAGTTTTTGGCGCCGTTGCCGGGGACTTATATTTCTTCAGTTGTTAATTTTGAAGCTATCTAATTTACTTGTATCTAATTTTCTTTATTTTTATCTGTAATTTTATTTTCTTTCTTTAGATTTCAGGTGACTTAAAAATGGAACATTACTGGGAGATTGAAAGACTATATGCTTTACAAGAAGATACACCCCAAATGTGGGAGCAACAGTCCGGTTTTATGAGGCCTGTTGTCGAGCCCAACAATTATCACTGGATGCCAGAACCAAGCAATACTACATTTGCTCAACAGAACTCAATGTGGAGATGTGACATTTGTAATGGTGACCACCCAAGCGATTATGCGAATACAACTACCATCCAGGGTGGCAGAACTATCAAGATCCTTCATGGTATGACGACCATCACATTTCAGAGAGCCACATTTTTCATCTTATCCACCATCTTCCTTCGATCCTCATCAAGAACCAGAACCATCCGAGGAAGATCAGTTGATTCACATGTTCAAAGAACAAGCAGCTCGATTTGATGCACAAGTTCAGAGTAACACAGAATCCATACAGAGAATGACAGATCAGATCAGACAATTAACAGAAAACCAGAACTATATACCTCAAGAACCATTCTCAGATGACACTGATGAAGCCTTCGAGTACCAATCATTTTTTAATGACATTTCAACAGAGGAGGAGGCTGAGCAGTATCAACAATCAGAGGTATCAGTTCAGGAACTTGAACCGGCAAAGTCTCGATTTGATTTCTATTATTCAGATTCTGACGAGGATGAAGCTGAAACATTTGTACCGACTGCATCAAAAATTGAGGATAGAATTCTGAATCCTCAAAACGAAGATCTTGGAGATTCCATTTCACAAATGTTTGAACAAGATCAACTTGAGCCAATCAATTCACCCGAATCAGAGGATGAAGACCTAATGTCTGACTCATCTTTTCATCCTCAGGTGGCGCAAGAAACAGAGCAAATGGAGGAGCAAATGTCTGACCTTAATAAAAATCCAGAGCATTCAGGAAAAACATCACTGTTTTGGGGAGTACAAATCAAAGATATCAACCAGAAACTTGACAGAATGGAACTTCCATTCCAAGTCAAACACCATACGAGACCTCCTAATTTTATTTCTTTCTTTTCAGGAACCATTGGAGCAACAAAAGTTAAAAATGTGGCACTAGCACTGAATGAGACAAAACTCATTTTGCCACTTTACCGTTGGAAGAGACCCTTCAAAAGCAACGCTCACGGGATTGTCCTTAATCGGACATCCAAAACGACATTGAAACCTCCTTAACATATGGATTTCAATCATGTCTGGCTGAAGACGAAAAATTTAGCGCTAGCAGGGAGGCAACCCATGCAATTTGTTGTAATTTATTTTTCATATTTTGTGTGAACGTTTTAATTTCGTGTGTTAGTTTTGCAGGAAAAATAAAAACGGAATTTTTCAGGACAAAGCAAGCCAGTGCAAGCGGGATTTTCAAAATAAAAATTTGACAAAATCACGAAGATACAAGTCAATCCAGAAGAGACGGCCGAGTAAGGAGTCACCTCTTGAGAGGCGTCCCTATGGATTTATCCGTTGCAAGACATGATTTTGCCAAAAAAAAAAAAAAAAAAAAAAAATAAAATAAATAAAATTTCAGCGTCGCGACGCTGACTCGAAATCAGAGACATAAGCAGGGCGCTGGCAGCATCTCCTTTCACTCTTCATCTTCTTCATCCTCAACCATCACCTCAAAACCGAGACTCACCATAGCCTCACCACCGAGCAAAACCCCGTCCTCAACTGAGATCAGAGACAAAACCGAGAGCCACCACCCACCACGCACGATCCAGCCAGCCGAGACCCACCAAATCGAGAGCCATTGCCGAGATCTACCAGAAACCAGAAACCCATCTTTGCCACCATCGAGACAAACCGAGATCCACCACCGTTAGACCGCCAAAATCCACGACCGAAGCAGCAAGCTTCGCCAAGTCAAACACCAAGCCTTCATCGAACCATCCACCATTCGCCGCACCTATACCAGCCATCACTGCCGTCCATCCACCATCACCGAAACCGCAAGAGCCGATAACCACCACCACCTCCAACTGAGATCCAAACTGACCACCAGAAGCCGAGCCACCTTTGCTGAACCCTTACCAAAACCGAGCCTCACCGGAGCTACCACTGCCAACCACAGCAACCGAACCGAGCCTCAACAAATCAAACCCAAGTCCTAACCGATCCGTATCCTTCACTGCCAGAATCAAAATTACAGTAATGATTTGATAAAAATTTGATTTGGTAATTGTAATAAATTTTGGTAATTAGGTTTGAATTGTGGTAAGTTTGATTTGGAATTTTGAATTACGAAGGGTTGGATTGTGGATTAATTTGATTCGTAGATTGTGGGGGCGAAGAGTTGAATTGGGGTGTTTGTGGTATTTGATAGATTTAGGTTGTGTTGGATAATCAAAAATTCAGGGGAGACTCTGTCGGATTTTTCTGAAAAATACCAAAGTTGAGATTTGATTGATGATAATTTTTTAGGGTGAATTTTGGGGAAATTTTGAGTTTTTAGAGGTGATTCTGCAAAAATTTTTAATGAAAAATGGTCAAATAGCAATTGTGGTAAGAACCGTAATTTGGCATAAATCTTAATCAGTAATTTTTCCTGTAAAATTTCAGCTGACCAGGTATTATCTTCTAAGCTCTTCTTCTACTGTTTAAGACATTGGGGACAATGTCTCATTTAGGTTTGGGGGAGGGATTTAGTTGATTAGTACCTTGTTTTTAGTTTGTTTGTTGTTTTTATTTTTAGTCCAAATTTTCGAAAAAATACAAAAAAATTGAAAATTTTCAAAAATTACAAAAATTTTGCATTTTTTGTGTTTTTATTTTGACTAAAAAGGTGAAATTGGTAAGAGATAGCCGAGTAAGAATTTCCATTCCTGAGACGTATCTCAAACCTATTTCGAAATAAGTTAATTTTTGTTTATTTCCTTTTGATTATTTAATTTGTGAATTCTCCTTACACTGACTAAAATGGATCTTCATATGTTCAGTTGACAGGTATTATGAACTTACATGGAACATACAGTCGTGAGCTAAAATTGAAAAGTTTGTAATTCAGTGCTCTAGTTTAATTGGAGGAAGCATCTCTAATAGTGATGGTAGTAAAAAAAAAAAAAAAAAAAAATTTAGATCCGAGTTATTAAGTCTGTAAGGGTATTTTAATACCTAGTGCCCTAAAACCAACTGGTTTGGGAGTCATTGGCCCAAGCTCGTTACATGGATCGAAGATGCTACAAAAATATATATATATCTGAAGTCTGAGTAATTAAGTTCGTAGGGGTGTCTTAACACCTAGTGCCCTAAAGCCAACTGGTTTGGGAGCCACCGACCCAAAGCTCGCTACATAGACGGAAGGTATTGTATATAAATAAAAAATAGAGAAAAAAAATCAAAGAAAAAATCAGAAAAATCAGAAAATTATTCCATTACTACAAAAAAGGTGTGAAATCTGATAGAACTTTAGGACAAAAATATTACTCTCTTATCAACTGCACTTATGACTGTTGTGGGCAAAAATGAGTTGATTTATATTTTGTTGGCTGTGTATATGAAGAATGGTAAAAATAATCGGAGAATTTACTTATTCGGTAATTTAGAAAGAAACAAAACAATTAATAACTTGGAGTAGAATTTTCACCTGATTAGTCACTAACTTTCTTTATTCTCTTTTCTCTTGTCTTTTTGCTTTTGTGTGCATTAGTTTTACTACCTTTTTACTTTTGTAAAATGTTTGTGGGTATCATTGCTGTAAGCCCTCACGAGACTACAACTCGTCCACTAGGGACACCTAGGGGTTTAAAGGCTTGTTGCATATGCTAAATGCAACCGTGATCCCTACGAAAATGGCTTAGTTAAATTTTATTATGTTATTTTATTCTGTATTTTGCTCGAGGACTAGCAAAATGTTAGGTTTGGGGGTGTGATGAGTGATATTTATATCACTATTTCCCACTCATTTAACTTATATTTTGTATAGTTTCTTGAGTTTTATGAACGTTTTGATGTGTTTTATTGTTATTTTGCAGATAAATAAAGTTTGGACAGCACTGGAGGTAATTTGGGGCAAAACCGGACAAAAATGCGTCAACAGGGACATTTTAGTCTTTTTCGCGTCGCGACGCTGAAACACTGCGCGCCGCGACGCCCAGCGTGAGCCGATCTACTAACGTGCGCCTGGTCAACGGTCAACAATTTGAGAAGTTTTGACTTTGCTAAAATGCGCCGTGCCACGTGTCACCATCATATCCCATCTGCTAACATGCGCCATGCCACGTGTCATCATCATATGCTGCCGACACTCAGACTTGACACGTGTCGCCTCGTCATCAGCCACATCATCGGTCAACAAGTCAACCTTGCCACGTGTCATGCCACGTCATCGCCACGTCGTCGCCGCGTCAGCATGACGTCATCACAATAATTGAGAATTAGCCGCCTTGACACGTGTCGCGTGAACAGTCAGCCGCCTTGCTACGTGTCGCCTTCTCATCGTGCCACGTCGACAAATCCAGCGTCGCGACGCTGAGGTCCTTGGCGTCGCGACGCTGGAATAGTGAAAAATTTGCCTATAAATTCAGCGCGAAATTTCAGAATTTTACACACCTCTCTCTCTCTTAAATTCTCTCTAAGGAGAGAGTTTCTCTCTCTAGAATTTTTATTTTTAATTTTTTTTAGTTTTTTTTTATTTTAGTTTGTAAATAATTAATTACTTTTTGTAATAATAGTAATTTAATTTTTACTTTTTACTTTTTACAGTTTTTACTATTCACCATGTTGAAGTAATTTCCTCAGCTAGGGTGAAAGGTAATTCTTTTACTGTTACTATTTAGATTAATCTCCCTTAAAAATAATATATTCACTATTTAAAATATTGACTTAATAAGGAATACCGCTATATTGGTCGGTTGGTAATGTAATTTTAATCTGGTTTAAACCTGACTAATCAAGGATACCGCCAGACTGGTCGGTTGGTAAATTTATTTTTGGTTCCGCCTTATGGCTGGTTGGACTTAATTTGACTTAATCCGGATACCGCCAGACTGGTCGGTTGGTAATATTATCACAAGTTTATATATTATTTTATGGGAGATATCTAAATTAGTAGTATAAAAGTAATTCCTTTTACCTTAGCATTTTATTTTATTTTATTTTACTTTTCAGTATTTTTATTTTATGTATTTTATTTTTATAGTCCTAGTTATGTGTTAGTTAATTAGGGGTTGTGATGACTTTTAATATCACCGGTTTATAAGGATTATTTTATAGTTGGGTAATTTAAAGATTTATTTATTAAGTCTTAAGCTTAATGCTTCTTGTTGTCTGATCACCAATAAGATTGATATGGTAAATCTAAAATGAACTAGACATAGGGATTTTAGGTTTCAGCCTTAGACTTAATAGCCCACGATCTTCCTTGAGGATAGATAACCCTTTAATAGATTTTCTTACAGGATAGGAATATACCTGTCGGCGAGGGTAGCCATAATTGGAACTTGAACTTAATGAATCTAGGTAATTTGGTTGACATAGGAATATGGTTCAATTGGGTTATACTGGGTATTTGTGTCTGACCATCGACAGAGGCTTACACATAATTTAGTGTTCCAGGTTAATAAATCAATATATTACCAACTTTAAGATAACCACTTCATCTTTTAAATGATAATAAAAGAAATCACAACCCTAGATCTTTGTATCTTTTGTTATTTCCTTAGTATTTTCTTTGTCTTTTTATTTATTTATTTATTTTGTAAAACCACTTTCAACCAATCAAACAATCATTCTCTTCTCCCTATAATTAGATATTTGTAAATAAATAGATTCAACAATTAATAACAACAGTAGGAATTAGTCCTCGTGGGATCGATATTTTTATACTACTTGAACGATACGTGCGCTTGCGTTTTACGTGTGTGTTTACGCTGGTCAAGTTTTTGGCGCCGTTGCCGGGGACTTATATTTCTTCAGTTGTTAATTTTGAAGCTATCTAATTTACTTGTATCTAATTTTCTTTATTTTTATCTGTAATTTTATTTTCTTTCTTTAGATTTCAGGTGACTTAAAAATGGAACATTACTGGGAGATTGAAAGACTATGCTTTACAAGAAGATACACCCCAAATGTGGGAGCAACAGTCCGGTTTTCTGAGGCCTGTTGTCGAGCCCAACAATTATCACTGGATGCCAGAACCAAGCAATACTACATTTGCTCAACAGAACTCAATGTGGAGATGTGACATTTGTAATGGTGACCACCCAAGCGATTATTGCGAATACAACTACCATCCAGGGTGGCAGAACTATCAAGATCCTTCATGGTATGACGAGCCATCACATTTCAGAGAGCCACATTTTTCATCTTATCCACCATCTTCCTTCGATCCTCATCAAGAACCAGAACCATCCGAGGAAGATCAGTTGATTCACATGTTCAAAAAACAAGCAGCTCGAGTGTCTTACATATAACTGGAGTGACACTTCCGTCTTGACATCACACCCAACACACTACGATTCTCAATATACCTAGTATAGGCGTACACAGAACCTGTTAAAGCCCTGGACGACCGCAACCAAAGTATATTGATTGTCGCAAGTATTAGCGGTGCAAGTCTAAGGTTAAGACCAAATACACCTACCCTGATTTCGGACTTCCATAGACACACAGTCATACTACCAATGGAATTCCGAGGGGGTCTATCCAGAGTGAAACTGTTTCCCGTACCATCGGTAAAACACAACCTCCTATTACACTTGCATGAGTATCATATACCCAAATATATGAGAACTATGTCATTGTGCCCTCACAACGCGCACAAGTGTAATACTAGTCTTTTACGCATTTATCGATGTCCAATCTCGACAATGCTCTGACTAGGGATATTTAATGATTAATCCTTCGTGGACTGATACTGTCTCATATCATTCTCAATCCAGGAAAAAATCATAGGGACCTCCTATCATTTATACATCTAGGTGATCTAATCACAAATGATAAGAGTGAAATCTCTTTTGTCACATAGTTAATTTGTACAACAACACCATGATCTGTACAAATAGTGACGATATAGGTCATAATTGTCCAACAATCTCCCAATTGGCCTATAGCCAGTCACTCGAGTGTCTTACACCTGAACTGTGTATTTGGCTCAATTACTGAGAAAAGGCTTTCGTCAGCGGATGTTATGATTATCATCTGATGCGATTTATTCGATCATCACATCGCCACGATGTATGATCCGAACGAATCAGATGAATATCGAAGTATGTATCTGGATCGTTGATGAGACCATTAATTCTTTATCTTGTGCTCAAGCCTAGCTTAGCTGCTAACAGAATTATATCTAATCTAATTAGATTTATTATCGACCCAGAAGGCTTCTATTGCTGCCTCAGCTGCAGCAATAACCCGCATTTTTTGTTTACTCGGTAACAGTATCTTGCATGAAGATTTCCAGCTCACTGTTCCGTTATTCAAACTTTGTAGTACCGTTTGCGACTTGTAGTCGTCTTATCGGTTTAGGAAACTTGCAGTAGTGATCCCAGTCACTTCAAGTTCTCCATCTCCATAGTATAAGACATAATCCTTAGTTCTCTAAGATATTAACAGATGTTCTTAACTTCAATCCAGTGACTATCACATGGATTGGCTGTTTGTGAATCCATATGCTCAAAGCGTATGAGACACCAGGTCATGTACATTTTTCAATGTACGATTTCTCAGAGAGTTTTAATGAAAGCCAAGCTTTCACCGATTGCATTTTTGGAATATCATTTCCAAGAAATGATATATTATTATCATTATTTAAAGGACAGCCACTGTCAGTGCACTCCCACTAACCCTCTTATATACACAAGAATCATTTTCATTTTGATTAAATCCTAAATCATTATGATTACATCAAAACGATAATTTCAAGAACTCAATGCTTGCTTCAATCCAAACATGGATCGAATAACCCGCAAAACTTGTTTGCTTTTTATGGTACGATAAAACCGACAGGATGTTGTAAACATCCTCCTAAAGGTTTCCTTTTCAGGAAAGCGATTTTCCCGTTCAGTGACATATTTCATAAATGAAATACGCATCTTTAGCAAGTATTATCCAAATGGATTTACCGTGGCAACATGTAAAAGGTTGAATCGTAATCGACACAATGTTGATACCGATACCTTTCCGCTAAAAGCCTAGCTTTACACGTTGGTATGTTGCCATCCATGTATGTCTTCCTTGAAGACTTATAAAGTACCAGTAGGCACAATGCCTTGCGGTACATCAACTAGTATCCAAACTTGTTGATATACATGGAATCCATTTCGGACTCATGGCACTTTGCCATAATAGGGAGTCGATACCTTGTATCACTTCCTCATACGTAGTCAGTTGGTATATCTCAATAAGATAGACATCTTTATGAGGTGAGATCATAAACCCATACCCCAGGTTGTTTTTTGACTCTCTCCGACATACGCGATTCTTGTGTATTTGAAGATTAATGGTATAGTTTCATCCTTGATGAACTATATGTGTTCCATTAGGAATGGGTACCTTGAATAGTATTACTCTGATTTTCATCGAGTTTTACTATCCTCCCACTTACCACTGCATATCGGTATTCCTCTTAGGAAAACCACATAGTGAGCAACAATCTAATTGTCTGTTGTGAGTTGTATAAGTACTATACTTATGGTATCCCTAGGATAACCTATAATTGGCACTTATCCAATTTGTGTTTTAGTTTGGTATCATCCAAACGTATGCCTAGCATCCCAAATTTCCTGGAATGAGACAGCCCGGTTTCTTTCCTGTTCATATATAATATGAAATTCTGTCTAACAGATTTTAGTGGAACCTTATTCTAAATAAGTTCTTGCACTGTTTAAAGCTTATCCGTTGAAGGAAATGGTAGCTCAGAGCGACTCATGATTAACCTTATCATGTCCAACAAAATTCGGTCACTCAGTTCGGACACACCGTCAAAATGACGTGTTCCGGGAGGAGTCCTGAAAGAATACTCTACTCTTTCAAGTAATTAGAAAACTTATTGCTTAAGTATTTTCCATTAAGGTCTTACCGTGATGGTTTAATACTTAGCCGATCTGTTTGTCTATTTCGTGTCGAAACTAAAAAGTTCCAATTTGTGTTTCAAAAGAAAAACATAACCATTACGCGATGCCCACATCGTAAAGGTCACGAAATATTCTATCCACCTTAGTCTAGCTAGATATGAGCCCACTTGCTTCACTATAAACTAGGGCTAACAGATCGCTTGGCATTTGCACTTTTACCAAGTAAAGGTGTTTTAGGCACTTTGCCCAATAACTAGATTCATAGACTTTATTTGATGGAATCAAATCAGTCTGAGTACCCACTCTTAAAAGTGTGGATAGACGAGTCTTGTTTGATTGGTCCCTAACAACAATGCCACTTTAAGGTTCATCTGATCAAATCACTTGAGCTATTGTTTGTCATGTTATACGTTTGAGATTTTATTTATTCAAATATAAATTATGTCATTCACATCTAATGTGTTTATCTTAATATCATCTTTATATAATAAAACACTTTAGTGATCTAGAATATAAAGGTTCACCGCAACGGGTTAAACACTGATACAAAAGATAATGTTTCTAGTCAAACTAGTTACATTATAACAGTTTCCAAATTTAGGTACACACCCTAAGGGTAGTTCCTAAATTAGGTATCTCGGTTTAAAACATCGACTTTCGTCCCGTTTCCAATCGCAGATTATCTCAATTGAAGTCAGTATCCTGTTAATAACAGATTCTGAACATCAATACATATGTTTTATGTACCACACTAAGTATTTAAAATCCAATTTCAATACTAGCAGTGAACATAATCTTGACAAACATATTTGAAGTTAGAGCCTTGCTCCGTCTTCAATTCCTTCATGTCTGCTTTGTCCAAACGGCAGTCACACTTCCGCGATCCCGTTTGCCACAATTTAGGCAGACATTTTGGGATATGTCATTTATCTTCCCAGAAGACTATAATGATTTTGCCTTTGCCCTTTTTCACATTCCAGTAGCTTTTGGCCAAGCCTCGGGTTTCTAGAATATCGAAATAAGGTGCGCCTTGCGCTACTTGCCTTATCGCAAATTTTGACTTTGTCTCCTTGAGAATAGTCATTAACTCTCCAAGAGTTATTTTTACAATTTAATACTTCTAAGATCTAAGTATAGATCTTTGAAGATCCTTCAATTTCATTATCATACTTTAGGATCTAATCCTTAGTTCTGATTCAGAAATTAAGGAGTCTACTGCGAAAGCTTAATGGATTAAGCACTAAAGTCATCATTACATAAATCTTCCAAAGATTATGCTCTACTATTTGCTTTACTCCGGGCTTAGGCCTAATATGTTATTTTATCAAATAAAGTAACTTATTAGTTTCCAGGACCATCCTGAAATTATTCCCAATTTGAAAATTAAACCATTTAAATACATTTTCCCTAGGATTATGTTTTAAATGTCATCTTTCAATTTTTCTTGATTCTAATAGTCCAACTATTAATCAACGATTTAGGTACTATTTATTATAGTGATTACAATAATCCAACTATTAATCAACTATAATTTAATAGATTAAAATCAATTATATTGATTACTATAATCCAATTATAAAATCAACTATAAATGAATAGTTTGAATACAGTCCAACTATTAATTAAAACAACGTTTAAAAATTAGTCCAACTAACATTTAATTTATTTGACGAATGATATTTGTGATTGAGCGCGTATGGCAAGTAATTAAACGAATATTGCAAATTCAATTCTTGCCTCCCACTATTTTTCGAGCCTCTAACCCTCTGTCGAGTACTCGGGAAACCGTGTTTCCTAGCGGGCTAGGATCCCGTTAAATATCACACAATCTTGACTTTGGCCAACAAATTGTATGATAATTAACTAGGTAGATCTCTAAGATCGATTGGATCCAATCCAATTCCTAGATCCGGTAGGGGGACATCCAAGTCCGAAACATATATCTTATATACGCCAATACATCCAATGTATTACCTAACCTTTTTCCTCTGAATCAACTAAGCCTTGGCTTTGGCACAACAAACTTAGTGATCCCAATCAAGCGTGACCCATTGACCTTGGAAAGCTTCGTAATCAATGTCGATGGACAAGAAGTGGTCTTGACTTTGGCCAAAAAACCACAACTTGGACAAGACACTGATATCGAACAAAGCCTTCGTGATTCAAACACATCCTCGACGGAAAAAGGCCTTGACTTTGGCCAACAAGCCAATGCCAGTATCGGATCTTGAGTAAGAATCACTCAATGGAAGGAAAGACGCTTAATATTTTGCGAGGGTTTTCGAGTGCAAATTGGCAACCAATTTATTATCTTTGTTAAGGTCTCTCATCATACACCCTTAAAAATGCATTCTAAACACATAATAAAGCGCGTATAATAAAATAATAATGATATGCGGATGGATACTTTACACATTGATCCTAGATCAAATCTCTCCCTTTCTCTCTCCGCTAGCACAAGTATTACTTCTACCCGTTACACTACACTTCTAAAAGAAACCTCATTTACATTAGGGGAATAGGTGAGAAGAGAATACAAAGAATAAGGAGGTATAAGGCTGGACACGCAGGTCCAATTAATAAATCAAATTTATTACAAACAATTTCTAAAATTGTCCCACCCATCTAATATCCACCCATATACATTATTCATGCATCGCAACCATTATTTCACACAAGCATGCTATCAATCAATCTAATCAAATTAATTAATCTGATAAATAGTGACCATCCAATGTTCAAACAATGATTTGATTTTCCTCGAGTCAAACTCATTTTGCGAATAAGTACTGAAAGTACGAATTCTCGAATTAAATTAAACAACATAATTAAATCCAATTCAATATGCATTTAATTCTAATTCGCTTATTTAATTCCAAATTAAATACTACACTTTATTAATGAACTTTTACGACTTAAATTCCAAATTTAATCGTTACTGGTCTCAAAGCCCGATTAACGTCCAACGTCAATTTAATTAAAGTCCAATGGGCTTTTAATTAATTTTTTAAGGCGTGGAATTTTGGTCAACTCGGGTCGAACCCAATAACCAAAGTCCAATCCGGGAGTTACCCCATAAGCCTAGAAATTAATTTTGGCCCATTAGGCCCAATTAAATATTAAGGTCCATTGGTCGCATTTGGGCTTTATGGATGCAGTTTTGGGCCCAATTGGATCCAACCAATTTGCCTAAACCCATCTTGGTACAACCAAGCCCAATAAGCCCAATTACAACACAACAAGCCCAAATCCAATTTAGGCCAAAATAATTAAATTCCAAAAATCCAATTTCCCAATTAATAATTACACTAAGTGTATAACACATTAATCACCCAAATCAATATTTCCAAAACATTAATTTATACAATTAATCATGCTCAATTACAACAAAACATGTCCAACATATTTCATCAAAAACAAATCCAAATACATGCCCAAAGTCTCGGGATTGGAGAGATTTTATATCCAATTTCATTATACATGCTCGAAATCAATTTCACCCAAATTTTAAGCCCTAAACATTTTTCATGCTCAACCATGCTCAAGATACCATTGTTGGTGTTTGCTAAGGTCCCAAGATCATTAAACAAGCATGAAATAAGTGCGAATACAAATCAACGAAGTTGCGGAATACTTACATCGATCGGTTAAGCGACGCTTTGACGAACAAAATGAACTTTCTGCCTCCTACAGCTCACAGCAGTTCACTGGTTGCAGTCCCCATTTTCGGTCATGTGTCTCCAAGTTTTGAGCTCCAAGCTTCGTCAAACGATTCCGGCTCATGGGTGGACTTACCTATCACCTTCGCATGTCTCTCGAGTGCTAGCTCTTGTGATTTTGCCACAAAAATCACCACACTTGCTTCCCATTTCCTCTTGGTTCTCGGCAGTTCACTGCCAAAGAGAAGAAGAATTTGCCACTCATGGGCGTGAGATGAAGAGAGAAAGAGAGAAGATAAATTGTGGTGTTGTTGCCAAAAATGTATCTAATACACATTTTTAATTTAAAATTCATTTGGCATGAATTTGGCTTTTCAAAAGTCAAACCATTAAAGCCAACAACCACCAACGATCCATCATCCATCAATCTATCAAATCAAGTGACAAGTTGTCACATTACTCAAAGTGACTAATGATTTGACGTTTGATGCGACTAGCGATTTGACGTTGATTTACTCTGCGTGCCGCACTCGAATTCGAAATCGAATGCGCTCGCAAACAATCCCGGGCTCAGGTTCGCTAATTCCAAATTAACGAATTTTCTGTTGCGTCGTAATTAAATGATTACGCCTAGCGAAATCACTATTACTGTCGCTAATGAATTAATTCTAAATTAATTCGTTCGCCCGAATTAAAATCTAATTTTAATTCCGCATCGAAATCCAATTTCGTTTAATATAACGAATATATAATTTATCGATTAATCCAAATTAATCGTTATCTCTCTTTAATTGATATTTATCCCAGAATAAAATATCTCCACAATTAATCCATATTAATTCTCTCTCTCATCTAATTAATCCCAGATTAATTAAAAGTTCGAGTCTTACGTCATCGGTGAATCTTCAGGAAGCGACCCATGAGATCCCCGATATGTTGGCAGTAAATCGGGTCGTCGGACTATCCGAACAAGTAAGTACCTAGTACTACGTTTATACCGATTTACAAGACAAGGTTGGCTTCTAGAAAAGCGCCATGCCTACCCAATTCTCCGGAAATATC